>OX103950.1:6649827-7249827 GCA_944470405.2 Schistosoma mattheei
GACCAACTCCACCTGTAGCTTTTCTAGAGTTACTGCCTGTCCCAAGCCCGGATAAAGGAGGATGAGTGAGAATGGGGTTAGCGACCCCATCCCGTAGAAAACTAACTCGCTAAAGAAACGCTAACCATATGATGACCAACCTCATGTTTTAGTCTTACCCACAATATTCATCAAATTAATCACTTAGTAATACACATTACTTGTATGAAATCAGTGATAAAAGTAATGGGGAGTTTTGTAAAAAAAATATCCCATTAGTTAATAGATCTGTACATGATATTTTTTAAGCCTTAGTAAAGTGTTTCAGAATGAATGATTCATACTAGATTATCTATTTTATAGCCTTGTTTTAAAACAGATACCTTTCGTATATTGTCTTTCCGGAACTACTCTAAATCAATATAAAAAAAAATGTTTGTAACTTCTTCGTACAGAATTATCGGTTCGAAAATACCTACTATTTTTAAAATCTGGAAGTTTACAACTTTCTGGTAACCATGCCCTTAAAGTGAACACTAAGTATGGTAAATGTTTTAAATGTCAAGTAGGAAAATAAGAGTATTATCACAAACGGTGGAGAATTTAGTCAAAGAAATACATGAATATAACATTGAATAATAGTTTCTAGTAATGATGTGTTCTATTAGCTAGATGGTTTACTTCTGGAGCTGTCATTCTAGTTCTGGACAACATCTTCAAAGCCTACTTTATGTAGAACTGAAATTACTGGTGTACCACTTGTGTAATTACCGATGTAGAAGCTAAAAATATTTTTCAGACTGAAAGAAAACACAATAACAGTATAAGCATCTACCTATGATGAAAATTTTTGACATCAAGTCATTGGAGGGGATGGTGGGGAATTTATTTCAGCCTAACACTATTCATTATTTTAAACAGTTGTCAACACAATAACATACTAATTCATATTGGTTACTTGAATCCTCTTATTGATGATTAGGACTGCAATTGGTTAATCTCTTTTTGGCACATACTTATTTTAATAAATGCAACATTCAGCATTATTAAAAAACGACTAATAGACAATGATTTTCTGTGGCCAAACTACTTATTTAAGGATGCAGCTGGACGATCTGGACTTCGCAGATGATCTGGCCCTTCTATCGCAGTCGCAACAACAAATGCAGGAGAAAACGACCAGTGTAGCAGCAGCCTCAGCAGCAATAGGTCTCAATATACACAAAGGGAAAAGCAAGATTCTCCAATACAACACAGAATGCACCAATCCAACCACAATTGACGGAGAAGATTTGGAAGATGTAAAAACCTTTACATATCTGGGCAGCATCATTGATGAATAGGGTGGATCTGATGCAGATGTGAAGGCGCGGATCGGCAAAGCAAGAGCAGCATATTTACAACTGAGGAACATCTGGAACTCAAAACGACTGTCAACCAACACCAAGGTCAGGATTTTCAATACAAATGTCAAGACAGTTCTACTGTATGGGGAGGAAACCTGGAGAACTACGAAAGCCATCATCCAGAAAATACAGGTGTTTATTAACAGTTGTCTACGCAAAATACTTCGGATCCGTCGGCCGGACACTATTAACAACAACCAACTGTGGGAAAGAACAAACCAGATCCCAGCGGAGGAAGAAATTAGGAAGAAGCGCTGGAAGTGGATAGGACACACATTGAGGAAAGCACCCAACTGCGCCACAAAACAAGCCCTCACATGGAATCCTCAAGGCCAAAGGAAAAGAGGAAGACCAAAAAACACATTACGCCGGGAAATGGAAATAGACATGAGAAGAATGAACAGGAATTGGATGGAATTAGAAAAGAAGGCCCAGGACAGAGTGGGTTGGAGAATGCTGGTTGGCGGCCTATACTCTATTAGGAGTAACAGGCGCGAGTAAGTAAGTAACCTACTTATTTAATGTATTTCAGTAGTGTTCTAATTAGAAACTTACAAAACTTAGAATTTATTAGATAAGCTGTACAGAAATAAACATCCGAACACTGGTTCAACGTTCCATGGATCTATTCGATCTGAAAAACAATTGGTTTTAATCATGTTTTTTTTTAATCAGAATACATTTAATCTGTATTTGGTGTTTTAATCTCACTGTAAATTCTCATAATGAATTCAGGTTTTTCAAAAAAAAAATTAAGTTTCGGTACTTATTTAAAGACAGTCAACTATGGTTGATTGTGTAAAAGCATTGGAAAAATAAACAAACAAGCAAACAAACCAGTTAACAAACAATTTAATGTTCAATTATGGTTACTTTTTATTAGTTTGTAATTAGAGAAAAAAACAACGAAAGGTTACGCATTAATTATGATAGTAATGTAGGTTTATTGAAAGTGAAACACGATTGGCTACTAAATGTGGATAGACAGGTATTCAGCTTACTTACAATTAAATATGTGATTATCTGGATGGGAACTTGTGGAGATTGTAGTGATTTTGACAGTTGAATTCATGAGTCGATCCAAGCTGGACCACCATTGAAAACCTGGAAGCACTGAACGGCCGTTTCGTTCTAGTGTAAGACTCCTCAGTGGTGCATATCCACGATCCCGCCCCCCGCGAGATTCGAACCCAGGACCTATCAGTCTCGCGCGTGAACGCTTAGCCTCTAGACTACTGAGTCGACACTCAACGGTGTTAATGTCTAACATCAACTTATCCATGAAATTGAACAACACATCCACCATTGTCTTCAGTGAGTTACTATTTCAAAACAAACCCGGTTGAACTCAACTGGTCATTGTTTCTCATTAAAACTTCAGGAAATACCTCTGAAGCCAGTCACTAGTGAGCATATGTTGATTAGTATCCGAAGGGGTTTTGTAGAGATTATAGTAATTTTAATAGTTGAGATCATGAGTCAATTGAAGCTGGACCACTATGGAAAACCTGGAAGCACTGAGTAGCCGTTTCATCCTAATATGGGAATCCTCAGCAATGCGCATCCACAATTCCGTACGCCGGATTCGAACCCAGGGCATTCGGCCTCGGTGATCTCCTTCCTATAATTGATTTCTATCCCGTAATTATCCCTAAAATGAACCAAACAGTATTTTAAGATTTTCAGAATTGTTCCTAGTTAGGGTTAGATATTTAGGATCATGATTAAGGGGTTTAGGGTTAAGATCTTCATCACAAATTAATATTGGCTATGATGTAGGAGCGATCTGTAGCCAAGTGGATGAATGAATCCAAAAGTTACTGCCCTATTTAGTTCATCCATAACATATAATAACTACCATGTTTGGGTTTATTTCAGGATTAAGGGTTTTGGGGATAGGATTTAGGTGCAGTGTTAATTTACCTGTTATATACAATCTAGAGACATGATTAAGTATTTGATACATTCAATATTGTCATTTTAACTCGATTATTACAAAAAAATAACTTCCCGCTATCATTTTAAACGTTTCGAGCGATAAACAAATATATTTCCACTTCTCATTATACGTGATATTTGAATCTTGTTCAACAGCCTTACAGTCACGTTAGCGATTCAGATTGCCTCATCCATAAAGTAATACTTTTAGCCATTTGTTTTATTATTTACACATTTATACATTCAAACTTCAATCAAGGTCAAGTTATATTCAAAACTGATGATATTCACCATTCAGCAAATGAATGATTATGATTATATTAAACTTAAAAAAAAAATTTGCTGCTTCTTACTTTGAATAGTTTCTGAATATTGAAAATAATGACACTTGAAAAAAGTCCGCTCTTGTTTGTGAATTGACCAGAAGTTATTAAAATGATTCTTTTGTTAATTTTGAAGTATAAATTGAAAACAGAATAAGTCTGCAAGTGTTCTACTATTGCTACAGAATATACTTCATATTCGACTGTGTTTCCACAGAGTGATTTATTAAGATTTTTGGTTAGATTCATTTTTGCACAGCACATAAAGATCTAAGTAAATACGAACTCTAATAGTCAACAGTTTAATTAAGATTTATGACTTAACAAAAGTGTATCACAAAATAAACATGAAGCTCCAAATGGTTGTTCTGATTGAAACTTAGTATTGCTTAGTAGTACACTCTCAAAATAATGAAATATTTTGCTGGCATAAAGTTAACACGACGTCAACGAATGATACAAAAGGTCATTTTGGAATCAAATAGCACACAGGTAACAATGAAGCTGACTGGCGATGGTTCGAATCCCACAAGCAGCATCAGTTCTTTGAAGGTTAAGAGTACGCCTTGTTGACGAGTACTAATTGGCCCGAAACCTCAGTCAAGAAGGGTTCTCTTTCAACTATCTCCAACCACTTAAAAAAACTTAAGGCGGCGATTATGTTTAAAGTTGATGGTAAGGACTGTAACCAGTATTTAGAAGTGAGCAAATTGAATGATGGTTGCTAATCAACGATCAATAACACCTAAATACTTTAGTCATACATTAGGTCGCCTACGACTCGAATGATCCAATGGTGATAACGGATCTAACCAAATGACTACGACTTAAATCACATGAAAAGTAACAATTTTGTCACTACTTTAGGTACATCTTTCTGACGCATGTCCATAAACCCATAAAACTGTTATTTCCAGTATACCATGATTTTCACAACTTCAGTTTAGGCGATCAAAATTATCTCTCAGTGATTGAATTTTATTTTTCAATCTTATTTTTTGACATGATGGATTGAACTGAATAGCATAAAAAAAGATAACAAATAAAATTGGGTTCCTCAACAGGTACCTTTATATTTCACTAAGCCAGGTAAACACTAAATGGGAATAATATTGAGTCTGTGACTGCCGAAACATTGGTGAGACTATAATCTATGGGCTAACTAATCAGATTTAAGAAAACAGGTCTTGAATTTTGGCGCGAAAGTCATTTACTGATCTGGCTAAATACCATTTTGACATTATAGCTGATGTCGGTTCGTGATGAAAACAATAATACTAATCTCTCACACTGATCTACAACCCTCATTTAACCCAAGTGAGTAGGTGAACATTCCAAGGTGATTTTAGCGTTGCTCAAAGGTTTTTCATAAATTAAAGTCTCACCAGCAAGTGTGATAAAGTGTGTTTAGCAATGGAATTCGAGACGCGCATTCCATCCGACTTAAGACTCGTCAGATGAGTATACTTGCATCTCAGTGTTGATATTTACCACGAGGACTTGAATACTGTATATTTGCTTCAAATGTCGAGTACATTATTCACTGAGAGAGTGAGTTCAAATAAACACTAGCTAATGTGACGGGTATGAACATAATCGAACACAAAGAATCTCATTGAAACCATGGACCTATATAAGCCAGATCACCACTGAAAACTTTGAAGCACTGGACAACCGTTTTGTTCTAGTATGAGACTCCTCTGCAGTGTATACCAAAAACTTTGTGTGCAGTAATCGAACCCCAGACCATTGGACTCGCGCGCGAACGCTTAACGTCTAGACCACCGAACAGGAATCTACTAGTGTAAGTGTCTAACTCCCATCAATCTATGAAATCAAGGGATGATCTTCACAACCTCATACTGACAATCATCTTGTGCTCACTGGTGGATAGCTTCGAAAGGATGTTTCCTGATTTCAAATGAGAAGCCGTGACTTGTGGAGCTCAATTTCGTCGAGTGTGAGACAGTTACCCACTGAAGACAACGGTTGATGATCGCGCAATATCGCGGATTGGTTGAATTTAGACATTAACACCGTTGGATTCCAGCTCACTGATCTAGAGGTTGAGCGTTCAAGTGCGAAGCAGAAGGTCCTAGTTTTGAGTCTACAGTGCGGAATCGTCGTTCCACGCTACTGAGGAGTCTCATAGTAGGAAGAGACGGCCGTCCACTGCTTCCAGGTTTTCACCTGTGGTCTAACACTGACCATTTCATGATCTCAATAAGAAAAATTGTTGGCAAATGTATTAAAATCACTTAGATGACATACGATCTTAATTTACGTTAGTTGGTCGCCATCAATGGAACTGATGCTTTCACTACTGAGTTGAACCATAAAACTTGAACACGATTGATGAATGAGTCAATCATAAGCGACAAAGAACCTGCGACATATATAAATCAGTTCAAGTTGACATAAAATATCAACACAGCAGGATGAACTTATCAAGAAACATTTCATGGTAGTAGAAATGGTAACAGTATCAGTGATAGAAAACATCATTCATTATTAATATGATTCAAGAATTAGGAATTAATTTGTGGAATAAAGAAGTATGAGATAAGGCAGACAAAGACTGGATAAATTTGCGCTATGACAACCGATTCTTAGTCATGTCAACAGAAATCCCTAATTGATGGCTGTGATCAACACAAACACGGTAGTTATATCATCTTACGAAAGTACTTTTAATCAGTTTATTATTCAGTAAAGCAAAATACAATCTGTATATAATATTGACAGTTAATTTAATAGTTAAAAAAACTGCAACATATTTCATTATAACATAGTTATGAAACAATAATACAATCATTCTACTTTACATTTGTTTGTTTTCGGCAATAAAAAACAAAATCAAAAACTCTTAGTACGGAGATTTGCAGAGGTTTTTGAATGTAACTAATACCACGAACCAACCTAACTAAGAGGACCATTGAAAACTATTTTCGTGAGTATTCACAATTCCAACAGGACTTTCGATCTGACGGTTGGGGCTTGATCTCCAGACCACCGAGCCGGAATTCAATGACGTGAATGTCTAGTTTCATTAAATCCACAGAAAGAATATAGTTGTGCAATATCATGAGTTGACTGAAGTTAGACATAAAAACCACTGAATGTCGGTTCAGTTTTATGAGGGTTAAGTGTCCGCGAACGATAAATAAGGTCTAAGGTTTGAACAATTGTGGTGGAGCCGTTGATCCATACTACTGAGGAGTCTCATTCTTAGGACGAAATAATTCCTCAGTGACTCTATTTTTTTCACTTATTGTTTAACTTAAATCGTCTCGTGATATCGATCATAAAACTGAAAGCATCCTGAATTACAGTAATACAAATCAATATACGTCAATAATAATATCATGTCTACTACCACTAACACTATTTAATCGTTAGTATCATCGTAAAGATAGATTTCCGGCGGGTTTTGTGATGCTTCCTTTAATCCGCCTACCATGAAAAGTGAGCGCACGTGCATATATATATATATATATATATATATATATATATATATATATATATATATATATATATATATATATATATCAGGCTGTATATGAAGTGTACGGTTGCGCGTAGTCCATTATATTTTCAGTTTAGTATAATGAGGTAAAAAAAACAACCTAATAAGAAGGAAATCGTTGACGGGAACGATCAAAAAGATGGTGTGAAACACTAAAAATTTCTCTCTGTAAATAAAATAAGAACACAAATTTACTCAAGAGGTTTGAAGTGGAAATAGTCCATTTTTTGTAATGTAGCTTTTAAATAAGTATATAGAAGGGTAGTTTTAGTTATTTTCATTAGGGTTTAGGTCAGTTGAAACATTAAGCGATAACTGAATACCGGCTCAGTGATTTGGAGGTTAAGCATTCGCGCGCAAAACCGAAGGTCCTGGGTTCAAATCCCGTATGCGGGATTGTGAATATTCACTTCTGAGTCCTATACAAGGATGAAACGACCGTCCAGTTCATCTAGGTTTTCAATGGTGGTCTAACTTAGATTGATTCATAAATTCTACTGTGAAAACACTACAATCTCCACAAATCTCCATACCGATAATAATTTTATCACTAAATAAAGGTAAAGAGAATTCACTGAAGATTGTCTTTTCGACAAAATCAATTACTTAGGCTGTACATTCATATTTATAGTTGTTCGGTAAATATATATAAGTCTATAGAAGGACAGAAAAATTGCCTCATAGAGTGATTCGAAACTCTAAATATCATTTATTTATCATAGAACTATAAATAAAAATGTACGGCTTAAGTAAATAACATAAAAATGTCAGTGTTGACATGACCGAAATGAAGTGTTCATTTATATAAGTTTCCATTTTAAATGAAATTGAAAGATAAATAATCAGAATGAATATGGGTAAGATGGGGTGAGAGAGGTATTAGTGTAATTACAAACCAAAATAAATGTTCGGTCAACGATTACGTAACACATAGGTTAATGTGGATTTGGATTGTAGTAATTTTAATAGTTGGATTCATCAGTAGATCGAAGCTAGACCACCATGATCACTGTTTGAGAGTCTCAAACAAAGACGAAATGACCGTCCAGTGATTCCAGGTTTTCAATGGTCCAGCTTAGATTGACTCGTGAATTCAACTGTTAATATGAATTAGGCAAGTATTAGTTAATAGGAGTAGGTGTTTAGTAAATTTCCCGAAACATTTGCGTTATAATGATAATATGAGAAAATGAAAATGTAAAGATGACGGCTGTATGTACATTAACCAAGTTATCTCATCAAATCATTAAAATGATTGTTAGGTAATTATAACAGAAGTTGGTCAACAAAAGATAGGTGGTTGAACAGACTTTTTTAGACCCAAAGCCCTGGGTTTTTTTATCCGAATAGCCTTTGTTTCAGCCGTTTGAAGAATTCTTAGTCTGACGAATCTAATTGGGTACCTATTAACACTACATATTAATGCAAATAATTGTTCCATGTTAGCTGTATAAGCCGTTTGTACTAAATGTGCTAGGATCAAGATATTAACAATTTTAACAATACCTTCGCTTAACCCATACCAGGAAGTACTCATGAAGACAAAATACAAAATCCTAGAACATCTTTCAATACAATCTGCTCCACAAAAACAGCTGAATTAATCGAAACAGAAAGATATGACTAGTCTAGGTTATTTTAACTTTCAATCTCGATTTGACCATCAGAAGTGTAGAAAATATTAATTGTAGTTCTTTGCTGAGTGCGATCCCGTGTCACCAGGCTCCATCGCCTGACATGTTACCATTGTGCAATTCTAGCCTCAACTGACTTCAGTACTAAAAGGATTAGAGAAACACTACACTGATCACTATTTAGTGATCAATCAATTGTATCTCGGTCCTGTAAATCAGCCACAGTCTGACTAGCTTAGTGGTAAAGTCAGTTCTCTAAGGAATTTCAGGTATTCATTGATGACGTGTACCAAGAACCACGAAAGTTGAGTTCATGATTTCTTATCAAATGACTATAACCACCTAATAGAGAAAAACAACTTTTATTAATCAATAATGAATAAGTGTCAATGGATGTCAGTATCTCACTAAACATTTTCAATGAGATAACAATAAATTCTCAAAAGATTGGAAAAATATGCCTTGACCCCCTTTACGAACAAATATGTAAACTTAAGCTCTACAATCTTCGAAAAATTGAACACTCCCTGTCTTCCCTTAAACAAAGAGATTAAAATCGCTTCATATCTTTCTTTCTACGAACCAATTTTTTCTTCTTGTACTATATCTCTATATGCAATCTTTCTTTTATATATTACCACCTTTGAATTAACTACTTTTATGAATCCGGTGTTCATCTTGTTGTGCTGATGCGGTATGGCAACCTGGACCGATGCACATATGTGCCTGGTCCTACGTTGTAGCTAACTGACTGACTGACTGACTGTTTATATATATATACATCATTGAGAAATGATTTCAACTAAATTTATTTCTAAGATATATTGAACATATTGAACATGACTTATCTATTATTTATAAAAATAAACAAGTTAGAAAGAACAACTTAAAACTCATATACATTAGATTGATTATAGGAAGTAAACAATGACTTTGTATTGATTGTTATTTAGGCAAATAATGACACACTTTCTAATTCATATTCAATTCTAAGCAAAATTCTGAATGTTATCTTTAAAAGATCCCGAAAACTCAATCACTTAACGTTTAGTATTCATGCAATTGCTTTGTAATGATTGTCTGGGGACTCACAGAGAGAGAGAGAGAGAGTTAAAGGCCTCGAATTTGATCCCTAGCAGGTCGTATATGCATTCTACCAAGGAGCTTGATACGAAGACGAAAGAGCAGTCTAGTACTCTTTGGTTCGCAATAGTACTCCACCTAAGATCCATCTGAGATTAATACCACCCTATATATTAAAATTCTATTCAATTAAACCCAATCATAGAATTGTCAAACATTTATTATTGATATCAGAAGGGGTTTCGTGGATATTATCGTAATTTCAATGGTTGAGATCATGATTCAATTGGAGGTAGATCACCATAGAAAACCTGGAAGCACCGGATGGCCGTTTCGCCCTAGTTTGGGACTGCTCAATAATGGGCATCCACGATCCCGCCTCTTGAGATTCGAACCCAGGACCTATCAGTCTCTCGCACGAGCGCTTAAGCATTAGGCCACTGAGCCGGCATCCAACGGAGTCCCATAGTAGAACGAAATGACAGTCTAGTCCTTCCAGGTTTTCCATGGTGGTATTAGCTTCAACTGACTCATGATCTCAACTATTAAAATTCTTATTGAATATAGAATCCTAGTGCAGAACTATTCATTACTGGACAACGCATATGTATTATGCTTTAATTTTTCCAGTCCAATTTAGTTAACATAATTTAAGACACCCTGAAATTTCATGTAATGAATCTTACTAATTGAAAAATCAAACAGAATAACGATACTACATCGTTTGATCAATATGACTAAATATGGAAATTGTACACAATTGTTAATTTTATTTTTACCTGGAACAAAGAGCATAAGTAAGCATCACAAGTTTGGTTTTGTTATTATTTATCGACATTGTCCGATTCAGATACGTATGTCTTCTCTAAGCTATGAGTAAGAGTCCACTGAAAACTATCTAGAAAGGTGTGATTTCCAAAAGCAAATTACGATATCTGCAAGTTAGATTGCTTTTCTGACCTAGATAGGGGGACATGTAGGCTGAGACTTTTAACTAGGTGTATGATTGACTTTCCCAAAGTGTAACTTGTTCACATCCACTGTGTGAATTTGGAACGGAAGGTGAGCACAGGCATACGATATCTTTAATCGTTCAACCTATCAGATTTTCATTTGATAATTCAATGTCACAATTACGATTCTACGTTGTCACTCACTGACTAATAAGGACTAAAACTAGACGTAGTAAATCTGAAACTAAGCGAATTTTTACTAGGATTAAAGGATTTACGGGAAATCTTCGTTAAAGTGAAGAATTATATCAATTAGCTGATCATTGAGTAGTGGTTAATGTCATGCTGATCGAATCCTATCGAGCTAGTTGCAATATAAAATCGAGCCCAAGTGGCATGACATGGTTTACAATATGTTTTGATGTTAGGTTGTTGGAGACACACGGTAGAAAACCCTGTATTGGCCTAAGTCTTGTGATAGTCGGCACTCATCAGCTAATCATACTTGGGATTTTGAAGATACTGAAACCCTAGATGAGATCTAAACTTCCGTAACACAACTTCATATTTTGAGACACTATCACCGAGCTAGTCAGACCACAACTGAACTGCTTTAGGATATATTTTGCATCTAAGAGCGATATCGTGCACGGCAACATTGGAAACTGATGTTTTTGAATTTTAATGACTGCAGATAATTTTAGTTTGTAAGTTAAATCATCTTCAATTCAAACAGTCACAATGAAACTCTTATCTGCATACTAGCGAATGGTTTTTCTTAATGAATTTCTGCCTTTTCAATGCAAAGCTATGCTTAATGAAGTCAACTAATTTTAGAGCAAGACAATAAGTAACTCTTCATTATTCGGCCTTTGGAATCAAAGCTTCCTTCAAATTTTTAGTAGGATTACGCATGCATAGTTGATTGAGTTAAACGTTGCGTATGATTTAATTCAACCAAAAAGCATTTACTGAACGTTAGCTTATCTTACGCAATACTTCATGGTTCACTGGCGTTGTTTGTGGTTGTGTATAGATACTGCTAAAGAGTATCGAACTAAAAATGAATATCTATTCTGTACAACTAATATCATTGAAATCATGAACCGATCTAAGTTGGACAACAATTTAAAGGATGGAAGCACTGGACGGCTGTCTCATTCTAATATAGAAATCCTTAGTAGGAAGCATCCACGATCCCGCACATAGAACTTAAACACAGGACTTCCAGTCTTGCACGAAGGTTCAACCTCTAGACTACTGAGCCGATATCAACCGGTTTTAATGTCTAACTTCAATCAATCCATAATCTTGCGTGATCATCTTCCCTTATCTTCTAATAATACCAGTCAACAATGTAATATGAATGTCAGCATAAATAACTATCTACATTATATTGTGTATATTATACATAAAAATGAAACTGTTAAATCTTGATAATTGTGATTCAGTATGGGCCTACAATACTTATAGATTCAGGAACGATTAAGCCACTCTAATATGACCGGTTCTATCGAGTAAAATGATAACTGCAACTAGTACACAGCACTTCACTGCTTAGCCGACAACACAGGGAAAAAGCAAATGATACGGAAGTTCAGTATTTAAAGTAAAACAAACAGAACAAAATGAAATGGTACTTCATATACATGGTAACGAAAGCATGACCTTTAAGTATACAAAATTTCACAATAAAGGCGATAACAACCAATCGGAAAAAAGCAAAGGTTATATAGAAAATTGAACTAGAAAAAGAGGGCTTGATTTTATGATTTTTAATAACATTTTATTACCGTTAACAAAATTTGAATGATCTCGTGGATCACCATAATAGAAACATGATACTTATGTATGCCAGTGTGATAGGTAACAGAAGGATTCAATCTAGTGACTTCAACAAATGTTTCTGGAAACTCACAATCTTTCCGTAAAAGAAAACGTGAATGTTTTAGTATTTCTGTTAATCTGACTAAGTAAACATAAATGCACTTGTCTTTGAGATATGTTCCGATGTATGTATGTGTGAGGGAGAGAGTGTGTGTGTGTTCAAAATGCTATTGGGCTGACTAAACTGTAAGTAATCAAGGCACGGTTTTAAACCTGTGATTTAATGATTGAATATTGGATAATCTGTTTCACTCTAAACAGTTGCCTCACATTATAAATATAAACTGGAAGAAAAACTTAATCGTAATTGTATTCAGTAACATCTTTTTATCTAATCTGAAACATAAATTGAGAGCGGTAGCGAGGGGGAGGGGTTGGAAACAATAGAAATTTTTCAAGTGACATTTTTTCCTTCTAGAGAGACATTAACAACAACAATTCTTTGTCTTAGAAAAAGATTAGAAAACACGTTCCATAACAAATATTTATATAGTTTCATAAATAATAATTAACGTGGAAACAAGAGGTTTACATGAAAACATGTTTCAAATGCAAAGGTAGATAAAAACAAACATAAAGCTGCTAGAGCGCGCGCACACATACACATACACACACATCCATACCAACACTTATTGTTATACTTCTATTTTGATTATCAAGTCAATCATTCAATGTAGAAAGTAGTTTTCTCAAGTGATATATAATTACTAACATTAAGGTTATGACAATAACAATAGTAAAGAAATAGATTATTTTGTATAAAAAAAAACAATATTTATTATGATTATTATAGTTAGAAAACAACAATTTTCCCTTGGGAAATTCAAGACTGTACATTCTGATTGAAATAAAATTTATTTTATTGTTAATAGGCTTTTTGATTTTACTTACAGATGATTTGCTCCCCCCCCCTAGTTTATTTATTGAAAGAAAAACTTAACATCAAAATGGAGATTCGTGTTTCATCAGACGTTTTGTAATTGATTTATGCACATTATTATTAGTAGAGATCATGAGTCAATTGAAGCTAGATCACCATAGAAAAGTTGGAAACACTGGACGACTGTTTCATCCTATAGTGGGACTCCTCAGCAGTGCGCATCCACGACCCCGCCTCGTGGGATTAGTTGAAGTTAGACATTAACACCGTTGAATGCCGGCTCAGTGATCTAGTGGTTAAGTGCTCGCCCGTGAGTCTAATAGGTGCTGAGTTCGAATCCCGCGAGCAGGATTGTGGACGCGCACTCCTGAGGTGTCCCACAATAGGACGAAATGGTCGACCAGTGCTTCCAGGTTTCCCAAAGTGGTCTAACTTCAATTGACTCATGAATTCAATTATTAAATTACTATAATATCTACAAAACCCCTCTCTGATCATAATCATCATATGCTCACTAGTGACTGTCTCCAAGAGTTATTTCATTGAATTCTAGTGAGAAGCAGTGACCAGTGGAGTTCAACCAGGTCTTTTGTGAGATAGTAACTCACTGAAGACAATAATGTACGGTGGCGCAATCTCATGGATTGATTGAAGTCAGACATTAACACCGTTGAATGCCGGCTCAGTGGTCTAAAGGTTAAGCGTCCGCGTGCGAGACTGATAGGTTCTGAGTCCGAATCTCGCGGGGGGCGGGATCGTAGATGAGCACTGTTGAGAATTCCTATACTAAGATGAGACTGCCGTCCAATGCTTCATTTTCTTAAACATTTAATGATAATTATTTTTTCTTTCAAAAATATTCTTATTTAGATTAATAAATCTATTCTCAATACAATAATTATGATTACTGAAATGGTTATTACTCAAATTGAAAATATCACAAGTATTATTAACACTACAATGGTTCCTATCAATTTAATTTCAACAAATGATACATCTATTTCAACATCTCAACAAAGTACTATTCATCATGATCAAAATCTATTTAAAGTAAATAATCAGTCTAATAGAAATTCTAATCAGATCATCACATTCAAATCACCATATGAATTAAATACAATTCAGACTAATTCATTTGTTAAAGGTATTCGTAATACTATTGATAAACCATTAGCTGGTTTAATTATCATTGGTATATTATTTTTAACAATAAGTATTCTATTAGGATTAATTGTATTAATATTTTATAAAAAACGTAATACTGTATTTGTTTATGAAAAAAGTCAACATGGTGGATTATATTCACCGGGTGATCAATCAATTGTTATTGGTCAAACAATGGAAGCTAGAAAAATTGGCAATCAATTAGTTATGATGCATAAACATGATTCATTGTACAGTTTCAATGATGATGATGATGATGATGATGATGATAATAGTTACAATGACAGTGATGTTGATGTTGATAATGATGATGATAATGATTATGGCGAGATCCGTTTCACTAATACAAATCACAATTACCATGGTAACAATGATGTATATAAAACAATATTTAAAAAACCTATAAAAGCTTCATATATATTAAGATCAGAATATGATTTAATTAGAAATCCTCAATGTATTACAGTATTATCAGATCAGAAGAAATTCATAAATCATGAACAATCATATGTGGATAAAATGAATGAGGTAATACAATGTCATCCATTATCTCTGTAATGATATCTCTCTTTCTTAAAAATTTTGATTGAAATCTCTGTTACTAAAAAAAAGGTTTGTAAAGATATTTGAGTTTCACAATTAATATCATGAGACAAAAGTTGAAAACACAGGAATCACTGAATAGCTGTTTTGTTTAAAGATGATACTCCTTAAAAGTGTGAATCAGCAAACCCATCAAGGGATGGAAATCGGCACCCTGAAGTTAGGCATGCAAATCATTGGTAGTCGGCTAATCAGTTTCACAGTCCACTGTGATTATGACTGTACACCACTGAGGAATCTCATACAATGTTGAAAGAGCAGTTCGATGTTTTTTCTTAAGTTTTAAGTGGTTGTTTTACTAAATTCAATTTACAATGCGAACAACAATTCTATATGGTCAAGATCTGTTTATATGTTTGAGGAGTTTATCATGATATGATTCTATGTGGTTTGATGTAAACAAATTCTTCGTACATTTAAGTCAAGTAAAGATTGGCATAGGGCTAAGATCAGCGTATTGTGTTGAACAAATGAATGGAATATGGATTATAGGGTTACAAAAATACAAAAATAACAGCATTATTGTTCATTCAGTGTTTTTGAATTTATTTGATATACTAACTGTTTACTCTAAAATGATGAGAAAATCATTTTTTGATGAAGACAAATGAAGAATGTCTTACTTTTGAAAACATACACATGATAGGTGAATGTGCAATTTGTAAAACCAAGATTATCTGTCAATCGTTCTCCATTAATTTTAATTATTAAGACTTACCGATGCGTGAAGTTTTGAGTGATTTATGTACGACTAGATCTTAAACTGGGATTTTTTAAAAGCACATTGATATGAAGCAAAGATGGATGAGGGCTAGCAGTGGAATCCAGAACGCGCGTTTCGTCCTATTTAGGACTCGTCAACTGGATCCCAGAGTTGATGTTCACTCTAGGACTCGAACGCAGTACCATCCGCCTCAAACGACATCGCGTTTGATCAATTGCAGTCCTAGACAACAATGGAAAAATACCAGTAAAACAACACCAAGTGAATTTAAACTTCATCTCATTGCACGAACAGGCGGCTATCAGGACGCAGTAGCTAAGTGGATAACGCGATGGAGGTGCATCCATTTGACGAGTCCTGAATGGGACGAAACGTGCGTCAAACTGAATTCCACTGCCATCCACCATCCATCTTTGCTTAAAAAGCTCGTGACTTAAGGCTATATCGAGGCGACCCGCACAGAATTTATATATGTCAACAAGAGACTGATCAATTGCAGTCTTAAATAACAATCGATAAAACTAAAAACAAATAGTTCGCACACTTCAAATCACGATCTGTTCTTGGTTAAACCAAGACCGCAAACCTGGAAGCCCTGGCCGAAAGTTTTGTAATATTATAATATTCCTCAATAATATATATCCACATCCCTTGCATTCGGAAACCTAGCACAGGACATTCAGTCTCATACACAAACACAACCTCATGAGCTGTGCAATAAAGCGAGTTAAATGAAGTTAGACATTAACATCGTCATATTCTTGCTTAGCCATCTTGGGGTTCGCATGAAAAAGTGAATGTCTTGGGTTTAATTCCCGGTACGAAGAGTCCCATAATAGAACAAAATGGATGTCCAGTGCTTTAAGGTCGTTAACGGTAGTTTGACTAAAATCAGTTCATGATTCTACAATTTCCACAAATTCACTTTAATTACAACAAAGAATTGTGCTAAAAGGTATCCCTCCCCCCCCAAAAAAAAAGAAAATTAAATTCTATATTTTCACGAATTACCTCATCTTTAAAACTATTTTTTTATCATTTCAGGTAAACAAAAAATCAAAATCTCATGGAAATCAATCATCCTTAAACAGCAGTAACGTTATTATTAATCCAACATTTACTTTATGTCCTAAACATGCTCAATTAATTGCTAACCGAAAATAACATGATGAAGGGAGAAAGAGACAGAGAAACTGTTCTTTCAGTATATGGATATATTTGGTGGGGGAGAAAAAAAGTGAAATTTTTCTGGGAATTCATACGGGTTCGCTTATATTTTATTGAATAGAAAAACAATAAAAAATTTTCTAATGGATTGATGGCAGCAAATTGCATATTATTTGTATATAGAAAAAACTTTTGTCAACTATATTACTTATTGATAGATTAAATAGTATTATATTTTGTTTTGTTTTATAAAAAAAAACTGGATCTTATTTGTAGTGAACTGGCAATTAACAGTTAATAAGAATGCTACAATATTCTGATTCTTTTCTTTTTGGTATTCTATTCGACTTCAACAAATGATTGGGCTTGAATAACAATGAATTTCAACTTTATACCCTCGATAAATGATCACAAACGCTGTGCTGTCTTGTTTTTTTTCTCTCTCTCTCTGTGATCTGATTCATTTGATCGAGATCAAATAGAAATCGATATCTTTTAATATTACCAGAGGCGGATGATTTATTCGTATAACTAGAGGCTCTGTTACGTAACTATTGAGGCTACTATAGTTGTTAGGCATAAGGAGGAAATGTTGATGTCATGTTGATACGAGTTGAAATGTAGAAGTCGGAATGTTGGAAACGAACTTCTTACTACTTTTTGAATAAAATAAAACCTTTTAATTAAGATCACGAACCAATTTAATTTAGATATTCATTAAAAGCCAGATAGTATTAGATAGATGTTTCATCTTAATATGAAACTGCTTATCAGTGCACATCCACAACCTCATCTGGGATCGAACCCAAGAAATCCAGGTTTATGGCGACCGTTTGATATTTAAATCACTAGGCACAGACCTAATTGTGTATATGACTAATTTAAATCAATTTGTGATATTGTACAACTATCCTTTATTGTCTTTGATTGGTAGCTGTCTCACATTCGACATAGTTGAACTCCATAGGTCAAAGCTGTTCACTAGAAACCCTGAAATTTTCTCTCGAAATTAATCCTTACTTAACGCGTGTTAACGTGTTTCTGAGGTCACGAACTGACATAAATCAGATAATCATTGAAATTCAGAAAGCAGTGGACTGCTGTTCTGTTCATGACATATTCTTGAAGCATACACCAGCCAATAAGTAAACAACAAAGATGAATGAATGATTCATGGTGCTAGAAATAGGTTTTAAATGTTAAGATTAGAATTTATAGTTAGTAAGTAGAGTTTAAGACTATCTGTTATGATTAAGACGTAGAAATTAGAGCTTAGATTTAATGTTTAAGATTAGAATGTACATATAATGTGTAAGATTACGATTGGTATATAAAGTTTATATTCAAGATTTACAACAGCTATGGACTTACTGTAAAAGCTAGTTCTAAATGATTACCTTCAATCATAAATTCAAACCCTAAGTGTAACCATGGTTTATAAAATTTACATTCTAATTCTACGACATTATTATCAACCCTGATCCAAGACGTTAACACCATAGTCCTAAATTTTAATCGCAAAGCCTAATTCACAGTTATAAGGATCGAATTAAGTATCCAACAACTAATTTACAATATGGAGTTATGGAGATTGTTGGATTTCATTTAAATCATGAACTAATCTAAGTTAGACCACTATTAAAATCCTGGAGGCATTGAGCGGTCGTTTTGTTCTAGTATGGAATTCTTCAGTAGTGCATGTTTGCACGAGAAACCTCAAGTTTTGAATCCGAGTTCAAGATCATAGATGTGCGCACTATTGAAAAGTCCCATACTAAAACAAAACAGCTTCTCAGTGCTTTTTAACTATTCACTAGTAATTTAACTTAGATCAGTTCATGATTCTAATAAAATAATTTAGTCACCAAATTTAATTTCCTACACTCATTAAACAATATTCTGTCTAGATAATAACGTCATAGAGTATGAATTCAGAAAAATTCATTATTCCTTCATACCCTTAGTTTCACTTCCCAGATCATTATATGATATATTACCATAGAATTAGTCGAGGGTTGTTGTTTTTTTCCTCCAAATAAAATTTATCTTTTAACATCATAATTCAATTTACAAGAATGAGAGACTTTTTTTTTCATAAATATTTACACTGACATTGTTTCAACCATTTAACTACTCACTAACTTACTCAACTTCAATTTCTTATTCAAATCTAATTTCATTTTCATACTACTTAATTCTTATTTATGATTCACATTACATTATTACTCAAATAATAGTTTGTATTGTAAATGTAATTACAGAAAATTAGATTATATACACTAGAAGAAATGATTGTTCATTTGATAGTTTAAATGTGATTATAGATAAATAAGATTGTTTATTTTTATAAAACCGCGCGCGCGCGTACACTCACACACACACACACACACGTACAAATAGAAATTTCAAACAAACGATAACGTCATCATGATCATCATTTTATTGATAATTGATTCATCAATTCGCATTAAGTGGAAGAAACAAGAAATTTTTACTGGTTTTTTCTTTAGTGGTAGTGGGGGGCAGGGGAGGAAGTGAACAAAAAGGATGGCAAACTATTGCCTAGAGGATTAATATAAAAAAAAATAGGTATGGGAGTGATCAAGAACTGAAATGGGGAAAAGAGAAGTTAAGCTGAAAGGAAGAGAAAGATTCAAAGGAAAAAACATACAACACAAATAATAATAATGATAATAATAATAATGGTAATAAGATTGAAAGTTAAATGAAAAGAAAAAGAAAACAATCGAATTTTCTTCTTATAATACAAAAGAGAAAAAATATAGGAAAGAAACATTGAATTGTTACAATAGTGAATAAGTGAAATCTTGAAAGGAAACAATTTTTTTTTCATTATTGAATTGCCTTTAAACTATGGTTATCTTTGGTTTTATTCACATATCATAAATGTGTGTAATGAAATGAAAAGGAAAAAATGTGAGGTTATCTCTCTCTCTCTTTCGTTCTTTCTTTCTTCCCCCTCTTTTCTTCTCTTTATTTCTCTGCGTTCGATACTTATCAACTATACTAAGTAATGATGTTTACAAATAAAGTATGTGTGTAAAACTAATTGATTATTGAGTAATTATCAATGTTATGTATGTCAAGTTCTTCTTCATACTGATGATTAAATTTTATCGATCTAGTCGTAATATGTTCTAAGTAACCTGATATTGTATGAATTGTGTCGAGATATTAGATAATTGGAGATGGTCAACTGAAAACATTTGACCTAGTTTTGTGCAAGTTGATATTCATTAACTAGGTGTATCAATTCATGTGTAGTGAATAAGGGCTGGTCAATAATAATAATGATCCATGTCGAGTGTGAGGTAATTACCCACTGAAGACAATGGAAGATGGTCACGCAATATCGCGGATTAGTTGAAATTAGATATTAACACTGTTGAATGCCGGGTCAGTGGTCTAGAGATTAAGCGTTCGCGCGCGAGATCAAAGGTCCTAGTTTCGAAACCAGCGTGCAGGATCGTGGATGCGCACTGTTGATGAGTCCCATACTCGGGCGAAACGGCCGTTCACTGCTTCCAGGTTTTCAATGGTGGTCTAACATTGGTCGGTTCATGATCTCAATTAAAACTCAACTATCTCCACAACCCTATACTATAAAAGTTATAAGTTCTGCTAACTTTTGGCTATATTTCTTGACCATCGGGCTATCGTAATTTATTGACAAATTACAACTTAATAGGAATGTATGTCAGTTCAAGTTGAGTTATTTAATAACACTATAACGGCAAGATGGAGTCAATATTCATCACTGATTGATAACGTTTGCGATATCATTGACCTAGTGTATCTAACAGTCGAGCAATTATCATGAGATCTGATTGTCCTCGCCTAGATCCATTGTCGGGTTGTAGATACGTATTACTGGGGAGTCTCACATTAAACTGAAATAACAGCCTAGCGCTTCCGAGATTCAGATAGTACTATTAATGGGTTCAATTCGTGACGAATGTCGCCTATAACCAATAAAAGCCAGTGTTACTAAAAACT
Source organism: Schistosoma mattheei (assembly GCA_944470405.2). NCBI lineage: Eukaryota > Metazoa > Platyhelminthes > Trematoda > Strigeidida > Schistosomatidae > Schistosoma > Schistosoma mattheei. The sequence continues at coordinate 6,671,112 of OX103950.1, forward strand.
AGACACTAAAAATGTGATACAGGACAAATGAATAGAATAAAAACTGCATGAGAGGTGTAGAAGATGGAAGATGAATACGACTGAGGCGCTAGAACAGATTTCCATTCATATCATTTATTATCTCCGATACTATACTTCAGTCAAAAAGTACAACTAAGGTGTCTATAACATTTCTATATTATAGTTCAAAATAGTGATCAATGATATCATGAACTGAGAATATCTCCTGATCTGGCTGCTGCTTAACAGTTTTCTCATTCTACATCTATAATAATCGCTATAGCGTATCACACGAACTAGTGGTTTGATACATATAACACATGTTTAAAGCACAATTAAGTTGATGAAATAAAATTCACTTGATATTGTTTACTTGAATTTTCCCATTGATGTTTAGGAATGCGATTGATCAGTCTCTTATTAGTATATGTGCATACTGTGCGTATTGCCTCGATATTGCCTTAATTCACAATCATTATTAGCAAAGATGGATGGCTAGGTGGATAAAGCGATGGCGTTTGAAGTGAACGGTACAGGGTTTGAGTCGCAGAGTGAACACCAACTGAGATGCAGGTACATCCAGCTGATGAGTCTCAAATAGGACGAAAGAGCTTCTCAGATTCTACTGCTAGCCAATATCTATCGTCAACCAATTTGTCAATTCTATTCAGTACTATTCAGTATAAATGATGGTTTGAAGACATCTTTGATTAAAACTGCTTTTTTTAACGAAATTAACTTAGAAGATATTATTATTACACAATTAACTAATAATATGTTTTTGGTATCCTGACAATACAAAATTGCATGTCCAACGTTATTATTATTATCATTATCATCTAAATAGTAAGTATTATATAATATTTTCACGGCAAGACTATAATTTATCAACGAGCCAATCAGAAGCGTCTGGGGGATTTCAAGGTCAAAGCGCTAATTTCAGTACTTCATGCTCACGTACGACCGGTTCACAGTGGATTTTAGAGAAAACGTGATAATTAAGCAGCTACAACAAACGGGACTACTAAAAAGTTCCCTTATTTGTGAATTTGGTAATCAAATGACTTGTGAACCTTGTGGAGACTACCGTAATGATGTTGTCATTCGATGTAATACGTGTTGGAGGAAGAACTCTGCTGAAATAGGACTTTTTTGATCAATCCAGATTGAGACTATGGCAAACAATGACTGGATAAAAAAGCACCAGTAACACTAGCTACAGCCGGGTACTACAAGATATACAGATGATAGGAGAATGTACAGATCCCTATATTTACTTGTTTATGTGCATGGTGTCGTTATCCATAAGCGGCATTTTGTGGACCCAACAACTGGAGTGCACACAAACAGTATTGAAGCTATGCGGCCGACGCTGAAAGTTTTTGCGACCTTATCATGGATGATTTTCTTTACTGCATGCATTACGATTTTAGAACCTCTTCCTAACCTTGACAACTCTTTGAACCATGTATAAGAAGTGTATCCACTTTATTTCTTTGGTGTTCTATAATATATTTGTACTCTATTCCAACTATTTCCTGATTGGCTAATAATATTTCTCAAGATCACTAAAGATTCGTTCACAGGTTGTTCATAAATTATAGTCTCTCCATTTTCACTTTTTTGATGTTACTTAATAGATTTTGTGAAATGAAATTTCGTATGATCATTCATTAAAATGAATTGATGTAAAGATGATCAATTTTAATGTTTATAGAAAAGAAAAGGTTGGTAGGAATATTTGAACATATCTTTCGTGTTAGCTAATACTTGTCGTACTCACTGCCTTCTAGCAGTATTACTGTTATTTACGAAATTGAGAAGACGGAAAGCGAATGTTAGGCGCTTTGACCGGGTCGGTGGACACGAAGAGTCCGCCTAGAAGAGTTGGAAAACCCTGATTTCAAACCAATGGTGCACATGGGCTCCAGTATCCTGAAAGAACAAATGGAGTATGAACCTATTGTTAGTTACTGGCTAATATGGGACTGCATCTCTTGAGGTTGGTCCACTGCGTTGTGGATCAGACCTTTAGGTCGAAGGCTCCGAGTGTGACCCCCTAAGAAAACCACCTGCTTTGATTTAGGCACCTGGGTAGTATCCTAGCCCTCACACAAATCGAATGATTTATGTGGCGCATATCTCTTTGATGCCTCCTTGTACCAATATTTATGTGTTTAAATAAATAAATAAAATAAAACAAGTGTAACTTCTATATTACTTATTTCATATTTGAATAAATCTATGAGTAGTGTAGTTATTAACAACTAAAGTCATGTTTCTGTTTTAAATAATCACATTTCGGTAACACAACGAAAATGGCGGATAAACAATTTATGTCAAGTGAGTGATATCATAGAGTAGATAAACAGATTTAAAACGAGTTAATCACAGTGGATTGATATCAAATGTAGAAGTATTTGAAATTGTTCGAATGTTGCACACAAATGCTATGTTACAACCGAGGTTGAGGAGATTTTGTCCTGCCTCTGGAAATTTCAAATACAGACACTAATCGATAGCATCTGTCAAAAAGTTTAGCTGACTATCATCAAAATGGCTTGGTGTGTTTTTACGAAAATGCGAGAACGGAAAGAGAATATATGATGCTTGATACGGATTGGTGGATACCGACGTTCCACCTATTAAAAGGAGTTTAAAATTTTTTAACTCAAACAATTGGTGTTGATGGACTTCAGTATCGTAAAGAAGTGAAAGAAGTATGAACCGACGTTCGTTACCAGTGATCATGTTACTGCATCTATCGACGTTCTTTCGTTCTTTTGCGGATTAAAATTCCAACCTAAAGACTTGGAAATTAGCCCCACAAGAAAGTTACCCGTTTTGGCTTAAGTGTCCGAGAGGTATCCGAACTCAAACACATATATATAAATAAATAGTTACTAAGACAATGTACTCTTCGTTATCCATACAAACAATATTTATAATTACCTACATAGAATTCTGCGTTCAGTAAGATAGGTAGCAATTATTTATCTGTACAATGAGTAATACATCTATTCATGTTTAGTTATAATATCTGACAATGTATTTAATGAATATTATTTTCCGGTAACTATTTGGTGACCCTTTATCCAACTCCAGGTTGGATTGTAATTGAAATACATATGTCGGTCATCTTCGTATATAATCAACAGCTTAAATCGCGTAGGTGAATAACGGAATTAAATAATTGGAATACAAGAGTGGATTTTTGGATATGTATATTTCGTACACTCACTGATCTGAACAGGAAATGAGAGAGATAAAGCGAATACAAGAGAGTGAAGAGAAATGACGCGTAGCGGGAAAGGTGTGTGTGAGCCAACTCCATTTAATCAAGCGTTAATCAATATTTATAGCCAGATTAAAATAGGTTACAGACATGTGATGAATAGAATAAGAAGTGTACGCACACATAAATTAATATAAAAACGGTCAGGGTTGATAAGTGAATAATTAAAAAGGTCAGAATGTGTGACTCAAGAAGAATGAATAGAATTGCCCTGTCCGGAATATAGAATAAGCTATGTGGGCTCAATATAGTAACCGACACTACAACTATTTAAATAGTAATGCCCTGTAACAAGTTAAACTTTGATTATCTTTCCAAATATTTGTATTTTATGAAAGAAATCAAAAATTATCTAATCTGATGTTCAATTTTTAATGGCCTACTCACAAAAATGTTTTCGTCCCAACCTATTCTTTAAACTCTTCAATACATGGATGCATTGAAACACATGGATGAAAATGATTCATGGAAAAAGCTCAGTTAAATTATGTGAATATTTTTAAACTACTCATATTAGTTTACAGTAGTACATATAGTTTAAGAACAATTTAATCAAAATTTTTTTCGAAAATTACTGAACATTTATTTACTTACATTGATAAGTACAGTCAATGCAGAGATTCCATCCTTTGACAAATTACATGATGTTAAATTGAGAGTTGAAATATTTGGGACATGACGTAAAACTCGGCAAATTTCTTTGAAGAGATTGAATGAGAAAAAAACATCCCTAATTATTTGATTAATGTCAAATAAAAATCTGTTATATAACACTTGAATTTCACTCAGGTCATAGCTGATTCCAATCATAAATACATGATTTATATATATATAGCATAAATATCATAAACCTCATATACAAGTCCATTGATTCCACAAACTTCTCATGTTATACAGTTATTGTGTAATGAACAAAGACTCAGGTGAGGATAATCAATTTATTATTTCATATAAATTAAAGAGTCCTTTCGTAAAATGTTTTTAGCCTGGTTATTCAGCTAGATTCTTGAATTAATAGCTTAGTAAGTTTCTCAGTGTAATGTTAGAGCAAACTGTTGGAAAAGAGATTGCTTGGCGAGACTCTAACTTATGGACGACCTTTGAACGAATCTTAAGTAACCTTGAGAAATATTAACCAATCAGCAAACAGTCAGTATAGAGTAAAAATATGTTATACGAAACCAAGGAAATAAAGTGGATACACTTCTTATACATGCTTCAAAAACTTGTCAAGGTTAGGAAGAGGTTCAGAGGTCCTAAAATCGTAATGCATGCAGTAGAGGAAACCATTCATATGACTACAGAATAGTCGGCCTCTGGAGCCATGACAAAGTTTCAAAAACTTTTTCAGCCTCGACCACATAGCTTTAGTATTGTTTATGCGCACAAAACGCTACTTGCGGACAACGACACGATGCACATAACCAAGCCCATGTAGGAGTCCGTGAGCTCTCCAAACATCCGTATATATTGTAGTACCTGGCTGCAGGCAGTGTTACGGGTGCTTTTATTATCCAGTTCGCAATAGTCGTCGTAATGATATATGGGGTTTTCATCACGAAATGACATCAGCTATAATACCAGAAATTTATTTAGCCAAATGGATGAAAGACTTTCGTGTTAAAATCCGAGATCTGTTATCTTACACGCGATTGGTTCATCCACAAATTATAGTCTCGCCGTTTATTGAATATTTGTTTAATAAATGATAATATTATTGATAAACTACTTGAGTTAAAGCATTGTAGTGAACAAGAAGACGAGTGGGGATAATCGAATGCATTAGACACGCAATTACAGAGTATCTCAATAAAATCTGAGAACCATATAGTAAATAGTTAATGTGCAAAATATCAATCCATTGTCTCAGATTTCATTATTCATGCATTTTCATACCAATTTCATTCCGTTCCCATTCTTTCCTTCTCGATCTTCTACTGAAAGACATTATATGCCTGACCACCGTCTTATACTACTTATGTGAATATAAGTAACCCACATAACAGTCCTATCGGCCAAGGTTTTTTTAGATTAGAAATGACTTACTTCATTAACCACATATGAAATTTTGAATGTATCTTATAAATTCACTAAACCAAAATATTCATTGTTAATATTTAACAAAAACTACCCTAAAGTGACTATTTAAACAATGGTTTTGTTTAAACATTTAACCTACCTTCAAGACCATCATCATTTATGGAAGAACCTTCAAATGACAAATGTTTTAATGTACGATTTTTTCTAATACCCTACACAGAAAAAAACAAACGAATTTCATAAGCTTCAAAAACTATTATTAAGTAATAATTCTCTTTAAAGTAAAGAGTTTATCATCACTTGTATTGTTTATTGTTGAATATATATTCTATAAAGGTGCTGCTTCAAAGTGCAGACTACCTTTTGGAAGCCTATATGATCATCATAACCAACAGTTGTATGATTTTGTTGAAACAGGTCATAAATTACTGCAATGGTGCAGATGTATTTACTCATTTCCTTCGCTTGTGTTTAGTCTGAGGTGTACACTGTGTTACAAAATCCTAGGATATGATGAAATATTGTTCAACACTACTATGTTCCCGATGTTTCTCTATTCGATTTCAACTAATGATGAAAAATATATGCTTAAATGGTTAATTTTCTGGAAATATTTTACTTGAGCAGAACACTGTCATTCATCATAGTAATGGTTGAGTCTGACATTATAGTCTAATAAGAGAAGTGTAACGTAGTTGTCTTTTCGTCTTTCTAGTTACAAAATACTGTCATCAAAATTTAACCTCTGTTTTTTCAGTTTGTTCTTTTCTCTAGAAGTGCTTTGACTGAGTAAATTCATCGCATATAATTATTATGGAGTTGAATGTTAGTATTATTTGATGAACTGTCGGTTCGCATCTAGCATACTCATTTTATTCGCATTAATAAGTTTACTACTTAATTATTTTTCAGTAGGCAAAAATGTTCTACATAAATTAATAATAATGAGACGAAACTTTCGAATGTTGAAGTCAATGAATGGAATGGTGATCGATTGATAAAGTCAATGATATGATGTGTGTTCGAGTAGTGGTAGATCGCGAGGACGAATTACTGACTGAAGCCGTAAAGTGAATTAAAGTTAACAAGAAGACCACTGACTAACAAAATCGCTTATGTTTATACACAGAATATTAACACAAAATAAACATGTATCCTAGTAAATAATTTTGTTTTTAATGAAAAACTAACGATACTACTTACTTCACAAATTTGTAATAAACCTGTTTTACTGAGTGGGAGATTTTGTAATTCTAAAAATGTTAATTTTTCTGTAACACACGCACAGTGACGTAATGCTTTGCATAAATTTAATAAAGGTTTTGAACTGGATAGTAAAATTGGTGGACGTCGTCGATTGGTTGAAGTTGCACTGTCTAGATAATGGGAAAACAATAACATCTGTAAATGTATCTTAATAAAATTAGTGTTAGTCTGACAAAAGTATGTAATGTTATCAGTCAGTCATAATCAACTTAGAGCCTGGTAAAGTATGCATTGTTACAAGCTGCCGTACCATATTAGCATTTCAAGATGAATAGAGAAAGAGTTTGATGTTAGATAGAAGAGGAATATAGGACCTGTATTTCTTCCTGTTTGGAAGTTGTCAGCCAAATGTACCTCTGTCTTAGTGCAATGTTCACATCGGGACTCGGACCCAGTACTAGTTTCAAATGTTTAACGCGTTGTCTATTTAGCTACTGAGTTCAATTAATCACTTGCTTGTGCAACAGAGTTAAGTTTAATTCATTTGCATTAGTTGTTTAGATCATCCAGTAGGTTAACTGGAATATTACAATCCATAACATCAAAGAAAAGATACAAACAGCTTATACGAACAGTGAAAGAGATTGAAATAATATGGTCATTCGGTCATAGATATTGACATTTGTACAAATATGCCGTTAGTTTACGGTATAATTACTTCACAGCAATACGATAAGAGATAGAGTAAAATTAAGAAAATGAAAAATACGGAAAAGAAGTTAATATCAACTTTGTAATAAAGTTTAAAAATGAAATTAAAGGATGAAAATTACGGAAAAGCAATAAAGATTTAAGGGAAGATAGAAAGCAAAAGCAGCTGAATCCCAGTGACGGATTTTACATAATCACTCAATGTTTCTAACTATACATTATGACCATTGAGTGGGTCCCAACTAAAAAGTCTGGATTTATCAAGATGCATTGTATTGACAGTTGATAGCTTTTATAAACTGATCCCTGGTTTTTATCTACTCACTTAAAATCTTTTTTTAATCTACTGCCGGCCCAATTTACACTGAACGCTGATACGGACGATGGACAAAGAATAGTTAATATTATGCCTAAACCACTTTAGGTGACAAAGATTTCTACACTATTCAGTCAGGCTATTTTTACCTAACAACTTACTCATAATTCCAGTATTATTCACTTAACAGTCCCAACTTTTCCGTGGGATGTTTCAAAGACAATTACAAGAACATACTTGTAGTTTACACTGTCTTACATTAGTGGCCGTAAATCTGACTACAATTAGATCATATGAATGATTGTTATTGAAATGACTGCTATCGAAATAAACACATCGCCAATCCTGGTATATAATTATCGACTTAACTCGCGTTGATGAATAACGAATTTAAGTAAGTCAAACACGAGGACGGATTTTTGAATATGTATATCTCGTACAATCGTCGATCGGAAAGCGAAGCAAAGCGAAAGGATACGAGTGAGACAACTCAATATAGCCAAGCATGAATTGATATTTATAGTCAGACAAAAATAAGTTGCAGACATGTGATGAGTAAGATATGAGATGCACACACATACGCTTACACAAAAACAACCAAGGTTGATTTAAATTAGATGAATTGAGGATATCAATAGAATGAAGGGAGCGCATTCAGTTTGTTTGTGAATAGTCACACCATAAAGGTCAACATTGGGATGGAGATATATACACCTGACGCGTCTCAAATAACATGAAAAGCATGTCCTAAATTCTAATGCTGGCCCTAATTCATCCGTTTCTAAATACTTGTGACATACTGAGTTGAAAACCAATGAAAGTCAATCAGTACTTAATAACTACTTCATTCTTGTTAGGGATCTATCAGCGCTGTAGTTCATCTGGAGCTAGCTGATGATAAAAATTGCTTTCAATTCGAACAATAAAGGTAAATATTTGAGGAGTTAACTTATACGATACAGTTTCCTGTGTGTTATCTCGGTGGTTAATAGAAGGTAAGTTTCTCTAAAATGGTGATGTTGACCGGAATATTAGGAAATGAAAAGTTATTAACTGGAATGAATATGTGTATACGAGTGATGGAGCTATGATGAGTAGAAGTATTTGAGTTATATACCAACTAAAAATTCCCGGAATAGTGATATTTAAGACACGTAGAACTTACTTATTTACACTTGTTACCCCTCGTGGAGGAGCATAAGCCGCCCACTAGCACTCTCCATCCAACCCTGTCCGGGACAATTTTTTCCACTTGCTATTCATCTTTTTCATGTCTGTTTTCAATTTTCGACGTAGCGTGTTCTTTGGTCTACCACTTTTCCGTTTCCCTTCAGTATTCCAAGTTAGCGCTTGCCTCATGATGAAGTTTGGTGATTTCCGTAATGCATGTTTTATCCACTTCCAACGTCTTTTTCCAATTTTCTCTTCAGCTAGAAGTTAGTTTGTTCTCTCCCACAGTAGGCTATTGCTGATGATATCCAACCAACGGATAATGAGTATCTTGAGTGAACAACTGTTTATAAATACTTGTACATTTTCAATGATGGTTGTGGTAATTCTTGAAGTTTCAGCTCCATACAGTAGGACTGTCTTGACGTTTGAATTAAAGATTGTGACTGTGATACTGATTGACAGTTGTTTTGAGTTCCATATGTTCTTCAACTGTAGAAATGCTGTTCTTGCTTAGCCAATCCTCCAATTTACGTCTGCATCAGATCCCACTTCTTTATCGGTGATGCTGAGAAGATATGTAGAAGTTTCCACCGCTTCCAGAGCTTTTCCATCGAGCGTGATTGGGTTGGTGTTCTCCATGTTGTTTTCGAAGATCACGGGTTTTCCCTCATGTATATGGAGACCTACTGCTGCTGAGGTTGTTGCTACACTGGTTGTCTTTATCTACCTGTGTTGGTATGTATGGGGTGGAGGAATTAGGCCATCTGCGAAGTTAGAATCGTCTGGCTGCACACAAGCTGTCCACTGTATGCCGTGCTTCCCCTGAGATGTGGAAGTCTTCATAATCCAGTCAACCACCAGAAGAAAGAGAAAGAGGTAGAGTTAGCATTGGTCCTCACTTGGAATGCACCTGTCAACTGTACTCCATGAACAGCTTTGAAGTGTAGTCAGTCGTATGAATTTCGGATGGTGTTGACGATCTTATAAGGTACACCACAGTTCCGAAATTTTTTCCATAAGGTTCTATCCACACCGTCTTATGCTTTCTTATAGTCTGTGAAGTTGATGTATACTGACGCGTTCCACTCAACTGATTACTCAACAATGATCCGTAGTGTTGCAATATTGTCTGTGCATAACCGATCCTTACAGAATTCAGTCTGTTGATCTCGAAGTTGGGCGTCTACTGAGTCTCTCATCTGGTTCAGCAACACTCTGTTCAGAACGTTTCCTGATACCGATGGTAGTGTGGTGCCTCTGTAGTTCTCACATTTGCTTAGATCTCCTTTCTTTGGTACCTTGATGAGGTGTCCTCCTTTTCAGTCTGTCGGTGGCACTTGTTCTTCTTCCCAAATCTTCCTGAATAAAAGTGGAGCATGCTTGCAGTTACTTCTATGTCTAACATCAGCGCTCCAGCTGGTGTATTGTCAGGTTCTACTGCTTTTCTGCTCTTGATTTGTCTGATAGCCATCCTGATTTCTTCGATCGTTGATGGAGTGACATCTATAGGAAGGTCTGTGTGTGCTGCTTCTATGTCCAGTGGATTTAATGGAGCTGGTCTATTCAAGAGTTTTTCGAAGTATTTTACCCATCTGTATCTCTGTTCTTAAATCTCGGTAATTGACTTGCCTTGTTTGTCCTTGATCAGTCTCTCTGGTTTGCTATATTTCCCTGCTATTTTCTGTGTTGTGTCATATAGCTATCTCATATTTCCTTCTGCTACAGCTTTTTCCACTCTCATTGCTAGGTCTCTAACGTATTTCTGTTGTCAGCTCTAATGCTCCTCTTCACTCGCTTGTTTGCTTTTGTGTATTCAGCTTACGCTTTGACATTCCCTGTTCTTATTCGGCTGTTGTTAATTGCCGTCTTCTTCTTGCTTTCTTGAATCTTATCCACGGTTTCGAAAGAGATCCATTCTTTATGATAATGCTTCTTGCGGCTCAGCACTTCCTGACACGTTGAGGTTAATGCTTCTATGATCGTTTTCCAGCTGTTCTCCATATTAGTTTCCTGTTCTTTGAGTAGATCGTGTAAGGCTTGGAACCTGTTGTTGAGTTATCTTGAGTTCGTTGAGTTTGTTAGTATCTCGTAGGAAGACCGTATTGAACCTTTGTAATGCTCTTTCTCAGGCTGTCCAGTGTCTCTTTAGTTTCAGTTTCCTTTTGGCGACCACCAGGTAGATGATGATTTGAAGCTATGTCAGCTCCTCTCCTGGTTCTGATGTCTTTCATTTTCCTTTCGAATTTTTTTACTGGTGCAAATATGATCGATCTGGTTCTCCGTGATGTGATCCGGTGAGACCCATGTAGCTTTGTGTATGCGTTTGTGTGGGAATATTTTGCCACCTATAACCAATTTGTTGAGGGTATATAGGTTGCGAATCCCTCCCCGTTTTCGTTTCGCTCTCCCAGTCCATGTCGTCCAATGATATCTTCATACCCGGTGTTGTCCATTCCGACCTTAGCGTTCAGGTCTTCCATCATGATGGTGAGATTCTTTCTTGGGCACTTCGCTATGACTGATTTCAGCTTAGAGTAGAACTGATCTTTATCGTCTTCGTTGCTATCATTGGTGGGTGCATAACACCGAATAACATTGATTGTGATTCCCTCCTTCTTTGTTTTGAAAGATGTTTCATGATCTTAGATCTATGAGATTCCCACCCAACAAGTGCATTTTGTACCTCCTTGGACAGCATCAGAGTAACTCCCTAAGTGTGTGGAGCACTTTCCTCCATGTGACCAAAGTACTGCAGCATCTCTCCCGAACCTAATTTTTTTCTGTCCAGATTAGTTCTAATGGGTTTCGATTATTCCGAGTACTATCAAATTGTATCCCCTAATTTCCGTAGTTATTTGACTGATTCTCTCGGTCTTTTACGTTGTTCGGACATCCCATGTACCTGTGTTAATTGTTGCACCGGTTGTTAGAAGGTGTATCGACCTCGTGACTTCTAAAGAATTTCGGCTTTCACCATGAGGCGTCATAATTCTTCCTCCAACTACCAGGGCAGAGCTTTGGTGGTTTAATTTATTTATTCAGGTTGGCGTCTTTTAGCAAAAGTTATTTTACCGTATGGGGTTGCCGACCACATGCCCAGCCCTCCTCCTCTACCTGAGCCTGAGACTGGCAGTAACTCCAGAAGCGCTAGAGGCGGAGTTATGTAGGAATAGATGAGCACAAATAAACATATTATGCATGGACTTTGTAATCCATGGACAATCAAGTACAAAGGAATAATTAGTTCGTACAAATACCACAACGGCGTTACTTCTAATATTAATGTTCTGAAATTTGGTTCGAAGTCAATCATTTCTCAGACTTGTAGTTAGCATGACAGTGTCCTGTACAACAGATTTTATTTAAAAACTATAAAAGCAAATGAGATTAATTTAGAAGTTAATTGCCTTTCACGTTAGATTGAAATGTTTCATTAAGGTTGATATTTAGCATTTTAATACCTTGAGGGGGTTGCTTTGAATTTAAGATGGTTGAAGTAATCAATACCAAGCTCAAACTTCCCGGTAGTCATCAGGAATATTGTCACCAATCTTTTGGGCAACATGAAATTGTTAGGAAGTGAAGACGTACGTAAAGGATTTCCTTTGCAGATGACTATGAAGTAGTATGAACAATACTTCTACAACCTTCCAACAGTTATTTCAGAATGTACAGCTTTTACTAGAAGTAACAGGGCCGGATCACTCTAGTAGACATTTACGAAATCTAGTTAGTGAAACTAGGCAAGTCAGCATCGAGCTGTGCAGTAAAGTAGTGATTACCCTTAAACGACTGAATTTAACTACACGTCGATGGGTAAACAAAATAAAAGTATGTAAAACGCAAAAAGCTATTTTAACGCCCTTTAATTAAAAATAAATATAGAACTAACAAGCAGGAAATAGAAAAACAATAGATCGAACAGATAATTCAAGAATGAATGCTCACCTGAAACGCTATTATACTGATAGAAACTTCTGACTGCAATGAAATGCAGGCTTTTATTGATTTTAATAGCATCAAAAATTGGATCCCACTCTTGAGTCCTTTAAGCAGTTGTGAATAGACAAACTTTTTCTCACTTTATTCTATCTGCACTTATGTCAAGAACTCCATTATCAACATGACTTGTGATTACAGAGAGCGGGGAGCAATTTCGCAGCGCACACAGATTTTCATAATATTTTCTGAAATCATAAGCTCCAGCTTGACGTTCCTTTACAGTTGGTATCATCAAAATGAGTCACAAATTTGCGTGATTCTAAAGTGTTTCGCAACTTTAGTTGCTGGTATATTTTTTGTCTGAGGATATGTTTCTTAAGGATTTAAGTGTATCAGCAAGAGTCTAAGGGATCAAAATAACATGATGAAACCATAAGCAACTACTCAGTAAACTCACTACATGAAACCAAATTTATCAATAGATACAAAAATCAGTAGCTAGTAATGTGCAAATGTGCTATACAAGCAAACCAGGAGACGAAGTGAAAAAGTGGAAGACAGTAGTTTCAAATGTCGTACAGTTTACCTTTTTTAATTAGTGCACTCAAGGTCGCAATGCAATTTGGAAAGTGAAACAAAAGTTAACCCTTTCGAGAGTATAGAAAATATGTTGATTACGATTCGATCACTCTAAAATTTTTGTATACATTCGTCATGAGGTAACAGTCGTCGCTTTTGAGCTGACCAATAATTTGTCATAAACGTTTAGCACGTTCCTAATATAGCATGAGATTTGTTGTGTACTTCCCTGAAAATACTGCCTGTAGTTGCTATCTCCACATCTGTAAACACTTATTGACATGAATTAACGTGGTGGACACAGCAGACTAAATACTATGAAGTTCTACAGGTCCGTCCGAAATAAGTGTCTAAACAAAATCCGAGCAGTTCAGCGACTATATGATAAGCATTTTGCCAAATCTGTAGTCAAATAGCCGAGAAAACTGTTCTGATACACAAATTACGGAAAAAGAACACACGATAAAATTAAAAACTTATTGCAAAACCGAGTACATCTCAAATGAGAGAGGGAGAACAGGACAAAGGAGAAGACAGTTTTCATTCAGAAGCTTCTTCTAGATGAAAGTTTGGACCCAAATACAAAGTCACGAAATCGGATGGTCACTGAGAACTTTCACCAAAACAACGCACTAAAAGCCCTCTGCACTTTAGACACGGGAGAATCAATGGATGATTTACAGTCCAAAATCGTGAGACAAATTGTTTGCTATATTGCTGAATACGATATTCAGTGTCACTCGATCAAGTTCAGTTACCTATGAACTGGAAGGGTGCAATTCATAAGACAGGATTAAGACAGCTTCCATCAAATTACAAACTCATCAGCCTCACCAGTATCTTGGTTAAAATACTGGACAGAATATCAAAAAGTCATGAATGATATTCTTGGAAACAAATAACTTGCTAATCAGTGGATATTATGGTTTCAGAAAAAGGTTGTTTTGTAAAATAAACCGCCATATATTAAAAAAAATTGACAGGGTGGAAAATCGGTGAGTGCTGACTGTGTAGACCGTGGAAAATATTTGATAAGATGCCGGATAATAGACTCCTCTTGAGACTGGAAAATCTGGCAATTGACGGACCTCTCCTGCAGCAAATTAATTATTTCGTTTTAGGTCGTGGTCAGAAAATAAGAGTAAATTCCAGTTGCTCCTAGTGGATAGTAGTAATATGTGAAGTACCATAAAGCTCTCTTCTAGGTTCTTTACTGTACGCAGATAAATTCCCAAGCATATTTCAGTCCTTAATACCATATTACATTGATGGTGAAAAAATTTGGTGAGCGATAAGGATGGGTCCTAGATGCATTTACATGTCACGCGTACTTATATGTTCTGGTTAGCTGATCCAGTATACATAACCCTTACTTGCTCGTGCCTGTTAACCCCTGAGGAGGAACATAGGTCGCCGAGCAGTATTCTTTATCAAGCTTTGTCCAGAACAATCCTTCCCGATTGTTCCCACTTACTATTCAACCTTTCGACGTCTACTCCCGATTCTCGACGCAATGGGTTCCTTGGTCATCTTTTCCGTTTTCCTTCTGGATTCCAAGTTAGCGCCTGTTTTATAATGCAGTTTGATGACTTCCTCAATATATGTTCTTCCCATTTCTAACGTCGTTTGGCAATTTCCTATTCACTTAGAAGCTGGTTTACTTTCTCCCGCAGTAGGTTGTTGGTGATGGTTTCGGTCACCGGACATTGTGTATCTTGTGTAGACAGCTGCATACAAATACTTGTTCTTTCCTGGTGATCGTTGTAGTAGTTCTCAATGTTTCAGCTTCGTACCATAGGACTGTTCTGATGTATGTATTGGTGATTCTGACATTGATGTTAGTTGACAGTTGTTTTGAGTTCCATATGTTCTTCAACCGTGAAAATAATCTACTTATACTTGCCTTTACGTCAGCATTGGATCCTCCTTGTTCATCGATGATACTGACCAGGTATGTGAAGGTTTCCACAGCTTACGGAGCTTCTCTGCCGGTCGCTCTTCCAGGGTTGCTGCTGGTCCCAATCGAAAGTGAAGGGGAAGGGTTGGACATGGTGTCGATAACTATATCTCCTAAAAAATTGGATTGGTGAACAAACACTCACCAGAATAAACTATTTGAAATATTTAAAATCTGCCCTCTGGGTTGAAGAATTTTTATTCAGAAGAATTACGATGCCACACGGTCAAAGTCGAGATTCTTCGGAGGTCATGAGACCCAAGCTCTTTCTAACAAACAAAGTAACATTCGATATAGCTGCATGGGATGCCTGGATGATGACAATACGCATCTGTAGTGAGATAAAAACCTGGAAGCTCCGTCCAGGCTGCAAGCTCCTGTTCAAAGTGACTCAAATACCATGAAAAAGATACAGAGGGTCGTTACTTGTGTAATTCCGGTGTTAACCTTACACAGAGAGGCCTGAGAAGCTAGATCTTTTTTCCATGCCCTACCGCAGATTAGGTCATCTGATTTTGATATACAGAATAGCAAGGAGTGATTACGAGCCCCATATGTCCCCTCGTTTTCTTCTTACCAGATCAAAATAACTGAGAGGACATAGCACAGGGACAGAAAGGTCAATTACAAAACGATATACGTGGCATACAGACTTTCACATTGGGTCATCAATCCTTGAAACTTGTTACACGGTGAAGTGTTGACCCCCTCTACGATTAAAGACCAGACATTCACAGAAGCTTACGAGAGAAGAACGAATACATGACTTAGGTCTTCATACCTCAATACACAAGTCTGAATCGAAAATCAAACCCGAATCTGTTGGCGGAAAAGTGGCATATCAGCCACATAAAATATTCCACATGCCAGTCCTTTTTGCTATCGCAGGGGCCAAATGTTAAGTTGTTAAAGTCCGGTTTATGACCCGATGTTTCGGATATCATCTTTATGCACAATTATCAAAATATGGAGGGAAGAATGAACAGGTCGAGAAGTAGTTTACATATGTGCCACGTATGTGAATTTACGCGTATAAAACAAACTATTGGTCTACTGTGCTAATAAACAGTGACATTTTCGTAAAATTGTGTTGATGCTTAGCATTAAAAACTAGAGCTTTCTCCCGGGATAGATTAAGAAACAGCATTATCAATGGGTCTTACAGAATTGAATGCATGATCAACCGGTATGGATCTTGAAGACACGCTGTTTTCAAGTACTCTGAAATAATTTCATGTTCATTGTTCTCGTCTTGGTTGTGTGACGAGGTTTCAGTTACGTCTGGTGAGTTGCGGTACGAAGTCAACGACTGCTTTCATGAATTAATGGTGTGATGTTAGCTCTGATGATCTGTATGGATGTCGTTCCTAAAAATGGTATTGCACCATGCTGATCAAATGCGAAGCATGGTGGACGAAAATACTGAGACTGTTGAATGGTAGTACTGACGGTCAATACTGCAGTAGGGTCTTCGAAAATTTGAAAGACTCTGTGCCCGTAAAATTGCGAAAAACATACTTATAAAATGAGGCAGCCATGTACTTTTAGTATGGGAGTCAGGTTTTCATATTTATTCATTGAGATTTATTTTACAAAACCCTGTGAAGTGCGCCAGAATGTAAGAAACGTATTGTGTTCATTAAAAATACGTCCTAAAATGACGAGATTAGGTAAATAATCACTCATTGGCTATGGAATTTGCGAATTTATACAAAACATATACTGTACTTATCACTCAATATTAGGAGGACACATTAAACCAGTAACACTGCTTTGCGAAGAACGCTATGAATGTCGACTAGTGTGACAACGCAAGTTCTACAAGTACTTTTATCTCTCCCTGACCACAACTTAATTTCATGTTATCGTTTACGCTACCAACAACATGGCAGAAGAGGAAGAACACTATTTCAGACGAAAGTCAAGCGCAAAAGTGGGGAATCGAAAGAATCCGTCACGAAATAACTAATGATTCCATGATGAACGCCTATTTAAAAAATCGGTGTGATAAAAGATGAAGTAAACTGTCATGACCTAGCTCCTACTGATACGTATAGATCAAGTTAAATAGGCGATACACCACAAGGACAATAAGACTACTACTCTAGGCTTGAGGGTTGACCCAACACCGTCCGAATGCAAACGAAAAGAAGGAAAGTAAGACCTATGGTCACTTATCCATGGTCTTTATTATAATTCAAGCAGATTAGATATAAACATACCATACTGCATCGCACTATAAAGTAAAAATGACAGTTCTACGTGATCAAGCCAAAAAGTGGCTGAATGGAGAGAAGACCGTAAATAATAGATTGGTAATAAACTAAGAACATTAGATCGTATAACTTTGGTAATCAAGCAATAGAAAGCCTTTCGTGCCTGAAATTAACCCTTGTCCTATTGATAAAAGAAGCCAACCTAGTAGTGAATAGGTGTTTATTTAGATCGTGGTACAGTCACAGTGGAGCGGTAGGTTGCCTGTCCATACACACAACACTTTCCAAAATTAATATAAGATAATAGGAATATAATGCCTATACGAAATAAGGAAGTGAATGAATCCTTGAGCTCTATTGTTTTGACATAATTAGTTGCTCGAGGTCAACTCTTAACTAATAAACCTAAGTTGTTACAAGCCTATGATAAACGAAATATATATAAAGATGCCATACGTGTTCGGAGTTTGACAACACCTCTACACCTAGCACCTTTATAATCATAGTATACTAACTCAGTCAAATTATAAGTCAGTGATGAAGGCGGGGTTCAAAGACATATTAAGAAAGCTATCGGTATATCGAGGATCGTTTAATCTAAGCTGGCTGACGATTGTAAGCGATGTGTAGCATGGTATACCCACTCGTGATCTGGTGCGAATGCGTAACCAAGCGCCTTCAGTTAGATGTGTCCAGCAATAATAATGCGGCCAGTATCAAGTGTCTAAGAAAAACGGAACAATTTATTTTGGGGATTTATTTACCACTACACCTCCCTCTTCTCAAAAGCATAAGGATATATTGGGACAAGTTCAACGCGAGTCACTAAATCAGTTCTAAGGCTCAAATTCAAGCCGTATGAAGGACACCTCAAATCACTGAAAATTTACCCATCAGAATATAGGCGTTTTAAAGGTGACCTTTTAATGAAGTACAGCATCCTCAACACTTTCGTACATCCCAATAAATACCTACTTAATCTAAGTGCCAACACAAACCTTGGGGCAACGTTCAGAAACCAGAGCCACAACATGGCAGAACGGACTGCAGGCACATCTTCTACTCCCTAAGAGTAGTCGGATGCCGAAATTTGCTGCTAGCTGAACTAGTTCAAGCGACTTCGCAGGAGTCCTTTAAGAGAAAACTTGACATATTCTCCAGGACTGAGGGCAGTATCTCTATTGTTTACAAATATCTTTATAGTTACCTTTATAGTTAGAAATACCTAGGTTCTATCCTGGCAGCATCTGTGGTCCACTGTTTCTAAAAACGGAAACCCGTTAAGCGAAAGCTTTTTCTATTATTTTTAGAGTCATTTGAACACTTTAAAAGCGCCCTATATGAGCTTGCGCTACCATGTGGAGCTAACATTTGCTAAGTAAAGTCTTTGTTTGTATTTGATTACGAGTAGTTGAAGGAATTAGGTCATCCCTTGGTGACGTGTTACTGTCCATTGTTTCGTTATAGTCTCTAGGATTTCCCAATGTTCCAGGATAATGTAGAATACTACGAAACTGCCTTACATGTAAGGCAGTTACAGTTGCAACTATAACTAAGAGCTGTTGATCCTCAGCTACGTAATTAAAACAATATTTTCTGTCCCTATGTCTATTTTCAACCTATGAATTATACACCACATATTTTATTTTGACTGTAGGACTGGGTAAAAAACCGACAGTCGGTCTGTTTATAACATAGTGCCGTGATATGACGGCTCTCCTTGTCTTGGATCTATTCTCTCACCATAAATTCTTCGTTGAGTCCCTAAAAATCATGTAGCTTAATAGTTTTAAGCATTGTCAGGGACAGGTCAAAAAGATCCATAGCAAACCGTGGGTTGCTTTTGAACCTATTTAATATATCTATTTTTCCAACCAAGATACATATCCTAATCGCGTAGTTTTTGAAACTAAACTGTACTATTTTTTGGATGCTAGTTTTGTTCATTCATTACTCGGACTTTTCTGTCTTCTCATAACATTACCACTCTACATTGTACTTACATTTTTTCGGCATATTTGTATCAAAATGTTTATGTTCTGAAAGAAGTGTTTCAGTTATTGAGCAAAAATCCCACTTGTTTAAACACTAGTTTCGTCTCACTATATTTTCTATATACAAAATCTATTTTGCCGCTTTTTTACTGAGCAATGGAAGTAGTTTGAAAGTAGTCTTAGTTTTTATTGGTATTCAACTTTTCTGACCACAGCAATTTTTATCGTTTTATTTTATGCCTTCGAGTGTTATGCAGTCTACTAAAGTTAGATGTATACATTGATAAGATTTCATCCTTTACCCTAATTACAGATTATACCTTTTCTCCATAAATGAAACTTGTCAATTTGAAGACCATTCCATTGGTAAGCATCGCAAACGTTTTGCATAGTCAGTAAAGTATGATGACAAAGAAGAAAAGTAGTTCATCGGTTATCCTTGAACTGAAAGAATTAGTTGATCATATCAATAACACTATTCCTGCTGTCCCAGGAAAACAACGTCTAGTTAGAATGTGTCAAAAGAGACGACTCATTTTGAGTCGGTAAGTCCTTTTGTTGTTATTTTTAATACATATCCCGTAGTAATATCATGAACAGGGGTGATGTGTCATTAATTTACACTTGATGTCGCCTCTTTCCTATTTACTTGGTTCTTTAATGAGATTTTCGCAGTTGCGAAACCTTAGCTATGACAGATATCCCTGTCTTCTTGCATCCTCCGATCAGGCTGAAATCAAAACACTCAAGTAATTCCATTTTCAATCAATCGGACCTATTAGAATCACCATGATGTTAGGATATTCGTATGTTAATTCTATTAAAACCAAGAGAATTTAGGGGAATACAATTTTATTTTCAACAAAATCACTGGCATTTATATTTCGGTAATAAATATACAATTAGCAGATGCAGCTGCTGCTTTCAAATCATTGGCATGCTCCGAGCACCAGGATTCTCGGTCCTTACACAAACTTTGTCCAACTTCATTGCGTAAGTCTTCGTTTGTAGTCAAACTCGCGGTCACCCGGCGTAAAACGATGGGCTCTAATCAGTTGTAAGGAGCCTGAGGAAACCCAGTGCTTATAAGCGGGACGTTTCGCGAGGCTACAAACGACTCTACCCGCCACTTTCATGGAATCATGCAACTGCAACCAATGCTCGTCTACACTTTCTGATGGGATGGTAGCTAACCTTGAACTTAGCTCTGCTTGATATTTAGTTGCAACAGAAGCTGCAACCAATTTGTTGACACCCATCGGTTTAGGATGATGAGTTTGTTGGCCACTGGAACGTAAGGTGGGATTAGCACAAACAAGGGCATGATCAGAGTTCAGATAGGTACTCCAAAAGGAGCGACAGTCTTGTACACAACCAGTCAGTCAGTCAGTCAGTAACAACGTAGAACTTCGTACACATGTACATCAGTTCGAGTTGCCACACCACATTAGCACAGAGATGCAGTTGTCGACTCAAATCCCGCGGTGGTAGAGGTAGCAAGAGTATAAGCAGTAATCGGGAAGATTAGGGTTTGGAGATGTTATTTAAAGAGTATAATCCAGTGAAATAAATTTGGAAAGAGGAAAAAAGGGACATGAAGGATTCAGAAGATTAGAATTTGGGAGAACACAGAGAGTGGATGCACCTGCGCCATTGCAAACGATTTTGAGCCATGTCATTCAGGGTCTCTAACCATCGGTTGCTATCATCTCGCGGTCCCCAACCAGGTAGTCTACACCTACCAACATGACTCAGTTGACTTGTCAGTGACTTCATGGACTTGTGCCATGTTTTGGTTTGGCCGCCCCTAGCTTTCTTCCAACCTACTCCTATACCACTGAACATAGCACGTCGAGGCAGTCGGCCGTTGGGCATACGTAACACGTGTCCCAACCATCTCAACTGATGAAGTTTCACTACTTCATCAATTGATTTGCCATCCTTACCTAGTACCCGTTTCCTAACAACTGCATTACTTACTCGATGGTCCCACGATATACGAGCAATATTTCGAAGACACCTATGATCAAATACTAGTAACCTACGAATATCCTCTACTCTTACCGGCCATGTTTCACTGCCATAAAGTAGGACGGAACGAACTGCTGCGCAGTAAACCCGTCCTTTGGTTGATAGACGGATATCTCGCCTACGCCATAAATGACGCAAGTTGGCGAAAGCTAGTCGAGCCTTCTGTATCCGTGCTGAGATTTCGTCACACACTAAACCACAAGGGCTGATGAGACTTCCAAGATAAGTGAAGCGGTCGACACACTCAACTACCTCACTCCCTATCACTAGTTCGGGTGTCGATGTAACCCAATCCTGAAGCAACATTTTGCATTTCGAGGGAGAGAATCGCATCCCGAACATGCTTGCATTGTTGCTTAGAGTGGTCAGAAGACTCTGCATTTTGTCAGCGTCTTCACCAAATAAAACTATGTCATCAGCATATTCTAAGTCAACAAGTGAACCTCCCGGTAGAAGTTCAACCCCTGGAAATTTAGATGAGGAGAGTGTTATCTCTAAAAGTACGTCGACCACAAAGTTGAACAAGAATGGGGAGAGTGGACAGCCCTGACGAACACCACTTGAAGTAGCTGACCGCGATATGATCAACCTGAGTTCAGGCTTTAGATGCAGAGGGATGACTCCCGGTGGCACATCGGCGATGACTGTGTTGGTAGCTAGTGCTAGCCAGAAACAGGTTGTAGTTTGCGCACAGTTGCAGTGGACCTGTGACCAACAACCCCCATCGGCTACCTAAACGACTCTCCTGTGCCTAGACGCCCGACCTGAGCATTCAATCCTCCAGTTAGTACTACATTATCCGTCGAACGCATTTTCTGTAGAAGGACTGGTAACTGGTGGCAAAGCTCATTCTTGATCGCATCCGGGCTGTAATCTGTCAGAGCACGGGTGTAGATGACAAGAAGACATCGTTTCTCACAACGATTTCTCCGCACTTTGATGGAATTTTCTAACCATACAGCACATAACCGACTGTTAATAGGGACTCAGTCGATCAGTGCTGCCTCAGCATTAGCGCTTGGTGAGCCACCAGTAAAACCAGACGAAGACGCCACAGGATCCCCGGATAAACGCACACGAAACAAGCTTTTAGAAGCGACAGATGGAATGAGAATTCGTAGTACATCACCAGATTTTTGACTACGGGTCTCGGATAGACAACAGACGTCGATAATAAGACTTCCTAAAGACATAGATAACCCTATCTATTGTGTGATCTGCATTAGTGTGCGAATGTTGAAGGAAGCCAGTTTGAATGGTATACGTGGTTTCAGGAAGACTCAGTATTCGTATTCGGTGGTAGCATTCAACTTTCAACCAGTCAGTGACTCGGGACCGCTTAAATAGGACAGGGCTTCCACCATAGGCGAGCTGCTGTATAAGTTGAAAAATAAGAATACAATGAGAATAGAAGAAAGTAGACAAGTGATGTAGTATATAAAATAAAAATAAATGTGATATGTCTGAATGTTAATTGAAGCAAGAATAATATTTCCAGTAGTAATTGTCATTTGATTTGTGTGTGGGTTGTGATACTGCCTGGGTGCCCAAACCGAAACAGATGGTTTTCTTAGGGGGACACCTAGAATCTCCGACTTAAAGGTCTGATCCATAAGGCCTTAGAGCAACGTTAGGAGATGCAATCTCATGGTATCTGGTGATCAACAATAGGTCCATACGCCATTTGTTCCCTCAACATCCTGGAGACTATGTGCCCCATTGCTTTGTAACCAGGGTTTTCCAACTCTCCTAGGTGGACCCTCCGTGTCCACCAGCCCGGTTAAAGCGTCTGACATTCGCCTTTCGTCCTCTCTCTTTCGTAAAAAACTCCCTCACCGCGAGAAGGCAGTGATTATGACTACCCTGACGGTGACTGTATACACGTGGCCATGTGAGTGTATTTCGAGAGGGAGAGCGGACTCTCCTCACCCTTGGCCTTGCCAGGGCATGTGGGAGCATAACTCACGGAACTTGGCTCTTAAACTATTATCGAGTTTGACACGAGTGAAAAGAATATGTCACACATATGTAACATATATTTCATGTTCGTCAAATGTTAGTTGGGACTTCAGTATTGATTTATGCTAATATTCAGTCTAATAATAGTGAGTAATTATTAGTTCTCTCCACTCATTTGGAGATTTATATCGTTCTGGATGGATTGTTAATCATCTACTTTTCTGAAATCAGTCAAAAAGGAAACAATTGTCAGTAAGGAATGTTTTCGCTCTCGCTAATGATTCTATTAAAATCATACCTTTTGAACTGCCCCCAAATGCCCTGGTACGGCCAAGAGTGGGGAGAGTCCGCTCTCCCTCTCGAAATGCTCTCACATGGCCACGCGTATATAGCCTCTGCCAGGGAAATCCTACTCACTGCCTTCTCGTGGCGGGGGTGTTGTTTACAAAAATGAGAGGACGAAAAGCGAATGTCCGGCGCTTTAACCGGATTCCAAACCAACAGTGCACATGGGCTCCAGTATCCTGAAGGAACAAGTGGCGTATGAACCAATTGTTGGTCACCGGCTACCATGAGACTGCATCTCCTTACGATGCCCCACTGCCTTGTGGATCAGACCTTCAGGTCGAAGGCTCGGGGTGTGGCCCCCTAAGAAAACCACCTGCTTCGGTTTGGGCACCCGGGCAGTAGCACAGCCTTCACACATCGAATGAGATTTGTGTGGCGCATATGTATTTGGCGCCTCCCTGTATCAATATCTATGTGTTAAAATAAATAAATAAATACCTTTTGAACAACATAGTGGTTATCTGAACTCAATTATGCTGTGAATAAGGGGTTAGGTGTTAAAGAGAAAGTTACTGTATTCGACACTGTGGTGCAGGTGTATTCAGTTGAAAAATCCTATATAGGATAGAACAGTCGTTTTAGTTCTCACTACTAATCATAATCTGTATTTTGATAAAAAAAAATGATGGTTTTACGTATTTCTTACGTGTTACCAAATCTTATAGATTGACTAGTTCTTGTAATGTACGTTTACATGACTTGTAAATTATTCTCATAACATTTGTAATCTGTACGTACTTGGATATTTTTTACTGTTTGTCCGTTTTACTAAAATTAAATCTCCAAAAATCTGTTTATATTAGTTGCCGTCTGACTTAGCCGACGATTCAGCTGTTTGTTCCAATTTGCCATATTTCAAAGCGATAACCACAATCGCCAATTCTTATGGTAATCGTCTTGTGGATTTATTATGTCGTTATCGTCTACCGTTGGAATCAACTGTCAACAGTAGTATTCATGTACAGCAGTTTGATGATGATGATGATGATGATAATCACAATAATGTTGTCAGTTCTCTTAATGCGATTCATTCAAATAGTAATGATTATTTATTACGATGCGATAAACAAGGTGAAATTATTATCGTCAATCTTTTCTTTTGGTATTATATACTTGATTTTATTGTTCAGAACGATATAGAATTGTAACGATAGCAGTTTTCCATTGACTTCTTTCTTGTTTCACCTTAATATACATGATTGTGTAATAAAGAAATAGATTTGCAGCTCAAATAAACCAGTCATACTCAACGTAGGACTCTGGGATGTATGTGTATTGGTTCAATCTGACACATTCCCTTAGTATAGTGAGATGAAATTACTAAGTCACCTATCAGCGTAGTAGATATAGTAACAATATCAATGGTAGTAGAAAAAGAAGATATGGTTGGAGAAGTAAATATGAATGTCTAAAAAGGTTTCATATGGTAATTAAAAATTTTGGAATTTAAGAGAGGACAACTAGTGGATTCATCTGGGTCATTGTGGACGATTCTAAGCTATGCGATCAAAGGTCTCTAACCACTGGTTGCAACAATCATGCGACCTCCTACCAAATGATATTCGCCGACCTACATGGCTCTGTCCAATTGTTTATAACTTTACATATATATATATATATATATATATATAATTGTTCCATAAATGGATCCCAACAGTCACCATTCATTATTCTCTTCGGCATATAAGAATTTTGATATAGGAAATGTACTCACTTCTTTGTATGATGTCATACATGCATATCTCTGAGTTGTCTCATACTAGGTTGAAACAGCTGTTTAATAGTTGTGAACAACTGGTAGGATCTTTTATCATGTCTTTTCTGATCTGGAAAAAGATAAAATTATAATGAATGTTTTTTGACTGCAAATAATAAGGATTGTCGGCTTAAATTTTGTAGCTTGCCCAGGATGTAAGCAAAGTAATCTAATCCTGTTGGAAAAATGTGGAAAAATACTATTAATGGCCCTGAATGTTTCAGTCCTATCTATCATATGGTCACTATCGACAAAATGTGATAAAATAAATTTGAGTATACCTATAGTCTTAAGGGAGCTGACGCTTTCTGGTAGATCTGATCTTGTACCATCCGCCTTCATAGCCTGAGGTGTTGCCAGTGAACCATTCTTGTTGTATCTGATCTTCTGTAGGGCTTCCAGTCGATTACTCCCAATAATCTAACGTCGAAACAGTGTACGCGATGTTGGATTATTTAGACTAGTGGCCACTTTGTAGCGTGATCGATATAATTCGATCAACATCAAGAAGGACTAGAGAAACTTGACATTTGTCACAATAGGGATTACTGGCTAACTCTGGCTTATATATCTAGAATACACCAGATATAGTTATTTTCACAGGAACAACTGGACCGGTAATTTGGTAAAGCTAGATAGCTTAACTTTTATCTCAGCAGGCACTATCGGTTAACCAGAAAGTGGCAATCGGAATGACTGATTTCGTAAAGTATTGCTTTTACGATGACTTATCTATCGCATAGGATATCGATGTGTTTATTTTCGTTGTCCTAATTCCACACAGTGGAGATTTTCAACATTCGTGCGTACCTATTAAAGTGAATTTAATTCGAGTATTTATTCAGGTAACTACATATTGATGTTCTTTAAAAGGGGAGTATACCGTGTGGCAATTTATCCAGCTGGGGAATAGTTTTTATATAAGGTTAAAAATATACTTCGGTTGTATGTATTGAGTTATGCCTGTTTGTAAGATTGCTTTTAACGTATGGTTCACAGTATTTCTCTCTTTCGATATATTACGATCATAAGTAAATACCATGACGAGGCTAGTCACGTTCTGACGGTATCACATTGGATGTCATTTGTCCTCACCTTGGATTTATTTCTAGTGAAATCCCTAGTGAATGTGACAAGTATGTTCTAAATGCGTCAAATTCTAGCCACATTTCTGATGTGATTGTATCAGATGTTGAATATTCTCACAACTATGTATGTCGGGTAGAATCCCCAGTCGATGGCATGATGAACCAAAAGGCATACCACGTCTGTCCAAAGCAATCAGAGAACCAGTTTGTCGAGATGTAAATTTTTCACAGGCAGAAAATTTGAACTGAGTCCAAAATTTTCCCAATGAGTATGAAACAAATGCATATTTTTCATTTGATTGTCTTGAAGGTGAATCAAGCCTTGATAAATCACATGTCGTGTCAGTTACACAGATCGATGTTCAAAGTGTGTATTCATATTATAACTCGAACAATGGCCTTAGGTTTTTTGATGTTAAAGGCAAGAAGAGCGTGCATAGAACTTTCATACAAGTCAGAATCACATAGTGGAAGGCCTCAAATTATATGTTTCTGTGTATACCCAAATGCTCACATACAATGGAAGTGTGAGATATGAAAAGATAATTCAAAACGGGGCCATCGAATTGCTTATAACATTGAAAGTTGAGGATCCTACATTGTTTCATGAGGGAAGAGATAATGCATGCAATGCCAGGGTAGATATTTGGTGTCATAAGGCTGATCCAATCTTTACAGACGAATGTAAGACAAGAACTACCCACAAACCTAGAGGGAAAATGATGTGTGGTAGTGAGAGTGGAACGTGATTGGTCATTGAGCATGAATAAAAAGGCATAACCTACTGACTATTAAGTATGGATTTCCTCCTCTGCTATTGATTTTTACTCCCGTCTCAGAGTGACTGCTTGTAACTGCGTTGAATAAAGTATTATCTAGTGTTAATCTGGCTCTCTGTTCTGTGTTGTGAATCCTAGATCTGGTATCTGTATTGTGTACCATTCATGTGTCAAATGTAGCTTAGCGTAGTAGTACCGCGAAGAGAGAAAAATATTTTAGAACCATCCGTTATATCACTTTTATATTAATTGGCCGATTTATCATGTACTTAGCTTCGAACCTCACTTCTGGTGTGAGGGCTAGTGATACTACTCGGTCGCCCAGACCGAAGTAGGTGCAGTGGGTATGGAACCTGAGTCTTAGTAATTGAATTTCAAGTGACCTTATCATTAAGCTATCTGTTTTATGCGATAGGACTGCCAAGTAAACGGCACTTACGTCAAATTTACACTGTTACTTTATTTACTTATGCCTGTTACCTCTTGTGGAACGTAGGCCGCCGATCAGCATTGTCCAACCAACTATTTTCTGGGTTTTCCTTTCCAGTCGTTGCTAATTCCTGTTAATTCTTTTGATGTCTGGTTCAGATTTCCGGCTGAATGTGTTCTTTCTTCTTCTCGTTTTGCCTTGAGGATTTCGAGCTCGGTCTTAATTTGTGATACAGTTTGGTGATTTCCAAAATGTGTGTACCATCCACCTCCAAAGATTTTTCCTAATTTCCTCTTCAGCTGGGATATGTTTGTTCCGTACCACAGTAGCATGTTGTTGATGTCTGGCCGACGAATTTGGAGTATGTTGCGTAGAAAACTGTTTGTAAATAGTAGCATTGTTAGCTATTAAACGTAACAAAATCGGTTGTTACACTCTTATACTCTAACCTCTTTCTCCTTTCATTTATTTCCTCATGTTTCTGGGAGCCGATATGTGCCAAATTAAGCTTATAATAGTCAATCGAACACACGTGTTAGGTTCTATACGATTTAAGTCTGTTTTATGTATATGTAGTGTCATACATTCATCCCTAAGCGTCATTAATAAGTATTAGGTTACATCTATTATGCTAGTCGGTGTTGATATTATTATTTAATTAAACCTAATGTCATTATATAAATGCGATAGCTAGCCTACCACTCAGTGAACAATATTATTATGATAATTTAATTTTATTTCTTCAAATGATATTTTCTAGACTCTCTGCTCGTTGATTTAATATGTACACAATCAGATGAAGGTATCGATGATTTTTCACGATCTAGAACCTGTTATGGTAATGCAGATGAAGCTAGTCTATGGGCTCCTGCTTTGTGGATTAAAGTTGTGACTCGTGATTCATCTCGTCTTAATAATGCTTGGCGAGGTAATATGTGTTTGTTTTGCTAATTATTCTTTATTGTGAATTTTTTTTGCGGTAGCACGTGAGTGAGTAATTTTTGATGCATTTTTATCCATTCAATCTGAAAACTTAGACTACAGTTACAGAGTAATGCAATATAATAGGTAAGTGTTCCGGTAGTCGTAATTATTAGTAGTAGTAATGGGTCAGTTGATACTGTCAAGTTGTATCTCCTCATTTCCGTAGCTATTTAACTGGTCCTCCTGGTCTCCTACATTGTACGGACATTCCGTGTACCTATATTAATTGTTACTCTGGTTGTTAGAAAAGGGGTATCGTCCTCGTCGCTTCCTAAGAATTTCGGCCTTCATCATGAGGTGTCATAATTGTTAGGAATGAAGATCGTTGAAATCGGAGGGCAGAGTTTAATAGGTTCAAATATTTTATTGTGGTTAGCATTTGTTTAACAAGATTGTTTTGTATAGGATGGAGTTGTTGACCCCATGCTCAACCCTCCTCCTTTACTCGAGATTGGGACCGGCAGTAACTCTAGAAGAGCTACAGGCCCAGTTACTTTTCATACACAACTGCAAAACATGATTGATCATGGTAAAGCGAGCCCTTAATGTTGGTATATAATTACTGATGTTCGACTATTGCAGTCTCTTAATTTCTGTATGATGTCAGTATGAAGTGATTATTGGTGATGTTATGGAATAAACTTGAATTAGTGATTAATATAAATAGTAAACTGATTTTTACTGATCTGGATGGTTTAATTGTTAAGCTTTTATTCTGTTTTGAACGACAACATCATGAACACATACTTTATATTCTACTACATTCTATTTCATGTGATCAATCTAATAATTGTGTAGTTTTGTCAAGTAATATACATCAGGTGGTATGTTTATGCGTGCTTTCTTATTCGACCATTAAAGACATCAACCTAGTATCTCACACACAAAAGTTGTTACATTTCTCATAAAGACAAAACGAGGAAAGACGTAATCGAAAGCTACTAAGCGGTAGCTTAATGGTTAAGATGTTCAACTTCCTGCCACTGAATCTTTGGTCAGAACTCCGCTCCATCTATTTAAGTTTGAACAACCGGTTATTGTCATTCTTAGAGTGTATTAGTCATACCCACGTAGACGGTAAATGAGTTTTTTTAAAAATTAATAAAAGTATTTCCCTAGCTTAATTATGTATAAGGGGTCACCATTCACGGGAGTCAGCAATGATCACCGGACCAGTTGTTATGAATGCGCCGCTACCTCAGTGAGTGTAGATCTACAACTTCACCGACTGAACTGACTCTCTGGTCCTGAACCTTATATCTAGCTTCTCTATTACACTGATGGATAGTTCCACTACACATACAGGTGCTTTGTAAATGCATGATCATATGCATGTAATTTGTAACTAGCTAAAACAACACAGAGCTTGGGATTACTACATGTAGATTACGTATGAATTTCAGCTTTTCTAAATATACTTCAATTCACGCCATTGGACTATAGAATAAAATGTCTTTCCTTTAACTGTGGGTTCGAAATCAGTAGATGTCACTCATAATGTAGCGCATCCCTTTGCATGTGAGTTCCGGTGATTTTTTCGTCAGTCATACTTAAAATGAATTTATTCGACAATATAGTCTATTATTTACATATGTTCAAGTGGTTTTAATATAAACCTTTCTTGGTGTTTGTTATTTCTATCAATTAACTTTTGTTCATATGGATATAGGATTTGAGCTGGGTTTATTTTTATGATTAAGATGAAGAATTTACGGTTGGGGTGCATAGGTGCTAACCGTAAAACCTAATCTAAATCTTAAATCATAACCCTAAGTCACAACTCTTAGTCCTAAACGTTTGTTTTAACTGCATCCCCAAGTTTTATATCCTTTCCATAAATCTTAAATTTTGCATACTAGTTTAGACACTAGCTGTAAACTCTAGATCATAATCATAAATCCTGAACTGTAGTCCTTATTTCCAGTCCTAGCACTATCAATTATTTATCCATAATTTATGTTTGCTGGTCGGCTGAATAAAGTCAAGATTTTATCAGTCATTTCAAGAGTCATTCAAGCTCGTTTTTATGGTTTAGTTCTACCCATTTGTACTAAAATTTCTGATGTTCATATAGGTGAAGCTTCTTCAAAACATGTAGCTTGTTTGGGACGTCAAGCGGAAGAATTAGTCCTAGCATCTCACTGGTATCAACGAGGTCAACCGAAACATTGGATTCGTGTAATCGTACATTGGCTACCACATGGATCTTTCTGTGCTGAAATCAATGATATAGATTCAGATTTACGTGAATATCTTCAGAATATTGATGTGACATTACTTACTGGTTCTAATCCATGGATTAATAACTGTGATATTCCTGCTATCATTTTCAAAAGTCCTAACTATACTGTATCTCTTAGAAATTTAATCTTACCTGTATATAAATTCAAGAAATTTTTAAATAGTTTTACTGAATACGATAACACGTCTGGTGATTTCAAACAATTTAAATTTGAAGCTATAGAAAAGATACTGTCATTGTTGAATAGATTGTACAAAACAGTTAATCACGAAGAACAGAAGGCCAGTATTTTTACTGATGAAATGTTATTTGAAGTGGATGATTCATTGAATTCCTTTAACATTACTTATCCAATGGATGCAGTTTTACAGAAATGTGCATTATGGCCATTTCTAATAGATTCTTATGGTCGGTAAGTGTTTCTTCCTGAAGATGTTAAATTGGATGTTGAAATGATTTTAACGGAATAAACTTATTATATGATGAAACAAAATGGAGACGGTTCAACAAAGGAGAGTATCTTTATGTGACCAATACTAATATGCTGTATAGAAATAAGTTAAATAGTGGATGCATATTGAAGTGACTCCAAGCAGTAAATTATCCTCCAAATATCCTTGAATCGAACATTTACAGTCAGTCATACGCAATGTAGAACCTGATACGTGTACACCCATTTAAGTTGCCTTACCCCATTGTGATGAACGAAGATCTGGTGTGGAAAGTCAATTTTCAACTTTGTTTTCACTCTAATTGCTGTCTGCTCCTCTCGCTGTTTTCTTCAATTCAATCTTCTTTTGGAAGGCATTCCACTTCTGATCGCTACTATATACTACTTATGTCTGTCGGCGGAAGTAGCATGCACCACGCTATTAACACGGGATGATGAAACTGTCAGGGCAAATTTCAGATTAGTAGAGACAGTAATAGTATCAATGGTAATAGAAAAGATTTGTCATAGAACACGTGATTGGATTAATATAGGGAAATTTTCTGATTAAAAGATTTGAGATTTAAGCGAAGACAGGTTGAACGTGCTCGACACCGACTACATTTCCTTTCAGGCGACCCGGGTAATAGTAGCCCTTATACTTAAAGTGTAGCTCAGAGCTCTGAGTACACGAATCTGTACTTGATGAACAGTTGCATCACTTGAACGTATATTTATGATTGTTGACTTTTATTTATTTCACTGTTGGTTGTATATAGTGTATATTCCTGAAGCGAACATCAACTCTGAAATGTGGCAGGTACATCCAACTGACGAATTCCAAACAGAATGAAATGCGGATCCTGGATTCCAATACTAACCATATTTCTATTGTATTTGAATTTATTTTCGCTTTTTAGTTTAGATGAAGTAAATCGTATAAATTTGGATGTTTCAGCTTTGATTGCTTTTGTCTCTGAACTGTCACAATTCAATCCAACATATTCTCCTACTGATCAATTGATATCAATTGACAATAATGATAATCGTGCCGAAGCTGTATCTGATAAAATTCTAGAATGTTTACAATCAGTAGAAAGACATACACAATTACTGTTGAACCATCCTCCACTGAAACCAGAAAAATTCGAATGGCTAATAGAATCTGAGGCTGAAGTACCAGTACTTCTATCGATGGATAAATATCTTCGAGGTATTGTGTGACCAATTTATTATTGTGGCTAAATTCATTACCAGCTTTATTTCTGTGATCAGTCCGTGACGTAAACTATGAATTTCAACAATTTTCACAAGTCGTTTATGGTAATAACAATGTGATTTATCATTGAGTAATTTCGATAGATAATTGCCGAAGTCCTAGTGAGAAGCCTCGAGCAGTGAAGTTCGACCATATGCTGTTTAGTGTACTTACCCATCGACGGTATTGGAAGATAGTTGTGTATTATCATGATTTGATGCAAGGAAATAATGAAATGTTTACATTGTTAAGATGAATAATGTCTACAACTTGGTAGTCGCGGTATTTGAATACCCACTGGATATTTAATGCTAATTAAGTCTGGTTTTCATTCATTACTGAACGATATAAACAATTGAAAACTACTCATATCAGACGTAGGAAGATTAATGTATTTTTAACATTCAATAGATGTTTCAACTATTTCCACATGGTTTCTTCATCAATGAAGCATCAAGTTAATGTATTTTTTGGTTATCGAAGGTGCATGAATGCATGACCAACGAGACCGTAGGGATAAATAATAAAAAAACTATTGTATCTAAACTAGAACGTTAGAGTATAAAGAATAAAATACAATGGTCACTTTTAAACTACAGTAATTTTGAAGTAGAAAATGATATGACAGTACTCCATACACTAAACAAGTAAGTGTCCATTCGGATTTAGTAGGTGAGTACCGGGTTCGAGTCCCGGAGTGAATATCAACTCGGATGCAGGTATATCTCACTGACGAGTCCCGAATAAGATGACACGCACGTCCTAAATTCCACTGCTAACCACATCTATTTTATACCACCTTGTGTTATAATGGTATATCAAGGCGATTTGTACAAGATGCACATATACCAACCAAAACTGATCAAATTTCAGTCAGAAATGTCAACAAAAGGATAGTTCAAAAACCATTTAAAATTGAATTACACTCAATAAAAGCTTTTAATTCGTAGATTAGAGCAGGCACAAAACTAAATACTACTACTTTGCAAATTTTGAATTACATGAAATACTGTCCCTTCCTCCAAAAAATTGCTTTCTTTGTTTGTCATTGCATCTTTTTCTTTCTTTTTTCATATTAGTTCTAGATTGTTTATGACTGTGTTTGCTTGCATAAATACTTCATAAATAAAGAACTATGTAGATGAAATTAACAGTTGGTTATAAGTATGGTTTTTATGATTTTCTGTGATGCATTTACTTGTATTCATATAATTCAATCACATTACCTAACTGTTACAATTTCTCTTCTTACGACTCATCTGCTCTTATTGCTTAGTATTTCTTGGACACTGCTTCACTCAATGAAACCCAAAATCAAAACACGGTTGAACAGAAACGTTATTATATTACAAATAGCAAGGGTGGATTGAAGTAGGAATCACAATAAGAGAAACGCTGCTATATTTATAATTTTTACGTAAGAAGATTCTAGAATCTTCTCCAATTTATTCTCTAGCGCTGATTGGTTAAGAAATAGCCAGTCAACGTGCTCCAACACGATTCCGCCTAGAACATGATTTGATCTAATATATATCCACTAATATATCGATACTCATTTGAAAAAAAATATTTTATGTTACAAAGTTGGTTTTTTCTCTTTTCTTTTTTAAAGGCAAAGTACCCGTTGTATGCTTAAGTGCTGTTCATTCATTTTTAAATATTCTTGCCTTAATATCTGGACCAAGTGAATGGAAACGTGGAATTCGATTAATTAGTCACTTAGTTATATTACCTGATTTAAATTCATCAGGTGAAATAATTCCACCATTTAGTAAAACAAGAGAATCTAAGAGTTCGAATTATTTATTAACTCAAGTAAGTTATATATACGTGAAAAAAAGGTGACAAATAATATATTTTGCTAAATCCTAATGTATTTAAATCTTGTCTCCTGTTATATGACGATATACTTGTTCCATTTTCGTTTCGTATTGTGATCAAAACGACACTGTCAGTTGTTAGAAGTTAGACTCTTTCAAATCCTTTATTTTATTATGATTTTAACATCTTTGAGTAGTGGATTGATGATTTTCTTAAATTCAGTTGATTAGCGATTATCTAGACAATGAATTTAACAGCTGTGAGACACAAGTAACTTGATATATTCAACGTTT
Source organism: Schistosoma mattheei (assembly GCA_944470405.2). Lineage (NCBI taxonomy): Eukaryota > Metazoa > Platyhelminthes > Trematoda > Strigeidida > Schistosomatidae > Schistosoma > Schistosoma mattheei. The sequence goes on from OX103950.1 coordinate 6,705,960, forward strand.
CTATTAATACTGATAGTCAACTATCATTAAATGGTCTTGAATCATTCTTTTAATCCTCTTTGAAAGGTTTGGTCAATTTGGAAAAATGGTTGTCTTCTTCATTTGATTATCTTCAAAAGCATTCCTCAAATGTTTTCGTTAATTCTCCTAAAATTTCACTATAAATTTTAGTACCTTAGTATGGGTCACTATCAGATCACTTATTGTATTAATGAATAGTTCGTATCTGAATATTGAAAAGCTGTCGGTTGTATGAAATAATGGGCAGATGTTGGTAACTATTCCATAGACTAATAACATATTATTTTCTGTTATTTTTAATTTCATATCATACACTTTTACAATATTTAATCAATATCGGCCTTAAGCACTCTCGGTTACATCATAATGAATTGTCTGATTGTAGGCGGTTCAGATAAATAATGAGGTTGTTTCAAGAGCAAATGGATGATGCATTGACCATTTGAAGTGAGAGATTTTCAGTTTGAGTTCAGGTGTGAGCAGCGACAGTAGGACGAGACATATGCCCCGAATCCTACTACTAGCGACAATCTCATTCTATATGACTTGTATCATAATGGCTTTATCTAGACAATCTGCACAGTGTGCATATATACCAACTAAGACAGATCAAATTTCAGTCTGTAATTTCAATAACAGGATAATTCAAACCTTTCCTAACAATTCTGTAAATGATTAAAATGCATGGTAGTAATTTTAAAGAAAAAGATTTTAAGAAAGTTCAGAATAAAATTGGTTACAATGTAAACCTTTTTCTTTAAATAAACGTATTAATATTTTTAGACTGATTGGTGGTATACATGATTAAAACTGAATGAATTTTAGACCATACTCATCATGTAAAATTTGATTTACAAATTCATTTTCATCATAAACTGTTGTCCATCTAGTGGCAAACCATGACTGATTGATTGAAGTATTGAAACCTGTACTGTTTGTTGGTAAAGAACTGTATTATCCTGGATTTAAACTCCTTAGCAGTATGCACATAAGATTTTTACATGCAGTCGAAACCACCAGTTGTTCTTCTCTTGCAGCAAGTACATAACGCCTAAAATACATTGACTCGGAATCCAGTAGTTTTCTATGTTCCATTTTCGTTACAACTTTCTTTCATACTCTCCTTCCTTTATGATTGGTGTTTAAGAATTTACAACTTATCTCTCTGTCGACTTTATTCAACATCCAACCCACCGTATTGAACTGATAAGGTTTTTTATAATATTAAGTGCTTATTACTACTATGTTAGATCGATTACTAAGTTATTAATTAGGCACGAATTCGTATGCTTAACCTTTAGCCACGCTCTAATTGGGAAGATTAGTGATAACACCCGTATGGTAGAATTGTCAAGTGAATAATTCTAAGGCTAGAGATATATGAATTTTAAATAAAAGTAGAAAGTTGATTGGAGACACTATCGTTCTTCATAGACTGAAATGGTTCGAAAATGCGTTACAAGTGCCTGACTTTCACATAACTCCGATTTGAAATGTTTGTTTACATAGCATTAAGTTAGGACACTCTAAATATGGGAGGGAAAAGACTAAGATATGGGGTCATTCCATAAAGTCTTTGCCCTGTATGTATGATTGAAAACATTAGGTAATATGGTCCAAAACTGGTCTAGCTGAAGCAATTACATTCATTCTCTACATTCTATATTTTGAGCTTACTATCATTCCATACTTTTCATCACAACTAACTTTATTTCTACTCGTTTGCTTCAAATCATTTTAATTTTTTCTCACTATGCTGGTGTGAAATGACAGATTCTATGTCAATGTTGACCGACGCGGTTCATGTATAAATAATAAAGGTGGAACTTATTTAATAGATTCATACTAAATAGAATTGAACTGTAATCCAATTAATTAATATAAAAACTGTTCAAAGCAAAGGTGGATAGGGGTTAGCAATGGAACCTAGGTCACTTTTTCTATTTGAAACTCGCCATCTAGGTTTGACCGTATACTAGTGTTGATGCTCCCAGCGGCTTAGAACCCAGTACCTTTTAATTGAAATACTCTACGTGTTATCCACCCAGCTACTGAGTTCATTTAGTCACTGACTTGTGATGAGTTATAATTCGAAGTTTTAAAAACAAAACTGTCACTTACTAGTCTGTTATATCTGTGCCTATTCTTTAACTTTCTGTCCTCTGTTTTACCTTTTTTTGATAATTAAAAGTTGTTCTTGCTTTTCGATCACAGCGAATAATTCTTCCAGTATTCCACCTAATAATTTATTTTAATGGTTAACCGCGCATGATCTTAAAATAAATTTCTGTGTAATAATCCTAATAACACTGTGTCTTGACCTAATTTCCTCTAGAAAAGAGGGTTTTAAACCTATGGATCAGTATTTGAATATCACATAGTCGAATCATTGTATCTGGGATATTTCCTACACTAAGCTAGTCTTTTTTAGTTCTGGTACTGTTTGGTAGCTTTCAAATTCACCTTTCATCTATCATCTGCTTCGTTTTCGTAGTGAACTTGGACATGAGTGAGTTACTCAATTGTTCCATTACACACACATCAGGTGGTTGGAGTTAACTGACAAGAAACCTAGTTTTCGTGCTAGTTGACACTCATCTGCAGAATATACCTGTCATCTTCCAGGAGTTGACACTTCGTGTGGGACTTGAGCCTGCACCACCCAGCTTTGTGGTGCTCTATGTTATCACTGAGCTATCCGGATAGTGACTGACCTTCTATATGACCTAGATATTTAAAACTAGTTGATCACTGGGTGATTACTGAATACTGTCTTCTCTGTCTAATCCTCTAGTGTTAAGGATCGTATTCTATCGACCAAATTGTAATGTATCCACTAGTCTAAGTGACTTAAAATCGAATGCAACAAGTTAAAAGTTTTAGTGGTTATACTCCAATAGGATCAGATACTTTCTAAAAAAGACAACGAACTACTTAATCAATAGACTATCTGGTTCAATGATTATCCTAAACGAAAACTGATTTCACACTATTTCAATGAAAGATATGTATGTATGTATATGTATATCTTTCGAATATTCATTTTAGAGGTTATATTAGTAAACAAAAATACACTTTGTGATTTTTGTAGCGTATCATGGAATTCGGCAATGTATTAGAAGCGCTGACAATAACATCAAATGCTGGTTTCCTAAGATCTGTTCGTAAATCAGTAAGCTTTTTTGCGTTTATTTTTCCCTGGGGAAGATTGGGAAATCAACCTAGTTTATTCATGCACAATAAGATATTGATTAGATAGTAGATTCTCATTGATATAGTTATGACGTGATAATGGTTGAGCCAAATTTACAGGTTAGAGAACTGAGTACTATTTGAATACTAACGAATTCACGCGTATACAGCCACTGAAAAAGAAGTCCTACTCACTGCCTTCTCACGATGCGGTTTACGGATTTGAGAAGACGAAAAGCGAATATTTGGTGCTTTAATCGGGTTGGTGAACCCTCCGTGTCCACCTAGCGGGGTTGGAAGGCCCTGATTCCAAACCAATGGAGCACATGGGCTCTAAGATTCTGAGGGAACAAATGGCATGTGAACCAGTTGTTGGTCACCGGCTACCATGGGATTTCATCTCCTAACATTGCTCCACTGCCTTATGGATTATACCTCTAGGTCATAGGCTCGTTGAATGGCCTCCTAAGAAAACCACCCGCTTCGGTCTGGGCACCCGGGCAGTATTCCAGCCCACACAAGAATCAAGTGACGAAGTATGGCGCATATATATTTGGTGCCTCCCTGTGCTAATGTTTATGTGTTTGAATAATTATATCTGATACTAACAAAGTTACACTATACGCGATCAATAAAATCATAACTGTTTATTGTCCAAGCGTTGAGAAATATTCACCTTGGTTTAAAACTACCTTCGCATCACTAGTAGTGGCAAATTTATTAAATAGGTATTAATAGTACTTCATTCTCCGATATACAATGCAGTTTCGGTCAATCGCGGTGAAATTTTTGATGCTGAACTAAAGAATCCTATATCAAGCAAACCTACCAGCTGTGTTGATATATGAGATTATCAGTTTGAATCCAGTTTATACAATCGGACAGTTAAAAACAGTAAAATGTGAATACATCTGAATCACTATAATCGATTTTAAACAGTATTATGTAAGAATACTGACTCCTTACTTTTCATCGACTCGTATTGGTAGCTCAGATTTCTACGCAAAACTCAAGATGATAATAACCACGTGTTCAAAAATGGAATGAAAAATACACGCTACTGTGAAATCCCAAAGTAGAACTTGAGTCGCTTCGTAATTTCGTCGAGTTTCAACGATTTCCACAGCCCACATATTGTTAGTAATTCATGATATGATGGGCTTGTTATCGTCTGATCATGCCGAATCATTTTCTCAGTTTATTATCACAGCGATTCACGGAATATATTATGATTGATTGTGTTCCAGCATGTGTGGTGTTTGCCTGAATAATCTAATTGATTAATCTGTTTCTTGCAATTCACCTAAGAATTCAATGTTTATTTAGGGATCGCTTGGCAATAACCTTCCATCACAAATATGTTTGAATATACAACTACAAATATCTCATTAGATTCATCTTGTTACAATTCGATATAATGAGTTATCTGTTGTCTATTATTTTTTATTCTTTAAACAAGTGGTTACTTTGCTTGGGCAGAAATTATACTTTTCAAAATAATGAAAATAAACAACTTCCTATCCATAATCTGATCTTAAAAATCTGACTGTTGAATATAAGATATATTGATAATATGAACAGAAATCAAACTGGCTTTATACCTATCGCTCTTAATCAAGTTCATAATTCCCTTGAAATTAAGGTAAATGATTGCGTACCAAACAGGCACCGAAGCAAAGGTTAAATATCTTGGATCTCAGTGAAAATGATGAATACTTAGCGTACGGTGTGTAAACTTTTCTCCAGCAAATAAGGTAAATCTAAGATTAGTTAACTGATTTGCAAGTAGTCTAATGACTTTTCCAAATCGAAATTCTCTGGAACAGATAATCAGTATCATTTGGTCTTGTGTTTCGACTCTTGGTCTACTAATTTCAACATAGTTGACATCCACTTGTTTGGTGTTTGTTAGCTAACCTAGGTATAGGGATTTATTTACTTGGCCTCGAACAATACTTGATGCTTAGGAGATGTTAATGTCACACGACTGCCTGAACTAGAGTAGTAGGTGGGGGTTGAAACCCTCGGCTGAAAGTTCGTCTCTTTTACCACTGAACCACCACTCTACTGATAGGTTTCAATGAGATAAGTGAGTCGTGCCTTTCCCAAAAGCTATAGATCGATCGTAATAACAGCTTTCAGTGAATTTGTTACATGTTCTTCAGTTTACACCATAGCAATTTAAAAAAATGTTTTTTGCACGAATATTTTCTTCATCAAGTTACTTATTTGTGTACTTTTCTTCTTAACTTTTATTTTGCCCTCCCCCTTGAAAAATTAAATGAAAATAGAACCTTAGATATTCGGCATTGTTGCTGCCTGCTCGTGCTCTAACAGAAAACACTCCACGTAATGTTGGATCATCTTCATGAAGTGAATTAATTTGACCAGAAAAATTTCCAATAGATTTTCTCTAATTTCTGTTCGTGTTATCTAAAAAGAAGTCTATTTTCATTATGTCAATCAATATACTTTTTTCAAGAATAACTTCTGTGTATTCTTTATTTATTTACATTTGGCAGTGAGTAACATGCTCTTTTTAGAAAGAATGTTTTACGGTCAGTAATTGGCATTTATTAGGGCTTTTGTTCAAATAACAAAAGTAACTAACTCCATCAAAAGTCCTTCTGATGCTTGTTATTACCACTGTCATAGTCTTTTTATCTAGAAATCTATTATTCGCCATTTCTCATACTCGTCATATAAACACATTTCTTTTGTATATTTTAAACTTTGGTTTTGCATAACGCAACCTCTCTTCTAACTCCTGAAACTGTGTATTCCTATTTCTATCTGTTTAATAGACTCGTTTATTTTAACGACAAATACAGTTTAACAGCTACTGAGTAAAATAATATTGTCAAACAGGAGATCTTTGAGAACTAATTAGCTGAATATGTGAAAGGGGTTAGGTGGATCTATTCATTTCGATTCTGGAGTTACTCAACGTTCTATCATAACAGACGGGAATAAGTACTTCTCACTGCTTACAGAATTAGTTACGGCAGAAGTAATATTATCAGCTTGCATATGTGAAGTATGCTAATGAAACTCACTATCTATCATAACTCGAATCCTACGGTGGTTCAGCTAAGATCTAGGTACCTGGTCGGATTTATGTGGAAATCGCATAATATCTTTAACAGTTACAGTAACATTTGATATACAAATGACCATTGATAAAGAGTCGAACACGATAACTACAACAAGTTACATAAAATTCATGTTATAAAGTCGGAAATGTTCTAGAAGACTTGTGTGAAACAAAATCACATCCTCAACATAGTGAAGTAGGTGTAAAGATTCGTTTACCGTCTTTGGACCGTTGAGTCCTATGCTTACTGGTTGTATGGTGTAGACGAAAAGTGACTGGTAGTTTATTCGAAAGTGGGTAGGTAGACTAGCCAAGCATGAGTGTGGTCAGGATTTGCTTGATGTGAATGACAATAATCGGGAAATAGATAATGCGCATAAAGACTGCTACTAAGTTGTATTCGACATCGTCGCAGTTATTGACTTTTGGGTACGTAATTGGTAGTGTGTAAGTTGTTGAAAGTCGACCACGTCAGGTATTCCGAGACAGTCCTCAGTTAGATCTGAAGACCAACGTCCTGAGTGAAACACTGTAATCTCCCTGAATCTCAAAAAACTAAGTGAGCTTGCGAGACATGACACATCTGGATGCTATGGGGTCTGCAAAACAGTTGGTGATCACTTCGAAAACCTAATACAACATGGCACTCAAGCGATCGAATTGAGAGAATCACGCTAGTGTTGCTTCAATACAAACAGTAGCAAGCGACTTGTTGGGAAGAACGAACCGCTCTCCTTCGGAACTAACGCTCAGTAATCCAAGGTTGTAATATGACTAACACGCTGGGGTCCGACCATATACTCCTGACTGAGACCACTCATTCTGAGTAATCAGGATAAAATCACGAAATGGTTTCACAATAGACTTGTCACAGCCATCATAATTCTGGGGATGTCTGGACGTGTGAGGATTATTACGAGAGAGAATAAAGAGATAATATTATGAAAAAGCATAATTTCTAACAAATGATACGCTCATAGTGGGGGATGTCCATGTCTAGTCCCCCCCCAGTGGAGAGCAGTAATCATGACACAGTCATATTTTACGCGGGACTAAACTAAGTAACTGAGAGCCATGCCAACGTTCCCTAACTTATCTACAAAGAGAAGGCTTTTCAGAAGGATTCTGACTGTAGCTCTCAGTTCGCATCAAGAGATAGATACAGCGCCATAGTTCAAATCAGTAATGGATAATCTCAAAATTCACAATTGCTCCAAAAATTATAAAACGTGGCTTCGCAGATGATCAAGCTCATGTAACTGAGTATGGCAACCATTCAAAAAGTACTCACTGTATCGTATTTAAGTACACAAAGTTGTTGTGCTTTCTCTGTAAAAAAGAACAAAAATCTATCGAACGTAACGTAGAAACATGTACCTAGGCGTGTTTTGGGCTAAACGGTGGATCTTACAGTGTGCTAAACGAACGCCCGTAGTTTTAGAAATAAAATGTCCGAGCTATGTCTAATGGTGGACCAATTAGGTCCCGATATAATTATTGTTACAAAAACTTGGTTCACAGTATATATAGAATGTTCTCCCGTCATTGCAGGCTATATCTGTATTGGAAGTGATAGAGTTTTAAGTCGCAAGGGGGGGCATAATGTTATACGTTAGGGATCACTTTCGTATACAATCAGTCATATCGGAGGCTCATGTTAGTGGTACATGTGAGCTAGCATGTTGTAAGATTAAATCTAGAAAGGGGTTAGTGACTATAGTGGGAATATACCGTAGTCCGTGTTGCCTAGCTGACGACATTATCGTAAGACACATCTGTTCTTGGAGTATGGCAGAATTTTGTCTCATCATTGAGGACTTCAACGCACCGCATACCAACTGGACAGAGCTTAAAGCTCGAGGTGGAGGTTTCGATAGCGACCTTTTATCAACCGTTATTCAGTATGCACTTGTACAATGTATCACAAAGCCCACACATATTGATTTGCAACATGATCCATCACTGCTGGACCTCGCCCTCACCCACCACTGTGAGGATGTTATTGATATTCGGCACCTTCCCCCACTAATTAACAGTGATCACGTTGTACTTCACTTTAAGTTTAGGACACATGGTATACAATTGTGTCTGCTCCACCCCGTCCCAATATCTGGCGAGCCAATATTCCGACAATCAGAAACTGTGCTATCTATACTGATTGGTTGGTCGACGCGGATGGATTGATCGAAGATGAATGGAATAAGTTTAAGGCTACATTCGAGTCCGTAACGTCGCCGTTTATTCCATGGTTAGCCCGTAAGCTATCACATTGTCCTCCATGGATTAATAAGGCAACCCGGAAGCTGTTAAAGCGTAGGAAACATTTCTGAGACATATTCTTGCTGACAGTTCATGCACCATTCAAGCGTGAGTACCGAAAATTCCGGAATATTTGTCAGAAAACCATAGCTAAATCCCGTACAACTTACGAACGACCGTTGGTACATGATAGCCGTACTCATCCGAAACGACTGTTATCGTATGTTAAACGGCGGATGAAACGTAGTGATGGTATTTCCCCGTTACTGTTACACGACACTTCAGATTTACTAGCTGAATCAGATCGGGCAAAAGCTGGGACTTTTTCAAACTATTTTAGCGAAATCTACTCTGCATTTATTGTAACAAATACTTGTCCCAATCACACGGAGATATCAGCCGTTGAATCTGTTCAAGTGACTAAGGAAACTGTCCTCCCGTTGATAACTAACCTCAAACCTTGTAAGATACCGGGCCCTGACGGGGTTACATCCCCGGCTGCTGTCATCTCTTGCGGTCATTATTTCAAAACCGCTCGCGACACTCCTCAATATGTTCGTTTCACTCGCTCAACTCCTTAGAGATTGGAAAGATGCTATAGTCAGTACTATATTTAAGGATCGTCAGAGACAGATAGTATCTAACTACCGGCCTATCAGTCTAATTAGCATAGTCGTTAAGTTACTGGAAAAGATAATTCGGGTTAGGTTGCTAAGCCACATAGATTTACACAATCTGTTAGCTTCTGAGCGACATGGGTTTCATAACGACCGTTCATGCTTGACTAACTTACTTATTGCGAGAGAGGAATCGACAGCAGCCGTAGATAACGGTCTGCCTGTCAACGTGATATTCACAGGTTTTAGCAAAGCATTTAACAAGTTTTCACACTTAGGTCTTATGCAGAAGCTCACGAGCTTCGGAATAATAGGTGCTGTACGGGAGTGGTTAGGAAACTTCTTATGTGACCGCAGACAGACAGTGAGGGTCAACGGAACGCTATCCGATTGGAAGACAGTCGAAAGTGGTGTACTCCAAGGTACCATCTTAGGCCCTCTGCCCTTCCTTCTCTACGTTAATGAGTTACCGATGTTGCTTAGGTCGTCGACATTATTGTTGGCGGATGATTTAAAAATATGGAGAACAATAAAAAGTGAGGCTGATCATCTGAATCTTCAAGCTAACCTAGACGAGTTAGTTAGATGGGCTCGAGGTTGGGGCTTAGAAATCAACTCTAGGAAGAGTGTGCTACTGCACATCGGTCACGGTAATAGCTACCATTATTCTATTGGTGGTAAATCACTTCCATGCGTTCAAGAGTATAAAGACTTAGGAGTAATAATAAGTCATGGCTCAAAACAACTACGCATTGCAACGCAGCCGCTGTCAAAGGTTTTCATGCGTTATGGTCACTTCGCCGAGCGTTCAAATCTTTTGGCGAGGAAATGTTTCGAATTTTATATCCCACCTACGTAAGACTACGGTAACCCTCGTGCTATTGATAGGAGAAACCAGAGAAGTAGTGAATAGGTCTTTATTTCGATCTTCGCGCAGTCACAGTGGAGCTTGGGATTATCTGTTCAGACAAACAAAGGCTCTCAACATTCAATATAAGATAATAGGGAATATAACGCTTATACAAAATAAGGAAGTCAGTGAATACTTGAACAATGCTGTTTTGGCATATGCTTGGTTGTTTGGGGTCAACTCTTAACTAACCAACCTAAGCTGTTACAAGACCACATTTAGAGTACTGTATTCAAACAGCTAGCCCATATTTGGTAAAAGATACCAAGCCACTTGAGCTTGTCCAGCCTGTGGGAACGAAATTAGTAAAGGGTCTTTCTAGACTCTCTTACGATGAGCCTTCAAAACGCCTAAACCTTTTCCCCTTGTCGTATCGTAGGACACGAGGTGACCCTATACTGGCGTTTCGTATCCTCAATTATGATTTGGGTGTTAATATGTCTTATCTTTTTTCTCCCTCCAGCACTAATAATCTCCGAGGTCAGAGCAAGAAGGTTCATAAACCACGTTCTAATAAACTTAAAGTGGAGTCCCGTTTTTCTCATCGAGTAGTCAATGGTTGGAACGGCTTACCCGAACGAGTGGTATCAGCCCCATCAGTGAATATTTTCAAGGAGAAACTGGACCCTCACTGGACGGCAATCTGTCAGGATTAACACAGGTTCATCAACCTGCCATCCTTATTACTGAAGACTGAAGACACTGGATTATTCTCTCTGAAGAAATAATCCTTATTGTGTGGTCTGATAAAACACAACAATACGAACAGCTACTAATATACAGAGGTTTACTCAAACTTTGAAGTGTATGAATACACAAATGATCTCTAAGCTGACTAGGATCAGTGCAGTTGATTGGCTAGTGTATAAGACATTGGAAAAGACTGAATACATGAGACTGTCCCGAAACAACAAGGAGTGAGAACAAAGAAACCAGTCAGTCTATACAAGTATGTGAAAAATTGAGTGAATATCGAATTATAAAGAATTTGAATCATTAGAAGCAACAAAAAACGGAGAGAAAGGAGCCAATCGTTAGTCACAAGAGTATTGGATTTAGGATATTGCGCGTGGTACAAATTAAGGGACAAGGTCATTAAGGCCTATAGTAGTGTTTTTACATAAAGGTAGCATTAATGTTGAGGAATTTGTGTTCTTCAGATTCTATTTTCAGTTTGTAAGAGCGTACGTTGTCATCTAGATAACAGCGCAATACATTCATGTCATGATCTGTTGTACTTTTTTTAGTGTTTATCAATTTTCTTTGGCGACGCATGATTGATGTTTTATCAGAATTACCTTCTGTGGCTTAAATTTTATAGGAAGTAGGGTTGTTGAAGAGAGAACAGTAATATAGCTCGTGGGTGGGCTGCTGTTGTTCAACAAAAAATTTCATTCACACTCTTTAATCACTTGTCGTTATTATTGTGTAATTAGTATTTTTGTAGTACTTTGTTCATCTTCTGACGTAAAAAATTGTACAAGAATCAGAACGTTTACTTTCTGTTTGCTAACAATTAATAATGTATGTGGGTATCAACATACGTTTTCCAAAACAAATGTGTTAGTATATATATTTTTTCACCTTTTCACTGGTTAGCTGATAACGATAATAGTCTACCTGGCATCGTAATAACAACTCAGTTATATCGATAAACACCGAAATATGTCGTTACATACAGTTACGAGTAATAACGGAGCTGCACCTATACATAGACTGTAGTCCAGTAAATATATGAGTAGTAGTGACACTAAAACTACAAGAATTTTAAGGGTGTTATTAACAGGTGCAACAGTGACTAGGCAAATTCAACAGACTAGAAAGGAGAAGCAAATAAACTGATAAAGTTTGGGATATATACGCGTGTTCCTTTACGTATGACTTTTGGTCCGGGTCACGTTGAAGAATTAGAACCTAGGTTTTGAGGAATTTGTTGCATTAAGAGTATTATTTTCTAAGAGCCGTTAATTCCACATAGTCGGATTGAAAGTCAGATCAAGGTGTACAAAGTTCTACAGTGCATCTCTTATTGCTCCCAGGCAGTTTTAGGTCGTCATCCTTATCAGTATTTACAGAATCAGGTTTGTCTGTCATTTAAGACTGTCTCCTTCTTTCCATTCTTTATAATTGCTAAATATCTCGACGCTCCCTACAAAGCATCAAAGGGTTTTTCTTTCGAGTGTTACAAAGGGCGTTTAACTGTTGACCCGGACGAATAAAAATTACACATACTTTGACGTTTTCTTGCATGTTCTTTGATGGGAGTTTTTCACGGTGCTACAGGCTCTATTTGTTCATACCTCTCGCTAGATGTCCGTAAAAAGACATTGCATCCGCATACGCAGCTTCGCATATAGGGACTACATGTGGTTTTAGAAGTGTTTAATCAGTTTCATAAACTGGTTGGGAAGGTGTGCACTTATCATCTTTCTTGATTATTGGTGGGATACTAAGAGCGATAATAAACAACCATTTGACCCATCTGGCAATATTCAGTTGGGACACCAGTGAGCTTTTAAGTTGGTTGTGAATCTTCTCCCCAAGGCCACTCGCTGCTGTATGATTAGCTATTGTTGTAATACGATGGACACCGGCAATGCGAAGGAATCAGTTTAATACATTCGATTGAAACTGTGACCCCATGTCTACAGGAACTATAATAGGTATACCAAAACTTGAAGCCCATCTATCCCGCAAGGTTTTTGGCCGGAATATCATTTACAGGACAGGCAGCTGGCCATATAGTGGACCAATCAACTACTTTAAATATGTAGGTAAAACCGTGAGATTAAGTTCTGCTAAATTGACTTGAATATGCTTGTTTGCTAGTTTACAATCAAAGCACTTGCGCACTTTGCTGAGTTGAGATTTTAAGTAATCCTATGTCCATTTCTTTGTTTCTATGTCCACTTTATTTTAAAAGAATCTTGATATTAGCTATACGGCAGCACGGATTCTGAAGTGAGATAAACATTGAAAACCAGAAATCACTAGAGAGCTGTCTCGTCCGTATAGAACATCCAGGTTTTCCAACTGTGTATTCAACATAGAGAGCTTCTAGTTACTTTTATTTTCTATCTCGTTTTAGAATAATCTCGGTACTTTTATATCCATTTTAATGTCTCACCTTTTTACCAAATGCTAGTGAATTCGTTTCACATTTTATCATATAAAATATCCATATATATGAAGTGAAGATCTCTTGTTTTTAAATAGCACTCGTCACAGATTTTAAAGCTTTTATTTACTATCCTACTTTTAGCATGCTTGATGAAGGATTCCAGTCTGCTTCTTTGTCATCTGAAATTTCACAAGGATCATCCTACAATCGATCTGGTGATATAGAAATAGGAAATGACTTAAGTTCCAGTGTTGTCTTTTCAGCCGATTTCCACAAGTAATTATTCTTTCCCATAAATTTCACCCTCTCTTTTGCTGTGCTTTTAATACGTTTTTAAAGACAAGTTTTGCAGGAGCGTTTGCATTATATTTCTGAGCAAATACATAAGGTAGAGTTACGTGGAGATGGAATTATGCGTCCCAGTCAATAAAAAGAGCTTACACAAAATAGGTGATATGTGCACTTCAGCTTGCGTTAACTTGTTTTAACGGACCAGAAATTATTAAAGTAAATTCTTGGTAGTTTTGTCTGTTGTATACGAAGTTTCTGAGGGTGGAGTATAACTCCTATTGACCTACTTAATTTCGGAACAAGTACTTATGCTCAGACTCGCAAGTAAAACAAATAGGAAACTGTACAGTTGTTGGATTAACGAGGGTTTTCATATCTTGACCACTGATAAGAAATACATGTTTTAGCAACACAGTACACTCGGAGTGTAATAACTACTTGTGAAATTAAATGGGGGATTGATATAAGCCAATGTGATTTGACATTAATTGAAACACATATGGTCTTCACATCTGTAGTTGTAACTTTACTGGTTATGTTGTATTTCTTCATTTACAATTATCCTTGTCCTTTCATGTTCGTTTGTGTGTTCGATTACATTACCTTTTGGCTACTTGAAATGATAAAGATTCACAGCTCAAGTGGTTGTTTTTAGTATGCCCTGAGTTAGAGTTTTCTAAGCTAGATGGTTAAGTCGTTCCGTCTTTCCAGACAATATCATCAGTGCTTACTTCATGTAGAGGTGAGCTTCTCGGTTATTCCATGAGTCTTAAATCGTTTTTCCCCTGTGGCTTTGATCGTGATTGTTCTTTCCTGTTATCCTCATTGCTCAAAGTTGTCCTTGCACTCAAGCCGATTATTTATTTCCATTGATTTTTGACCAGGCTGTTGATTATATGTCGTTTCACTTTGACAGCTTGATCTATATATAAGGCCAAGCCAATCATTTATTTTCATCCTACTTCACTTCACTTCACTGCGAGCTTGCAATATATACGTTTGGTCCTTTGAGATTGTTCATATAAAATATATTTTTTCGAACCTGATATTGTTTTTGATCTTTGATTAAGCCTAAGTGAATATATAGAGTTAAGCGGGACCAATCAAATTGGGATCAAAATAAATTACAAAAACTGGTGTGGACTAATGTAGTAGTTAAACTCTACCTATACCGTTTACAACAGGTGACATACTGGTATGTGGTGTGTTGGTTACTATAGTAACTAAAATTCAGTAAGTACAAGGATATTTAATAATAATATATAATAATCACTGTATCTCATAGATACGGGTGTCAGGGCACCCCAATCACGTATCTCACTTTAGTTTGGATAGGTGGGTATTGTCATTAGACTTTCTTTAATAAGTATTCTTTTTAGGTCAGGCTATATACTAATACGTATAAGGATAAGATTACATGTGGATACGCTCTTAAAAAATGTAACTTACTAAGCACATGTTTAAGCAATCCAGTCTAGAAAACAATTTTCTGACACTAATACTACCCAACTGTTTCAACTTAAGTAAGCCGAGTGGATTTCTAACCTGCAGCTTAGTGGTTAAAATTTCAGTTTTTTACCTACTCACCCACCTCTTTACAATTTTACACCGGGATAAAGTTCCATTTTATGTTAATTGCCTGAATTTTAGAATTGAACTGATTCGTTCAACACTTATTTACCATTTTTATTATTTGTGCTTGAAGCGGAAATAATCGAGGAACTATTAACCTGTAGGATATTACGGATTTGTTTTGAAAGCAAGCTGTATTATATTCTCTTTGTTTAAATATAATATCACCTTTGCTAGATAGTTGTTTTTATCTTATTGATTGCTTTACAATTGTTTAACTTAACTGGTATTCACTTTTCTATATTCCAATAGGATTATTTCTACTATATACAGGGGATATACATAGGTTATTACTATTCGATCATAGGTGTCTTTGAAGCATTTCTCGTAAATTTTAAGACCATTGTGTTAGCAATCTTAAGGTTAGATTAGGTAAATCTGAATAATAGTTTGGTGAAATAGTGAATCTTTACCGAATAAGATAGTCATGACATGCATTACGTATGCTCATCGTCCGGCTATCACAATGCGCGTTGATGAATGGTGCTACGAGTAGGTTGGGAGCGACTGAATCAAGACATGACATCAGTCCATGAAGATATTAAATGTTGAACTGAGCTGTATTAATAGGTGCAGGCTACCTGATTTGGGTCCGCTTGATTATTGTGACCAATGGTTTGGAACTTCAAATGAAATGACTCAAAATCGATCGCAATAACGCATATGCATTCACCCTGTCTTTCCTTAGATCATAGGTTTCTAAACCCCTCATATTATTTTTCATGATTATTTCACCAGTTTCTATTTACTTCTCGAATTGTATCTTGAATGTCTGGTCTTCTCTACTATCGTTATTACTGTTACTATCTCTGCTACTCTGGGATTCACTCTTTGCTATAGGGTGCCGCTACTTAAACCAACGTACACATGCCCCAGGTTCTATATCGCGTTTCACTGGCTAACTGATTGACTAATTGTTTCTACCATGTAGAAACAATGTAAACAAATCTCTATTTCTCCAGAATCCGGTGCGCATAAAGATGGCGTTTGCAAATTTCTGATATTTTTCGTCGTAATATGATCAAACTATATAATAATGACGCCTCATGATGATATAATTGTGACCTATATTTTGGGACAAATATTAATAATATGATAAGAAGTGGTGAGGGCAGTTATCTCTGTGCTTAAAGCAATCAAATTTAAGCTACCAACCTGCAAATTTAAACTTCGCCCAACCTGTTTGGGTTAGATACAACAGGGTAATATCACCAACCGTTACACTTTAAAGTTAGTTCAAAGTCATTAACATGAATTTTATACTTGGTAATGAGTTAATGAAAATGATAATAATAACAACCGTTTTTCATATTGTTTATTTATTGTGTTTTTCTTAAAATTGATCTTTATTTCAATAGTAAATAGATTCTTTGTAATTTAATATTTCATTTATAGATTCGATGATTTAAAAAACTTATTAGATAACAATAAAGATGCAGTGAAATTAGGTGCAATGAAACGGATTATTGAAGTAAGTCATATTACATAATAGTAATTTTAAAAAATAAAACTTTTTTTTCAGATGGTTGCCAGAGGTAAAGATTGTTCTGATTTATTCTTAGCTGTAGTGAAGAACGTGGTCTCAAAAAATGCTGAGGTAAAAATACAATTTTATACTGAATGCTCTTTATATTCTGTGAATTGATATATATTAATCAACATATGCGCACTAGTAACTGGCTTCAAGAGGAATTTCCTGGAGTTCTAGTGAGAAGTAGTGACCAGTGGAGTTCAACCAGGTCTGTTGTGAGATAGTAACTCACTGAAGACAATGGTGAATGTGTCGCTCAATTTCGTGGACTAGTTGAAGTTAGACATTAACACCGTTGGATGCCGGCTCAGTGGTCTAGTGGTTAGGTGCTCAGGCGCGAAACCAGTAGGTCCTGGGTTCGAATCTCGCAGGGGGCGAGGTCGTGGATGCGCACTGCTGAGGAGTCCCACAATAGGACGAAACGGCCGTCCAGTGGTTTTAGGTTTTCCATGTTGGTCTAGCTTCAACTGACTCATGATCTTAACCACTGAAATTATTTTATCATTGTTGTAAAATAAATTGGAATAAATTATATTACTTATATACAAAAAGCCAATAGTTTTAATATGTAAATGAATAGAAATACAATAATTGTTAATTAATAAATATTATTATCCATTTACCTGTCTGTTTATTTTGATACATCTATCTATTTATCTATCCCGCTCAAAATACAAATTGAACAGTTACAGTTAATTAAAACATTTTCACCAATCTTTTTTTGTATCGCAGCGGGATTATTGAAATTAAATATTTTAAAATTATTTTTACATGTTAACATGTTTAGTGTTTCCAGGTTTTCCATGGTGGTCTAGCTTCAACTGACTCATGATCCTAACCATTGATATATATATATATATATATATATATATATATTTAGAATAGTTTCTGTGTATGTACTAAAAATATGTGTGCTGTTAGCCCATTTAACAATATGTCCGTTGTTTGCTTGTTAATCTGAGTACCATGTTTCTAGAAATTCTCTGTCATTTCTTAAGCTAATTAATTCAGAATTTTGATGTTTTCCCAATGGGATTCATGCCCGAAGTTGTCTATATTTTATTGCTAATACAATCACATTTAGTACTGGAGTCTTTTTACCAGGATTATGGAACGATATCTCATGGGTTAAGAGATTCTTAAAGTACGGCAACCGCGGTCCATCTACTTCGGTTCGTTCAACTGAGTAGTTTCACAAGTTCTCGCACCTAAACTGTGGCTCGTCGTAGACAAATACACTAATCCATATACCTGGTAAAATAAGTTAATTAATGAAAAATAATAATTTATCAAGATATCTTAAAATAATGTGTGCCACTTATACGGACAGATATAAGTAGTATGTATCAGGAATCGGAAGTAGAAGAGAAAGAAAAACAAAGAGCAATCAGGATAATAACCGAGATGAAAAGAACGATGGAGTTTGTAATGGATAATTTTAAGAAGATGTGCAACTATTGTATCCCATGTATTGTTTTCATATTTTACAAATACAGTTTGTAATTTTACATAATATGTTTGATTTTACACTACTCAAATCTTCGTTCTTTACATGGTGATATTCATCGGTTGTCTCATTCTTTCTTTTTATTTCAATAAAAATACACTTAGATTCGAAAACTTGTCTATGCTTTTTTAACTCATTATGCTGAACAAGAACAAGATATTGCTCTGTTGTCTATATCAACATTTCAACGAGCATTAAAGGTAAGTGTGTAATATAGTAAACTGTTTATGATAAGTGATGAACAGTAAGATTACATGTGCATCATATAACCCCTTTATTACATCATCATGTCTATTTTTGCTTATATGTCCTCATGGAATTAATACTCAAAATTTCATATGATTGTATAGCTTGATAATAAATTCATTGAAAAGCGATCCCTTCGCTGAACCTCGTGTTTTTTCATGTTTAAATGGGAGTAATATGTCGACAAGTAAAACAATACCAAGTGAATTATACTTCACCCCATTGCACCATTTCTGTTTAACTTCATCATAGACCTACTGATGGAAATAACATTCTCGTCTACCGGATTCTCAGGTATTGATCTCCTTCCAAGAGGTCCACTTATCGACTTAGAATACGCAGATGATATAGTCCTGTTTGCTGAAGACGCTGACACAATGCAGAGTCTTTTGGTAGCGCTAAGCAACAATGCCAGAATGTTTGGAATGCGCTTCTCTCCCTCTAAATGCAAGTTGTTGCTTGAGGACTGGTCTGCGTCAACACCTGAACTAAGGATAGGGAATGAAGTAGTCGAACGCGTTGACAACTTCACTTATCTTGGAAGTGTGATCAGCCTTAATGGGTTGGTGTCTGACGAAATCTCAGCACGGATTCGAAAAACTCGCTTGGCTATTGCCAACTTACGTCACCTATGACGAAGGCGAGATATCCGTCTATCAATAAAAGGATGAGTATACTGCGCAGCAGTCCGTTCTGTTTTAATTTATGGCAGCAAAACATGGCTATTAGGAGTAGAAGGCACTCGTAAGCTACTAGTATTTGACCACAGATGCCTTAGAAATATTACTGGCATCTGCTGGGATCACCGGGTAAGTAATAGTGAGGTTAGACGCAGGGTATTAGGGAATGATGGTAAATCATTTGATGAGGTTGTGAATCTTCATCGACTGAGATGGTTGGGCCACGTGTTACGTATGCCTGAATACCGATTACCACGACGTGCAATGCTATCCGGTATTGGAGATGGTTGGAAGAGAGTTAGGGGCGGTCAAATCAAAACGTGGCATCAGTGCTTGAAGTCACTAACTTCTAGTTTGAGCCATGTTGGTAGATGCAGACTACTTGGTTGGGGTCCGCGTGACTATCGTAACCAATGGTATGAGACTCTTAGTGACATGGCTCAGAATCGATCACAATAGCGTCGGTGCATACACTCCCTATCTTCCCTTAAACTAAAAGATTGAAATCACTTCATATCTTTCTTTCTACTAACTAATTCTTTCTTCCTGTACTGTATCCTTATATGCAATCTTTCTTTTATATATTACCACCTTTGACCTAACCACTCCTATGAATCCGGTGTTCATCTTGCTGCGCTAATGAGGTATGGAAACCTGGACCGATGCATATAAGTGCCTGGTCCTACGTTGCAGCTGACTGACTGACTGACACCCCATTGCACAAGCAAGTGGCTATCAGGACTCAGTAGCTAAGTAGATAATGCGATGACCTTTGAAGCAAACGGTACTGGGTTGGAGTCCCAGAGTGAACATCAACTCTGAGATGCAGGTACATCCAGCTGACGACCCCCAAACAGGACGAAACGCGCGTCCCGTATTCCACTGCTAACCACTATCCATCTTTGCTTATATGTCGACATTAGTTCGTATTAAAACAATTTCATTTAACAATTATTCTAAGGTTTTATTCTCCATTGTATTCTGATAATATCTCTCATGTTTCCCCTTACGTTTGGATATTTATTCGGCATAAAGTATGTTATAATTTTTTAAGTGTAATCTAATAATCAGTGAATAAAAGAAAAAGTTTTATATAAAGAATGATATTTCCTCATAAAATCTATATTCTTCATAGGTTCTAGTTAAACTTGATATCTTAATAGTCAGTTTAGAGGGAAAGTGTAGTGTCGATAAAAGGTTCTTCAATCTCATATGAATATATGATAAAAGCCAGTTCCGAATTGATTGATTTTCAAAATATATTTCAGTTAGGATTTCAATAAACTTATTACTGATTTGCAAAAAGTCATAACGTTCTTGGTTGTCATTCTATTAAATGGCGTATAGGGATTTATTTATGTATACATAATTTTTTTAACATGTGAAGAATATATCGACAGTTAATGATTTGCTTTGACACAGAGTTTCATAGAATTCCATTGAAAAAGTGTTCCCTGTAAGTCTAGAAAATTAGACGTATTGATAAATGTCGATTGTTGATTGTCAATTTACATCCTATATTGACTAAAGTTGAAAATAATCGTTCTTTAGTTTCCGACATAATGAGTGATTAAGCTTTAAGATCATGTTTCTTATCACGTCGAGGATACCCTAGTGCGGATTAAGATAGGGAGTTGAATAATGTTCTTTTATAATGTTTACTGGCTTTAACTAGTCAAAGTGATAAAACAATGTTTACCTAACTTGAATATTTGTGATTAAAATATTCAGATCAAAGAACTCCAACAAAATTGCAAGTATTATTGTTATCTTCAGGATTATGAAAAAAGTGTTTTTCATCTGTTTGCTTAAATCTGAAAATAAATTCGTTTTATTTTATAAATCAAATAATTTAATTCAACTAGTTGAAAGATATTATTGATTAGTGGGTGTATTGGAGTTGTGGTTTACTGGTTAAAGCAGTTGGGTTTCAACCAATTGACCTAAGGCTCGAACTTCGTCTCACCTACATAGGTTTAAAAAGTTGAATAGTATCATTAGCCCTCTTTCACACACATAATAGTGTGACTGAATGTTGAGTATATAAACTTGTATTTAGTTAATGTGTTGTTAGAAAATCTATTATTCTGTCAAGTTACTTAAAATTTGTTTGTTTATTAGACTCAAAACTTCACATGTTTATAGATTGATTAACATACTGTTAAAATTGTTTATCATTATTTGGAAGGGTATACACGCAAATAGTCAAATAAAAGAATTATCTGTTTACCAGCAATTGTCTTCGAGATAGATTTTTTCCTGAAGTTCCAGTGTAAAGTTATAAGCTATGGAGTCAATAATGTTAGGAATTAGTCGGTCAGTCACCGTTCGTAGTAAATGATGTTTGCAGTTAAAAGTGTAGATCATTAAATTCTTGTTTATTTCATTGGGTGTTATTATGCTCACCGTGATAACTGAAAGTTATGGATGCTTACTTTTAAAGTTTGAGAAATTGTGAGACGTCAAAACAACTAACTAATACCCTTTAGTTTTCAGTTTTTTCATCAGCTCATATCATTCATCAGTAGCATCAAACAGAATAACAATCATTTGAAAAAAATTAACTCAACGGGATAATACATGCAAAGAAATGTTAGTGAACTAATAGATAGAGTAACCAACATTAGAAAATGTCCATTGAGACCAAGGCTAAATGCAGCATAGCTATTGGTATTTCACTTGTCTTATCCTCTTAATGGTTTTCTATACTCTACTAAATCAAATAAAAAATGTTCCAGTGTTTTGGCAGTTCCAGTCAGTAGATAATAAATGGGTTGATAAGTATTATTTTCTTCAGTGATCAGTCATCTTATGAATTTCTATCTTCAGTCTCAACTTAATGTCATTTACATCATCTCATTTAATAAAACTCCACTAAATTGATACTCATTTAAGTGTTCATGAACTAATGAGATTTAATTCGAAGAATAAATTTACTATCAACATTCATAATTTTCAAATTGTTAAATTTTTCAACGTTTTTTTTGTTGAAATCCCAGGATCCTAACCAGCTAGTTCGAGCTTCATCATTACGTGTTTTATCCTCGATTCGTATTCCACTTATATTGCCTATTGTCACTTTAGCAATTCAAGATGCTTCAAAAGATCTTTCTCCGTATGTGCGTAAAACTGCAGCTCATGCCATTTTAAAAGTTTATAGGTTAGTAATCCAAAAAAAATGATGTCATGTTTTAAAATTTTGTGTAACACTTATTTTTTACAGTATCTTATTAAGTACAAATTATGTTAGACATCTTATTTTAAATCATCACGCTGTTGATTTCTATTTCTTGTGTCAGTGTTGTTTCTTTGTGTGGTAGACTTCAATTACTGATTAATTGGCAATTTTTGTGTACACAATACATTCAGTTGGTAATCAATGTTGAGAAATATTTATTTTAATGTTTGAGACCGTGAGTCAGTCAGTCAGTAACAACGTAGAACTTCGTACTTACGTACATCAGTTCGAGTTGCCATACCATATTAACACACAGATACAATTGTCAATTCAAATCCCGTAGTGGTACAGGTAGTAATCGGAAAGAATAAGGTTTGAAGATATTATTCAAGGAGTATAATCCAGTGAAACAAATTTGGAAAGAGGAAAAATGGGACATGAAGAATTTAGAAGATTAGAATTTGGGAGAACACAAAGAGTGGATGCACTTGCACCATTGCAAACGATTTTGAGCCATGTCATTCAAGGTATCTAATCATCGGTTGCTATAATCTCGCGATCCCTAACCAGGTAGTCTACACCTACCAACATGGCTCAGTTGACTTGTCAGTGACTTCATGGATTTGTGTCATGTTTTGAACTGGTCGCCCTTAGATTCCTTCCAATGTACTCCCACACCATTGAATATCGCACGTTGGGGCAGTCGGTGGTTGGGCATACGTAACACGTGTCCTAGCCCTCTCAACTGATGAAGTTTCACTATTTCATCAATTGATTTGCCATCCTTACCTAGCACCCGTTTCCTAACAACTGCGTTACTTACCCGATGGTCCATGAGTCAATTGGAGCTAGACCACTGTGGAAAACCTGAAAGCACTGGACGGCCGTTTCTTCCTATTGTGGAACTCCTCAACCGTGTGCATCCACGATCCCGCCTCGTGAGATTTATTTTTTGACTGATTGTCTGTGAAGTAATTATTTAACATTATTAAAAGCCAGTGGCTATTGTTCTTTTCAATGATATTTCTCTAAAGATATGTGAGGCTTACGTATATCTAGACAGTTGTATTTGTAGAGATTTGTGAGGTAGATTTTAGACTATACTTGCTTCAGTGTGAACTTTCTGAAACGATAATAGTGGAAGAAATATATTCAAATATGCAAGACATGGGTTGAAAGTATAGTGGTCAACTACCGGAATGGTAGTTTCATTGAGTCTTATGTTTGTTTGTCTGTGGTGGTTTACTAGTTCAGGGTTAATTATATTTCTCTGGTTCACATTTAGCGGATTCATAGCTAATTTGTAGTGTGCGAAATATCAAGTATCTATCCAAAGTGGAAATTTTTACCATTTTCTTCTTGCAGACATCGCATTTAATAAACATGATGTACCATAACCATGTAATCTGGATCTTCTAATATATCTCATACTGACGGTCATTGATTTTATTGACTGATTTTGTTTCCTCTATTTTTGTTCCAACCTACTTGTACACCGCAAAGCATCGCTCACCATGAAATACCAACTAATTAAGCAGCTTTTTTCTTTAAGGAACCTGCGTACCTTCAACATACTTTTTGGGTAACATAGAGGTGATCACATTAGATCCTACTATAATCAAGGTTCCTTCTTTCAATATGAAAATATTATTACCTATCAATTTGTAACTATTGTTACACTTGCAATTAATTAGCCAATGAATTATCAATCCAGAAAGTTCATTAAATTTTCATCTATCATTCGTTAATTATTCTCTGTTTACTAGTTTGGATCCAACTGAGAAGGACACACTAATTGAAATAATTGATCGTCTATTAAGCGATAAAACTACCGTGGTCGTTGGTAGTGCTGTACGTGCATTTGAAGAAGTGTGTCCTGAACGTTTGGATTTGATACACAAGTAAATTAATTTTGGATTTTTTATTCTTTTTTTTACATTTCAATCGTCAGATTTGGAAGTTAGAATTCTTTGGTTTACACCACGAACTAACTTTAGCTAAACAACTATTTAAAACCAGGAAGCACTTGCCAGCTGTTTTGTTCTAGTATGAAACTCCTCAACAGGACTGATCCACTATACAACCGTGGGTGAAACCTACGAACTTGAGGATTTCGAGGCGAGGGCTTTATTATTAGACCCTTTAGTCACTGTCCAACGGTTTACATTTGTGTCTTCAATCAATCTTTGATATTTGATCTAGTTACCAAGTCTCAAATAAAATTTTTCTCCTTGTCGAGCTCTGGTTTATCATAATGATGATGACACTTTAAAGATAAGTAGGGTGGTGACCGATATAATTGAATACTTATTTCCCTAGATGACAGACCAATACTGAAAGTCTTTTGAGTCTGAATGGA
Source organism: Schistosoma mattheei (assembly GCA_944470405.2). NCBI lineage: Eukaryota > Metazoa > Platyhelminthes > Trematoda > Strigeidida > Schistosomatidae > Schistosoma > Schistosoma mattheei. Next base: position 6,730,598 of record OX103950.1, read on the forward strand.
GGAAAACATATTGTGTTGATATGTATTGACTATTTTTTAGTAGAAATGGAAGTCACTTAAAAACCACCAAAAGTAGTATCATTTTTAAGAAATCTGTCATCTTTTTTCGTCGCAAATTAACTTTATTGGTCTAATTCATGAACTGACTCTGGCTAGACAACCACTGTATACCAGGAAACATTGGATAAATGTTTTTTCGTAGTGTTGGAATCCTCAGCAGTGCTCACTGATGACCCTTTTGGGGATCGAACCCAAGACCTTCAGGTTTCGCTGTGAAAACTTGGTCTTTGGAGCCACTCTATCAGTATTCGATGGTCTATGTTTTACTTCAACCGATTTGTGATATCATACGAATACTTTCTAATTCTATTGATGGTTAACTGAACTACATCCGAAATAGTTGAGCTCCACTGGTCATGATTTCTCATCAGAAATCTGGAGTTACCTCTGGAAATTAGTCACCACGAAGCCCCGTACTAAAAAGAAACAGCTATCCAGTGCTTTTTGGTTTTTGATGATTGTTTAACCAATGTAGGTTCCTGATGTAAACTGTGAAGTTCAACAACCTTCACAAACCTTGTACACTAGTATTAATGACTCATAGTAATCCTTATTTTTTGGTCTATATTTTAATAATTTCTATAATATTTATGAGGTAAACGCTCGTTTCACTTGTAAGCTTGTTTAAGTATGAAAGTGTTTCTTCTATATAAGAAGGAAGAAGAATAAATACACTTTCATTTTTCTACATTCAGATAACTTAGTATGCACAAGTGGATTGACTGATTGCGTAATTTTATTGATGTAAACATAAAGTTGAAAAGTTCTTCGGGTAAACCTAGCTAAGAAACCTTTTTAAATCGTTATTTTGAAACTTTTAATTTGCACGAGAATTCAAATTTCTCTCTATGTGAGTTGATTTCTTAGCAGCTGGTTCTCAACACTGCACATACTGTCAGTATCAGCTATATATATGGTGCTAATATTTGTGTTCCTGGATATCTCAGAGATTTGGGATCAGAGAATTAAACGTTGGGTATAGTGAATATACGTGTTTATCTATCCGCACTGTCGAATTATATAGCACTCCTGCTATGTTTTAAACATAACAAAAGTTTATCATCTATACTATCCTCTCATCTATTAAATATGTGAAGAAAATCCACACGTAGTGAGGGTGCTTTATATAAAATAATATGACTTGTCTTTTATTTAGGAACTATCGTAAACTGTGTAATCTAGTAATGGATGTGGACGAATGGGGTCAAGTCGTTATATTGTCAATGCTTACACGTTATGCTAGGACACAGTTTCCAAATCCTGAAAAATCATTGATCACAGTAAGTTATTTTACATATGTGACTTTTCGGTTAACTATCCATCTTTTTACAACTTTCTAGTTCATTTATTTCGGGGCTTTATTTAAATAATCTCTGACATTAGTTTCTAATTGAAATCATTTGCAATTAAACGAGTTGGGATCTAAGATTGTGGATACTCATGAAGTATCGACAAAGTTGCTTTTTTTACAAAGTATTAAGAAAGATATTGATGTGTATTTTTGTAGAAACGCTCAATCACAAATGTGTGTTAGTAGTATAGAAACGAAAGTATTTATTTTTAAGAAAATAATATATTGGAAAGCTCATACATTTAGTAAAGTTCTATATGCCTACAAAAACCCAACCTTTTCGAGCTATGCTTGTTTAAAGACTCTTTATATTCGTTAGGTGAATAGTACCTTTTGTTCTGATCCATTATTTCTGTTCACCTTTAAATCATTTTTTTGTTAAATTCTCAGATAGAAAACGATAACTTTTCAACTCCTGCAAATCTTTCATCCAATCAATCAGATAACGGTCAATCCAAGTCGATTCCGATTTCAGGAAATGGCAATAATCATAATTGTACATCATCAAAATCGGATACAATTATTACTACACCTGAAAAATCAACCCAATATTCCATGTCTGATGCTTTACCCGTACTTGATGCTGATCGAAATGCGCTTTTAAATGCTTCACGATATTTATTGCACAGTCATAATTCTGCTGTACGTAACGTTTTTGCATTATTTTTCTCAATTACAGAAAGTTTTAAGTACTTTTTCATTTGTGTTAGAATCACGAAGTGATTTAAGTTAGAAAACTATTGAGAACCCGAAATCACTGAGTGTCCGTCTCGTCCTAGGATATGAATCTCTACCACTGCGCATCCACAACTCTGCAACCGGAAATCGAACCTAGGACCATCAATTTCGCACGCAAGCGCTTAACCACTAATCCGGGATCTAATAGTGTGCAATCCTAACTTCGGTCAGTTGACGATATTTCGCCATCATCTGCTGTTGTCTTCGGTGGGTACCTTCCTCACATTCGACACAGTTGGATTCCACTAGTCACAGTCTCATTAGGATTTCAGAAATTTCCTCTCGAAGCTAGTCACTAGTGAGCACATGATAAATATCATTTATATTGTCTTTTCCCAGAGTTGTATCAAGTATGTTATAATTTAAGAAATCTCCATAATAATTCATATTATTTTTTACAAATTCCTGCATGACTATTCAACCGTTGAGTCTACATAATCTTTTCGACTCTGACATGACTCTTGTTATGGAGTAGGATTTTATGGACGAATTTTCAATTGCTTAAACAACTTAATAAAATGCCAAATGGTAGCTGCTCACGAGATTAGAGAATTGACGTTAGCCCCTTCTAATTGAGTTTATATCAACAGAAAGGATAGCTACTCAGCGGAATAGACTTCTTTCTGATAAAATAACACGCTTTTGTACAAACTATTAATAAGTAGATATGATGAGCAGTCATAGGAGATTGAAGAAAGTCAGTCTTATTGGTCAGTTAAGACTACTAATCTTATCAATTCGATATTTTGTTACCAACTGAAGTGACTGGCACACGTCTTACATATCACAAACCACTGTCTATTCCTGTATACAATACTGAATGGGATAGGATAAAGTTGAAAGAAGCTAAGGGTGGCTAGGCCAAGACGTGACACCATTCCACCAAGTTTTCGATTGTTAGTCAGATATTTTCAAATACACCAAGGACATTCAGTTCTCAGGAGATTTCGGGTATGTCTTGCTGAGAAGTGAATCCTATCACGTAACCTAGGTCCATGGTTCCCTGCTGACGATCTCTAAACAACTATCATTCCAACATAGTACGCGCGATCTTGAGTCACTTAGACTAGTGTCCAAACTCGTCAGGACTAAACAAAAATCATGTTGTTCACTACTCAAAGGCCAGTCAGTATGAATTATGTTGTGCTCTAACTGAAAAACTTTTGACAAACTTCAATCTACTCGGTATATAGACTTATTCGATTCTTGTATCATTATTGTTTCACCTATGAGTGAGTATAACAACAAAGATGATAGTTTTGTTTTCTTTCTGTTTTATATCTTCCATTTTAGGTTGTTATGGCATCTAGTCAATTGTTATTTTATTTAAATGCTACAGATGATTATCCAAATGTAGTTCGTGCTCTAATTCGGACACTACATCGTAATCGGTAAAAATTTTTAATATTATCTTTATTAAATTATTTCGTTCTTGTAAAATGCCATGGTTTGTTTTTAATGATAATCGTGTGTCTCACTATTGTGACTAGTTTTGAAAAAGAGTTACCGAGGTTTCTAGTTAGAATCTGCAATTTCGAGGTGGAATGCTGCCGACTCAAAAATGCAACAAATATCACTTAATACCACTGGATGTTCTTCACTCTGTTTTATAATTTGGTGAAAATAGCAAATATTGACCATTTTGAACCTACCCAGTGGTATTAAGAGATAAAAGTATAATATACTGACGACCCTGGAAGATTGGTCAGTCAGTCACAAAACGCCGCCTAGTTATAAGATAATTATCAATACAAAGCAATTAAATTATAATGGAAGCACAAGTCCGATCGGATCGAATAACCCTCACATCTCAAATTATCCATTTTAGCAAGAGAGAAAGGTCAAGTTTGTATATTAGGAGTTGATCAAGTGTTGCGAGTTAGGATTATCAGCCCATAGAGTTTCTGTCACCAGTTGATACCAGCGATAGTGCAAAAAGGTTAGGGTTAAGCAATAAGAGTTAAGCTGGAGTTCTGAGTTAGGTTCACAAATAAGGGTTAGGGTTTTCATCAAAAACGGACGTCAACCATAATGCGATACTCTTATACCCCTATTTAGCCTGTTACCTCTCGTGAAACATAGGCTTCCGACCAGGATTGTCCAACCAACTCTGTTCTAGGTTTTTTTTTCCAATTGTTGCCAAGTACCGTTCATTCTTCTGATATCTGCTCCAGCTTCCTAACTGAATGTGTTTGTTATGGATAATGTCCTCAATATCTGACTCCAAATAATAATATCCCGTAACTGAGTATTTTAGCTAGGCTTAATCTCCTAGTAGAATTGCGAATTTACTCGAGATTATTAAAAAGCCTGAACACCAGTTATAGAGATAGTTTATTGTTAATGAATAATAATAATCCACAAGCGCACGATGAGCAAGCACACGATGAAACAGAGAGAGTGTGTGTGAGTGAGTTAAAAATCCATATATATTTGAGAGTTAATCGGGTGTGGATAAATTATCGATTATCTGCACATTGCAACCAATAGGAGAATAGCTTAAGAGTTAATGTACAGACATGCATTCGATCATACACACCGAAATTAACATAGTGAATTGAGTCTGAGTTACAATGACTAGACAAATGATACAGTAGCCAAAAGGGCTTGCTACATAAGCTCCCATCCAGAACATTGATGTTTTTATGTACCAAAAAAAAAAAAATTCGATTAACATCTATGTTCGACAAAGAGATAAAGAACGGAACTGTTTTTAAAATAAAAGTACAACTCAATATGATGAGTAAGCGTAAAATTGTAATAACAGCTTGTGTGTTGAAACGTTTCATATCATGTATATACAAGTGTAAATTTAACATTAATGAATTGTATAAAGTTAAAATGTAAGCATAATGGTGATCCGTGGGGCCAATAAAAAAAATAGTAATCAATATAAAGTAGGATTTTTATGTGTTATAAGAGTAGTCTCAGGATTTGGTCTAGATAAATATAGTGGTTGCTACATACCTATCTGGCCAATGTACTCTTCTTCCTGATCTTGTTGTAGTTTGTGCTGCTGCTGAATTTTGATTTGAAATGTTGCTTGTTGCAGGTAGTTTGAATGGTGCTTGCTCTGCTGCGGGTTTAGACGGTTTTACAGTTGCCTGTTTTTCAGTGTTCTCTAAAAATGCTGGTTTTACTCTATCGATGCTAACTGTATCATGTTTACCTGCTCTTTCCACTGTAACCGTTTTAGTGTCCTTTCGGATGATTTTAAAAGGGCCGTCGTAAGGAGTCTGTAACGGCTGTCGTACTCTATCATTTCTGACGAATACATGTGAGCATTTGTCTAGTTCGTTGGGTACGAATGATTTCACCTTTTGGGTTCGTGGTTTAACGGACCTAATGGATTCCATCTGCTGTTTTAATTGTTGTACGTAGTTGGTTATATCTGCTGGAATATCTGTTGCACGGTCAAAAAATTCACCAGGCAAACGTAATGTTGTTCCATAAACCAACTCAGCAGCACAACAACCGAGGTCTTGTTTGATGGTTGAGCGAATACCTAATAGTATCAAAGGGAGCTTGATATCCCATTTGTAATCTCCTCGTGCGGCCGTCAAAGAGGCTTTTAACTGTCTATGGAATCTCTCTATCATTCCATTAGCAGACGGATGATAAGCAGTGGTTCTAATTCTCTTTATACCGAAAGTATCTGTAAGTTGCTGAAATAGTTTGCTTTCGAATTGCGTTCCACGGTCGGTCGTAATTGTTGTAGGGACACCGAAGTTTGTAATCCAGTGTTTCACCAGCTTCTTCGCCACTGTTGATGCTGACGTGTCTTTTAACGGAACAGCTATGGGCCATCTCGTAAATCTATCTATACATGTTAGTATATGCGTGTAACCATTAGAAATCGGTAACGGCCCAACAATGTCGATATGAATATGGTCGAACCTAGCGCTAGCGGCGGGAAAAATTCCGGTAGGAGATATGATGTGCCTATGTACTTTTGACTTTTGGCATTGGACGCATTCCCGTGACCATTTTCTTACGTCTTTGTTTATTTTTGGCCATACAAATCTATCTGTGACAAGCTTTACAGTGGCTTTTATACCTGGATGAGATATATTGTGTAATTTCTCAAAAATATTTCGTCTCATACCGAAGGGTACAAAAGGGCGAGTTTTACCTGTTGAGGTATCACAAGCTAAGGTGTCCTTGTTGTTAATGGGGATGTTTTGGAATAATAATTTCGTTTCCTTAGACTGCAAAAGCTTTTGTAGCTCCGTATCGAGCTTTTGATGCTTTGCCATTTCTTGATAGTCTATATCAGGGGTCGAGAAGGTATTGATATTTAATCTCGATAGTGCATCTGCTGCCTCATTTGCATTGCCTTTAATATAGCGTATATCAGCTGCAAATTGTGAAATGAATTCTAGTTGACGAATTTCGCGCGGACTGTATTTATCATGATTGTGCATCAAGGACTTAGTTAGAGGTTTGTGATCAGTATATATCGTGAAAGAATTGCCTTCTAACATATAGCGAAAGTGTTTGATGGCTAAGTAGATAGCTAACAGTTCTCTACCGAATGTGCTATATTTTGTTTGCGTTGCGTTGAGCTTTTTTGAGAAAAATGCAAGGGGTTGCCATTGTTCATTGACACGTTGCTGAAGTACAGCACCTACTGCTACGTTAGAAGCGTCGGTCATTATTGCTAAAGGTGCATCAACCTTTCGTCGTGCGAGTAATGCCTCTGTGCTTAAAGCGCTTTTCAACTGATCAAATGCTTGAATTGCTTGCGGTGTCATTGCTAATGATTTAGCTCGTCCCCTTAATAAATCAGTTAGTGGTTTTGCTAAGTCTGCACATTTAGGGATAAAACGTCTGTAAAAGTTGATCATCCCAAGGAAACGTCGTAGTTTCTTGAATGAATCAGGCAAAGGATAATTTTTGATAGCTTGTGTTTCCTCAGGAACTGGTTTAATGCCTTGCTTATCAAGTACGTGACCTAAAAAGGTGAGGGATTGTTTTCCGAACTCACATTTGTCAGGATTGACCGCTAACCCATACTCGTTTAGCTTCTCAAAAAGCATTTTCAAATGCGTTAGATGTTCATTTTCATCTTTGCTTGCTATAAGTAGGTCATCTATGTAAGCATACACAAACGGTAAGCCCCGTACCACTTGGTCGATAAAACGCTGGAAACTTTGTGCAGCATTCCTTAATCCGAAAGGCATGCGGACGAATTCGTATAGTCCAAAGGGGGTAGTAATGGCTGTTTTAGGAACATCGTCCGGATGAATTGGAATGTGATGGTAAGCACGGACGAGATCAACTTTTGAAAAGATCGACACGTCAGATAGGCTATGAGTGAAGTCATGCAGATGTGGGAGAGGATATCTATCTGGTACGGTCCGGCTGTTGAGAGCTCTATAGTCACCGCACGGTCTAACTTCGGAAGAGTTTTTCTTAGGTACCATATGAAGCGGTGATGCCCACGGACTATCGGAGGGGCGTATGATGCCCAACTCAATCATTTTGTTGAATTCGTTCTTTGCGATAGCCAGACGAGAGGGATCAAGGCGTCTTGGACGTGCGAACACTGGTGGACCCTCTGTCTTTATGTGGTGTACGACGGTATGCGTCGGTTTGTCGTGTTTGAAACTCGGTCGTAATAAATCTGGAAACTGATTAAGTAAATTGACGTATTTGTCGTTCTCTTGATGAGGTTTAACTAATAAATGTATGGAAGTCTCATTTGATATAATTCCTCTAATTTCTTTACTTTGTTCGGCAAGGACAAGTTTCCTATTTCTGACGTCTACCAGTATTTTGTGGAATTGCAGAAAATCAATGCCGATTATAGGAACGAGGACGTCCGCTATGATGAAACTCCAGGAAAAATTAGATTTAGGACCGAAATTTAATTGCAACCGCCTTTTGCCGTACGTCTTGATGTCAGACCTGTTTGCAGCTTGTAATTTTAGTTTGGGGTCAGGTGTGTTTTTCTCGAGTGCAGTAGGTGGTACTACACTAACCTCTGCCCCAGTGTCGACTAAAAACTGTGTGCCGGTTCTTTTGTCTGTAACATATAATAGACGACTGTCTTGAAGTTTGTGGTCAGTGAGTGCAGTCGTCATTAACCTGCGGTCTTGACGTCCCTTTTTCTGTGTGCTTGCAAAGTTACAAGGCGGAATACATTTTCTAGCTTGTTTGCCATATGTTCTATGGTACCAGCAAATGTTGTGTCTAGTAGTGCTTGGACTACGTCGTCTACGGCTTGTGGATGTTCTTCTACGCTTGCTGTGGGAGGCATTCAATAATTGGATGTGAGCTATCTGTTTCGTAAGGATATCAACTGATCGTCGTAACTCGGCGATCTCGTCAGCTGAACTTGATTGGATTTGAGATACAAGGTGAGTCTTGGACCGTTCGTAAATTCTGTCGGCTATGTCTGCTAGCCTATCAAAATCAACGTCTTCGTCTCCCATTGCTAGTATCTGTTGAATGTTTTGAGGAAGACGTCTGAGCCACAATTGATATAGTAGACGTTTGTCTACTGTACGACTTCCTAATAAGTTTGTCATGTGGCGTTTTAACTGTGACGGTGTATTGTCACCTAGCTCGACGTTGGCTAAAAGTTGATCGATTGTCTGTTGGTCAGTGAGAGATGTGACACGAATGACCTCTCTTTTTAGACAATCGAATGGTGAGTCAGGATCCGGCTTAAAAATGACATCCGGCACTTGTTCAATGACGTCATCTGGCAGCAGTGAATTTGCATAACTAAATTTCGTACTCTGGTTTGTGATTTTGTTTGCTACAAAAAAGCTTTCTAAACGAGCGAACCAGAGTTCAGCCTTTCGTGAATTAAAAGTAGGTAAAGGTACAGAGATGGCACCCACGGAAATAGATTTAGATGAAAGGCTTAGCGAATTATCAAGTGCCATGATACGAAGAAGCAATAGTAATAATAAGCCGAGGATTGTAATATACAATATGAAGAGAAATCAAAAATAACAACAAGAAATATATATAAGACTCACCGAAAAGAAAAACTGTCACTTTTGGTTTAAATATGCGAATATACAGCAATAATTCCAAAGGAACAATGCTATGGATGGATTTATTATGACTGTTAATGAATTGTTAATAATTGTAATAGTAATTCCAATGTGAAGTTCTTTAAGATACGCTTGGAGAGTATGCAGCAGAATTCGTAGAGGAATGGTGTGTGTTCTAAAAGCGGTTCACCAATATGTTATGGATAATGTCCTCAATATCTGACTCCAAATAATAATATCCCGTAACTGAGTATTTTAGCTAGGCTTAATCTCCTAGTAGAATTGCGAATTTACTCGAGATTATTAAAAAGCCTGAACACCAGTTATAGAGATAGTTTATTGTTAATGAATAATAATAATCCACAAGCGCACGATGAGCAAGCACACGATGAAACAGAGAGAGTGTGTGTGAGTGAGTTAAAAATCCATATATATTTGAGAGTTAATCGGGTGTGGATAAATTATCGATTATCTGCACATTGCAACCAATAGGAGAATAGCTTAAGAGTTAATGTACAGACATGCATTCGATCATACACACCGAAATTAACATAGTGAATTGAGTCTGAGTTACAATGACTAGACAAATGATACAGTAGCCAAAAGGGCTTGCTACATGTTCTTTCCTCTTGATGTGTGGGCGTTATGACACCTCTTATCTTTTTACCTTGAGAATTCCAAGTTAGGGCTTGGTTTGTGATGTAGTTTGATGATTTCTGTAATATGTATCCTATCCACATCCAACGTCTTGTCCTAATTTCCTCTTCAGCTGGGATCTGTTTTGTTTCGTGCTACAATAGGTTGTTGCTGATGTTATCTGACCAACGAATGTGGAGTATCTTGCATAAACAACTGTTTATAAATATCTATACTTTTTTTGATGATAGTTTCAGTAGTTCATCATGTTTCATTCTACTCATGATTACTTTTTTCTTTCTTTTTAATCAGATAATATCAGCTTTGTGATATCTTCTTCTCTATGTATATTTTTTTTTTACTATCTAGCGAAGTTCAATATATTGTTTTAAGTAATATAGCAAGTTTAATAACAATTGAACATCGTAATTTATTTGAACCGTATCTACGATCATTCTTCATTTTTTCAACTGATTCACTTCAAGTGAAATTGTTAAAATTAGAAATTCTTAGTAGTTTAATCACAGAAACATCAAGTTCGGTTATTCTACGTGAATTTCAAGTAGGTTGTTTCGTTTTTTTCTTTTCTATTTAAAGTAGCTATTTATTGGATATGGAATAACTTCTGACACTTAGTCTTTGCAGTGATAAATGTATACATATGTAAATGCAATATCTCGTGTAAGAGATTTATTTAAGATTTAATCTAAATCATTAATGTTATCCACATTTTTATATAAATCATATGTATATGTTAGGATGTTCAAGGTAATCGATAGGAAACCATGGATCTAGTTTTCGTGTTATTCGCCACTCCTCTGCAAGATGTAGCTGTAATTTTGAGGAGACTAATGTTTTACATTGGATCTGAATCAACATTACCCGTCTTCACAGACCAAAATGTTATCAATGAGTTACTTGAAGGAAGCAGATAACTTACAAACGATTGATTACCAAATAGTGGTCAGTGTTATATTTGTATAATCCTGACAAGTGTTGATCGAATTCAATAGATTAGCTTGTGTTTGGCCACTAGTCTAAGTGGCGTGATGTCACATCTATTATGTTAGGACATTAGACATTTGGATGTATTGATATGTTAAATGTGATCGCCTGAGGAAAACATGAAATAGGCGAAATGTAATCATATCTGAGTGGTTGTTAGTTGGAATAAATCAAAATCACGATTTATTACTTATGCGTTGGGGAGTTATATTGTTTGTGTGTAGTCATGCAAGAAGGAGAGCTCAACATAGAGTTGGTTGGAGATTCCTGGTCGGCGGCGTATGTTTCACGAGGGATAACAGGCGTAAGTGATAATCACATGAGTGTTACAGAATATTACAAAACAGTCGTTAGATCTTCCTGATCTTACTGTTTGGTAGTTCGGGGAATGATTAATTGTATTGCTTGGTCTATCGATCTTTTATCATAAGCATTAGACTCATATTTAGTTGGTAGAAATATGAAAAACTGACTCCTTTAAAACCAAAGTAAGTTGATTGGTATTAATTCAGTGGTTGAAAATTTACTACTCTAAATATCAAGCGTCTTGGGATTTGTCTCAGGACTTCATTGATTTCATATTTTTCTGACTTGATATCTATATATCATCTTGACGCATTGTGTGATACTATTTTCATTAGGAAAGCGCAAAACGCATAACTCATTAATTTAGTTGCATTCGTCAGTTGAAAATGTTAATCCATTGATTTTGTAAATTGTATACTTGCACTAAATTGTTGAATTATTAATATTAACTACTGTCAGTTCAATATATTCAGATTCACCTACTGAGTGAATATTTTAAAGGGAGTTAGACTTGTTTACTATTGAATCTTAACTCAGTGGTTTTAGACGTTAAGTGTTCGTGTGCGAGTTCGAAGGTCCTGAGTTCTATCCCCAATAGGAGTCCCTTACTAGGACGAGGTAACTGTTCAATGCTTCCCGATTTACATCAGTCGTCTAACTTAGATCAGTTCATGATCGTGATATATATTTGATTGTACATTTTTATGTGTTGAGCAGTTGCAGATCATTGCTGGTTCACATCGCTTGGTTTACAGATGAATCTTTCTATAACTGTTATGGCTTTTGTACGCTGATTAATATCGCATGTTGAAGAATTTTAATTATAAAGTTTATTCCCCATCTGAAGTTCCTTCTATAGCCTAGTATTATGATTTTGAACAATTATACGTCTAACATGCATCGTTAACGATGAGCTGGCTCATACCATAAGTGAAAGAGAACTGTGTAGCAGGTCCGTAATGAACTAACGGTAACTTAAGAACGATGTAACACACAACAACCGTCTATGAATCATGGAATATCTTACAAGCAGGACAATACAAAAAATTTATTAAGTATTGAATAATTATACGATGGGAATATAAGCAATAACTTCACGTAGGAGACAGTTCAAAAAATTCAACTTTCCCTATACTCATATATATATATATAGTCCATTAATTGGTCCTGGAAGTTACCATTCCTTTATTCTTTGTTCTGATGTAAATTTCTTTTCTTTATAATTACGCTTCATATTATCTTTTGTAGTATTACGTTAATAGTTTCGATGAGGAATTTGTTACTGCAACAATTCAAGCAATTGGACGATGTGCTAGCATCGTTCCACAAATATCAGATGTTTGTCTAGGTGGTCTTCTTCGATTAATGTCCAGACCGAAAGGTAAATTTTCTTTCGTCATTACTTAGCTTTTTTCTCGTTTTCTGTGTTCATCTTACCTCTTTTCCGTCATTGAATTCAGCTACTTTTCTTCACTGTTAATCGGGATTGTCGATTAAGTTATTTTATATGGTCACAATGGTTTGTTAATCCTTGTTGTAAATCTTCATTGGCTGAGGTAGTTGGTATACGCCACTATCGCTTACCGTGATTCGCATTATTTGCTGGTGCATAGGTAGGTTGTAAGAAAGACAGATGTGGCCAAACATATACGTAACATCAGTCATTAAATGTTGGACTGAACTGTTTAGGCTGATGTAGCACACTCGGTTGAGGTCCGAACTACAACCGCGACCAGTGGTTCAGAGACTTGGACTAACATGGCTCACAATTAATCTAGGTGATGCAAATGGATTCACAAATTGTCTTCCGTTAAATTTCAATTTTAAAAATTGTCTCTTACTTTTTCATTTGGCGAATTTATCCTTCTCGAATCATATCGTTTATATCTAATCTTTTCTACTAACACTGTCACTAATACTGCTTACACCAATTTCATTTCACTACGCTGGTTTGGTTTGTCGATTTGGGCCTATGGGCACATGTCAAGTTCCGTCGATCTAGCTACCGGCACGTTGTGCTGATGAAGACTTAATAGCGCAAAACTTAGGTCAAACAGAGTTTCATTTTGACTATCTTCAACCATCTAACGTCGAAACGACATAGTGTACGCGTTTTCAAATCACCTAGGCTATTGGCCATATTGAAATTTGATCGGTAGAATTCAATCAACGCTAGGCATAGCTAGACAAACATGATGTTCCCTATTCAGTGATCATCCTGTTATAAATATCTATGTTCTACAGAAGGTCGGTCGCTCTCTGAGTAGCTCAGGAACAAACAAGTTGGAATTAGCCCACTCGTATAAATGACTTGGCGTCGCGGGAAATGTGTCTTGATGTCAGATTGTTCAAAGTGGTCGACAAGAGACTCTGGACCACTGTTCTATGCTAATTAGCTCTTGTTAGTTTCAGCTAATTTAGCTCAATAATAACTCATACTGTGAAGTGGGTGGAATGTGCTGGAATCCGATTCAAACCATCAGTTTCTTCAAGATTACATATACGTCTTGCAGCAGTATTAATGTGAATCAGTGGATCACATTTTTTCTAATAAATTTCGATGTGGTACTAAGTTAATCATAGAGTCACACAATATCTTCAGTCAATCAATATCTATGGGCAAATGCATTATTGTGATCGTTTATCACGTAAACATCTTACTTACTAATTTAAAATTCTTATCGTTTCTTTTAGAAAAAATCATGGGCGAATGCGTGATTGTACTAAGAAAATTATTACAAATGAAAGTAAGTAAACATTTTCAATATTTATACTGTAAGCCACTTTTATATTGTATATTTTATTAATTAAAGCTGTTAAAAATCATGATTATTTGGGGTATTTCGCAACTTTTCTTGAGTTCGAATTGTGCCACTACATTGCAACCCGGTATTCTTAATGATTAAGCTTTCTTTTCAGGATTTCATGGTCTTGGGTTAGTTCCCTGGTTGAATCATAAGTAAACACACTTTAATTTCCTCATCAACTCCCTAATCTCTATGGAATCCATATCATTGTTAGTAAAGATTTGAATTTTCTCTTTGATATAACCATTTTATCATATACTTTTAAAGTATAGACTGATAGTGTTGGAACGAAAACTTAGTTGCGCTAAATGAATTTATTGTTTTATGCGAAATTACACAATGCCTTTGTAAAATGTGAGAATCATACGTTAAATACATCATTTGTACATCTTTTTTGAGTCGTTCTTTACATACTTCATCATTCTTCCAATTCAGTTGTTATTTCAACTGCTCTCTGTCTTCCTACCTGTTCTCTTTATTTCAACTTCCTACTGGTAAGCACTACGCTTCCTATTCCTGCTACATACTGCTTACTTCTGTCAACATAAGTAGCCCATACCATAATGGTTACTAGCAATGGGATCCTGAATATTCGTGTTTCGTCCCATTTGAGACTCATCAGCTGAACGTATCTGCATCAAGTCATAAAAACTACTTCTAACAACTGTCTTTCCACAATGTAGGCAACTGGCAAGTGGTAAGCACACCCACCTCTTTGATTACTGACTGCCTGAGTCATTTATATTACTGCCTCAATTATTTTAAGCTTTCTTTTGATTAGGTAGTATTATTTTCGATTTGTTTTTATTTGATTATTATCCCCTTACTTCATAGACAACTGATCATAAAGAAATTATTACACATATAGCTCAATTAGCAGATACTATGACAATTCCGACAGCTTTAGCATCGATATTATGGCTTCTGGGTGAATTCAGTCATCGTGTTCCAAAAATCGCACCTGATATCTTGCGTAAAATGGCTAAATCTTTTACACAACAAGAAACTATTGTTAAATTTCAGGTAATTATATTTATTGTTATTTTTAAACACATAAATCGTCAGTGGTATGTACCTGTTTTAATAGTGCTTATTCTACTTATATATGGTTTGTAGGATATTTTGGGCAATATACTGACTTGTATTTATCATATAGTTGCTTACTTACTTACACTTGTTACCTCTCATACAGGAGCATACGCCGCTTACCAGCATTATCCATCGAATTCTGTCCTAGGCAATCCTTTACAGTTGTTCCCAGTTACTATTCATCCTTTGGTGTCTGCTTCCGATTTTTGACTCTTATTTTTCTACTACTCGAGAATTTGTCGTGAAATAATCTTATTACAGTGCTAATATGGCATGGCAACCCAAATCTGCGCACGTATGCGTTAGGTTCTGCGTTGCATATGGTGGACTAGTTAAGTGTATATTGTCTGTAATAACCATATCCTGTAAAGATTTATCTCAATCTCCCACAACGATTGTTTTTCATATCTCATATCAGATTTATTTCATCCTTTATTCATCAATTTATATGTTAATAGCACAATGAGGTGGCAAATTCATATATCTTCAGCTTGAAATATGCTTAATGTAGTTTCTTTTTTAAACACATAAATGTAGTTTCATGTACTATTGGAGTATTTATACTCCTTCATTTATTTTTTTCCATGAACATACACCTATCTCTGATGTATGTATGTTACGTGATTGTAAGTAGTCAGTACAAAGAAATTTTATTCTTTGTTAATACATTAGCAAGGTATATCTAAAACTCCTTGGCAATTGATTCCATGTTAGAGTTTCGAATCCATATCGTTTAATGTCGAATTTAAAGACATTATCGGAAAACAGTTGGTCTAGCTTTGACTACATTGTAGAACTGAAGTAATCACAGTAATCCAATCATTTTGATATCATACATATTGTTCAACCATTAATGTTAATTATAATTTGATTATCAAATAAGTTAGCAGAATATTATGTTCCAAGTCCTACATTATGTTAATTAATTGTGAAACCAGTCCATACGATTATCTAGTTGTTAGAGTTTTGTAACTTTCTATCCACTCACATCAATAAGATACATCTCCATTCACGAAGGAAAGTAACGTACTAGAATTAAGGTTTATCTTTTCAAATGTTCATACTACTTGTTATCAGATTATTGTTTAATGATCATTTCAGTATTTCAGTAGTAGTTTATACGTTTTCATCTGTTCTTTTCTTTTTTTTTACCAAAACAAAATGATTTCCTTCTAGATTATTAATTTAGCAGCCAAATTATGCATTGTCAATCCGCGTCAAACACTTATTCTAACACAATATATCTTCAATTTAGCTAAATACGACACTAATTATGATATACGTGATAAAGCTCGATTTTTAAGAGGTTTATTATTTCCACAAATTATTACAAATGTAAGTCTAACTTCTTTTATTGTGGCTAGCGTTAACAATATGGTATTATGATGAGTTGTTATACATGATATAGTTAACTGTCATCATCGTCTTCACAAAATATTAGGGTAGTTAAAGTACTAGTGAAAAAATGAAAGACCACTGAATATGTATATTTTTCACGGAGACTGTCAGCTTGTACCTATATAAAATATAGTGTAATTCTATAAAGTAGTTGAGTACTCTTTTGCGTTATATAGTCAATTGCAGATAACCGTTAGTTCTCGGAAATTCTTTGCCAAATTTTTTCAGAAACTGAGAAAAGGTTCAAAACACTTTGGATAATCAGAGTTCAGTGATAATATATTATATGTCGCATTCTTGTTGGATAGTTATCGAGTTTCTTACTAAATTTAGCATGTTTTCGGAAATTTCTAGAACATTAAAGTCATACACAGATATATAAATGTTCTTATTCCCTGTGCCTAAAGTATCATTCTAAGATAAGCTTGTTTCACACTTCCGTTTGCCTTCCAAGTTTAGGAGATTCTGAGTGACTATCGAGTGTTTAGAAAGTCATCAACAAGTGATAAAATACCAAGCGTATCAATATAATGATGACACAAACCAGTAGTTGAAAGACCGCAATAAAAATTGAAACACAAGAAATACACTTTAAAGGAAATAAATAACACTAGATAATAACAAGTTAGGAAATAGTAATTAGCTCAAGATTTATAGGAAATGGGAACTGCTTGAAACCGCCTTGTTTCATCCAATATCTGTTACTATTAATTACAAGTATTATGCAGTTCCCGGTTAAGTATTCTTTATCAACACTATTTGTCAGTAATTTCATACATTCATACTATCTGTTTATTATACCTATTCCTGGATTTCTACCATCTTATTACAGTACCATCCAGTGTTGAATTAAGTTAGCTTACTGCAATCTCTTCAGTCGGTGTAGGTTTTAACCTTATCAATCAATTTGCCGTTTCCACCCAGTAACTTCCGTTGATTAATGTCTGACTGATGTACTCAACGTCAAATCTCAGTATTAATTATTCACTTTTTCTAACACATGTAGAAAATGTTTTAAACATATCCATGATAAAGCACTTACAGCCCACATGTGTTTTCTATTTTCTATATTATATCATTTATTATGCTGATTCAATGAACCAACCAGTATGGCATCTAACTCACAATATATTTCATCTCTTATCTTTATTTATGATTCGGGTATTTTGAATTTTGTTTTTTTTAATACATGGACCAAAATTCACTTTCGTTTTTAATGGAAAATCAATCTTGTTTTAATTACAGCCAACTCTGATTAGCGACGACAGTTCATCATCACCTGGAGTCCATAAAAATGCATTGAAATCAAATACTACTAATAATAATATTAGTAGTAATACATTTTTATCTAAAAATATTCGTAAAATCTGTTTAGCCACTAAACCGGCACCAATAATCAAATCACAATTTGAAGGTAAGTTGTTACTATTGTTTCTCTTTCATAGCTTGAAGTGACTTTTTGGCATTGAATTATTGTATACTACTGATTTACTTAGAATTAAAAGAACTAACAAACATCTAGGTCAATCTGCTGTAAACAACATAACACTTGGGATATATATAGATACATCGGTTCAAGTTGCCAGTTCATATCACTACACCAAGATGAATTTACCAAAACAAGTTTCAGAGTACTAGTAGACGTAGAAGGAATACTAGTAATCATAGAAAAGATTAGACATAGATGATACGACTGACGAAGAAAGAATGAACCCGCAGAATAAAAAGTGTAAAATAATTTCAAAGTTCCAGATCCCAAGGCAAATAAAGGGTGAGTACATCTAAAAAGTTATTATCGATTGCAAGGTACGTCATCTAACATCCGTAGTCATTCGTTACGATAATTAAATTCATCTCAATCAGGGATAAACTGCAATTCTGTATGCATGTTACTTTGAACTATGAATCGTTTCCAAATGAAAGCTATTGTTATGATACACATATTTACTTATTTAAATATCGGTACAAAGGAGTACCAAAATATATATGCCACACAAAAGGTAGTTGTCACTAAATTTGTGTATGGTTTGCAATACTATCTGTGTGCCCCAAACCGAAGCAGATGTCTTTCGCGGATTACCGTTTCCCGAGCCTTGGACCTAGAATTCTAATCCACAAGGCAGTGGATCAACGTTAGGATATACGGTCCCATGATAAACAGTAACCGACAGTAGTTCATGTGCCAATTTTCCCCTCAGGATCTCGAAACTCATGTGTACCACAAGTTTGGGATCCGTGTTTTTGAATAATCTTAGATGGATCCTCCGTACTCACAAACCGGGTTTAAGCGCCGGACAGTCTCTTTCTATCCTCTGACTTTTGTACACAACACCCCTTCTCAAGAAGGCAGTGATAGAAATTTCCCGCATGTGGCTATATACGCGTGGCCATGTAGGAGCATTTGTAGAGGAATAGTGGACTCTCACCACCACCGTCTCTACCAGGGCATTTTGGGGTATGATACACCTACACAGTTATTATATGTGAAAATTATACACAGTTGCCTAAACAAATCTAGGTGAATCCGGATGTATACATATAAGCGAACAATTGATAATGCATAAATGCCTATATATTTTACACTAAGTCTTCAATATTAGTGAAGGCGTTAGAGAATGAAACGATGTATTACAAACCTTATTATTATTTATTTATTTATTTAAACACATAAACATCGGTACAAGGAGGCACCAAATACATATGCGCCACATAAATCATTCGATTTGTGTGAGGGCTGGGATACTTCCTGGGTGCCCAAACCGAAGCAGGTGGTTTACTTAGGGGCCACACCCCGAGCCTTGGACCTGAAGGTCTGACCCACAAGGCAATGGAGCATCGTGAGCAGATGCAGTCCCATGGTAGCCGGTTACCAACGATTGGTTCATACGCCATTTGTTCCTTCAGGATACTGGAGCCCATGTGCACCATTGGTTTGGAATCCGGTTAAAGCGCCGGACATTCGCTTTTCGTCCTCTCAATTTCTTAAACAACACCCTCGTGGTGCGAGAAGGCAGTGAGTAGGACTTCCCTGGCTGTTTGTTATTGTGTTTCTACTAAGTCGTTTAGTAAAATTAAGCAGCACTTAGGTCGTAAATTACAGGTATAGCATCATCGTTTATTTATTTAGTAGTGATTGTTGTCAGGCTTTTTCTACTGATATGTGACGTGTCCGAATATTGATTATTTGAGAATATCCGATCAATATTATATATATATATATATATATATATATATATATATATATATATATATATATATATATATATATATCGAACAGAGTCGAATCCTACAACAGCTACTTTACTTTACGACGTTGGAAAGTTTGACTATCCTTTTTACGTAAAAGTATGACTCGAAGATGAGTATCTTAGTCAGTTCATAGTTAAATATAGAATTATCCATTAACCACAGTGTTATCATTATCCAATTAGATCAATATCGACTTTTTTTTTACCAATTTTTAGAGTATCTTCTCTAAAAGTCTTTGAATCGACGTGTGTACATAAACTAATTTGAGCAGTAAATTTTTTTTCCATATCTTCTACCCTTTCTTTTTGACTGGTCGTCTAGAAAATAGTCAGACAGTCATTGTCTTGGAGTGTAAATATATAAAGTATCAGTTATTCACAAAAATAATATATAACCATATATAATTGGTACCTAATACTTAAGAAACAATTTTTTTTCCGGTTATTTGTATATTTTTCTAATACTCATAAATCTTCCCTTGTCTAGGTAGATCCAACTTTCGTCTAGGTACATTATCGCATATTTTACAACATTGTTTATCCGGTTATCAAGAACTTACCGATTGGCCAACTATCCCACCAGATCCATGGTCACGTGTTATCGCAACACCTCTTCAATCAACCGCTACTTCGAATGATAGTGAATCTTCTGAAATGAATTCACCTAAATCATCTGTTCTACATGTTAAACATCGGATAGATGAAAAAAAGAATGATCGTTTTGGAAATATTTCCTTAAATGAGTTCTTCTCAGAAACAGATGATGATGATGATGATGAGGAGGAGGAGGAGGAGGAAGAGGAGAATGAAGAGGAAATGGATGGGTTAATTGATGAAAGACAAGAAGGAAATAAAAAAGCTAAACGTACATTGTCAGTAAGTTGTAATTTTTTTTGTATTGATGAACAATTAATGCAATAATATTCTATAGTTTATATTCGGATTGATTTTGGCTAGTTGATATTTAGAAAATTAAGAAGCGTGGTAGACAAATGGTTTGTTTGCATATGGGTCTCCTTAATAGCAGTACACATCTATAGTTATAAACTAAAACGAAATATCTTCTTAATTCATTTCCTTTTAAATCGTTTTTCTTGTCTACCTGTGAATATTTAAGGAAATATTAAGATTCCATACAGATCAGATGATTACTTTGTTATAGTTTCCAAGTACTACTCACAGTATGCACAACTAAGGGTTGATATATAAGAGAAATAAATCTTTGAGAGTTATCGGTAGTCAAAAGAGACTCTGCTTTTCTTAGGTTTTGCTCTAATTGTAACTTATTAGCGTGCATGAGATTTTAAAGGAATTAACCCAATTTCAAAGTCTGAGCCGTTACTCATACTGCTGTTCGAACAGAAACTAACATAGTTACTACAGATCGACCATTGATTAGTGACCACTCACTTGTAGAAAAAAGATATAAATGTCTTGATTTTTTATTATTATTTAACTGATGTCCATAGTCTTTGATGAAAACTATCTTGAAAAATAGATTATTAATGTACAGAAAACCACCCATCTCATTAAATGCTCCCTATGATCATTAGTGAAACACCATCATAAGGAATGGATCTCTATAGAAACACTGGACAAGATCAAAGAAAGGAAGAACAAGAAGGCAGCAATTAACAACAGCCGAACACGAGCAGAGAAAGTCCAAGCACAAGCTGAATACATAGAAGCAAACAAACAAGTGAAGAGGAGCATTAGAGCCGACAAGAAGAAATACGTGGAAGAACTAGCAACGACGGCAGAAAAAGCTGCTAGAGAAGGAAATATGAAACAGCTTCACGATACAACGAAGAAACTAGCAGGGAAATACAGTAAACCAGAGAGGCCGGTCAAAGACAAAGAAGGCAAGCCAATCACCGAAATTCAACAACAGCGTAACAGATGGGTGGAATACTTCGAGGAACTCCTGAATAGGCCGGCTCCAATGAATCCACCGGACATCGAAGCAGCACACATAGATCTTCCTATAGATGTCAACCCACCAACGACGGAAGAAATTAGAATGGCCGTCAGACAAATCAAGAACGGGAAAGCAGCAGGACCCGACAACATACCAGCTGAAGCACTGAAATCAGACATCGAAGCAACCACAAGCATGCTATACCTTCTATTCAAAAAGATTTGGGAGGAGGAACAAGTGCCGATGGACTGGAAAGAAGGACACCTCGTCAAGATTCCAAAGAAAGGAGATCTGAGCAAATGTGAAAACTACAGAGGCATTACACTACTGTCAATACCAGGGAAAGTCTTCAACAGAGTGTTGCTGAACCGGATGAAGGATGCAGTAGACGCCCAACTTCGAGATCAACAAGCTGGATTCCGTAAGGATCGGTCGTGCACAGACCAAATTGCAACACTACGGATCATCGTCGAACAATCAGTTGAGTGGAACTCATCACTATACATCAACTTCATTGATTATGAAAAGGCATTCGACAGTGTAGATAGGAGGACATTATGGAAACTTCTTCGACACTACGGAGTTCCTGAGAAGATTGTCAACATTATCCGGAACTCATACGACGGACTACAGTGCAAAGTAGTGCATGGAGGACAGCTGACAGATGCATTCCAAGTAAGGACTGGAGTCAGACAAGGCTGTTTACTCTCTCCCTTCCTCTTTCTTCTGGTGGTCGACTGGATTATGAAGACCTCAACATCTGAAGGAAAACACGGAATACAATGGACAGCTCAGAATCAATTAGACGATTTGGACTTCGCAGACGACCTAGCCCTCCTATCACGTACACACGAACAGATGCAGATGAAGACAGCCAGTGTAGCAGCAGTCTCTGCATCAGTAGGCCTCAGCATACACAAAGGGAAAACCAAGGTCCTCAAATTCAAGCGGAGAACAGCAATCCAATCACTCTTGATGGCGAAACTCTGGAAGATGTAGAGTCCTTCACATACCTAGGAAGCATCATCGATGAACAAGGAGGTTCAGATGCAGACGTAAAGGCGAGGATCGGCAAAGCAAGGGTCGCATTCCTACAATTGAAGAACATATGGAACTCAAAACAACTTTCAACCAATATCAAAGTGAGAATCTTCAATACGAACGTCAAGGCAGTTCTACTGTATGGAGCTGAAACTTGGAGAACTACAACAACCACATCAAGAAAGTACAAGTATTTATAAATAGCTGCCTACGCAAGATACTCAACATCCACTGGCCGGATACCATCAGCAATAGCCTTCTGTGGGAGAGAACAAACCAACTTCCAGCTGAAGAAGAAATTAGGAAAAGACGATGGAAATGGATAGGACATACATTACGCAAATCGTCAAACTGCATCACGAGGCAAGCCCTAACTTGGAACCCTGAAGGGAAGCGAAAAAGAGGAAGGCCAAAGAACACATTGCGTCGGATTATAGAAGCAGATATGAAAAGGATGAATTACAACTGGACGGAGCTAGAAAGGATTGCCCAGGACAGGGTTGGATGGAGAATGCTGGTGAGTGGCCTATGCTCCTTCACGAGGAGTAACAGGCGTAAGTAAGTAAGTAAGTAAGTATGATCATTAGTGTCAAGAGTTTGTGGAGACGAACCGCTACCATCTCCACAAACCCCTTGGACTGATAATAATAATAATAATAACAATAATATGCTCACTGATGGCTCATTTTAAGAACTAATTTTCTGACCTTTAGTAAGAAATAGTGACCATTGGTGTTCAACCATTTCGGCTGTCTCACTCTTGAAATATTTGATGATCATCATTGTGACAACTTTTTTTAGTGAAACCTAAACTTTCGCAGTTATTAGTATAGTAATAGTTATTATTCTGAATTTTTTTCTGTCAGTCATTCTATGGGAGTGGAAATACTTCCAGCGATGGTGATGACAACGACGAGTATACTAGCGATAAAGATCAATTTAAAAAGAATGAAGAAGCGACCGATAAAGATGATCATTATGATAGTGAATCAGATTCCGATTTTGACATAGAATACTTGCTTCGATCGAAACAACAGTTGTCTACAGTACAAAACCATAGTATTAAAGAACAATCATCCAGTTCATCTAATATATCCGAATCTCAATCATCATCACTATTAACAACTGCTGTTCCCGCTCCTCTTACCATTACTACTCTTAATGACACCATTACTTCCGAGTCATTGAAGGAAGATTCATTCACTGGAGAAAAATTTATCCATGATATTAATGAATTACAAATTTCAATGAAACAAGATTTAAACAGTTGGCTAAACGCTCAATCATCATCATCGTCCAATGAATCTGTTCATGATGCTGTGATAAAAGAGGATATTGAAAAACTTACTGAACAATCATTAGTAAGTTGTAATTATTTAAATTTTACATTCAATCATATAAACCTTTTGTTGTGCTTCTCTAAATTATGCATTCTCTTTAATATATCGTAAATATCTGGTGAGTTAATAATAATAATAATAATAATAATGATAAATAAATCGTCCAAAAGTTACCTTTGCTATTCCTCCATATAACTAACTAACCATGTTGTTCAAAAAGTAAAAAGTGAAGATGGCCATAAGACAAGTATTATCAATGTGAGTAGATAATGTTCACACAATTAAATTAAAGTCAGACATGTCTTTCTTTGGACTTTAACTCAATGATATGAGAATTTTAAACATTTAATGTGTAAGGCTTGAAAATATAACATAAATGTGTACTACTGAAAAGTTCTGAATAACAAAACGAAAGAGCTATCAAGTGGCTCTCGGTTTACTAACTAAGGTTAGTAGTGATACTGGCTGTGAAATGTTTATTTGTTAGAGAATTGAAT
Source organism: Schistosoma mattheei (assembly GCA_944470405.2). Lineage (NCBI taxonomy): Eukaryota > Metazoa > Platyhelminthes > Trematoda > Strigeidida > Schistosomatidae > Schistosoma > Schistosoma mattheei. The sequence goes on from OX103950.1 coordinate 6,755,042, forward strand.
TTTTGAGATATTTTGCCAGTGTGTAAACTTTTGACTAGTATATTTATTACCAGTGACAGCATCAAACTTTTGATCAGCCTAGGCACAATTATACTTAATAATTTCAAAATAAGTTCCATGGCACGAATTATTCTCGTCGCTTCGGCAAATAGACTATATTATTTTATCATGTTTCGGTTATCGTGAAATCTTATTTGGCTTCATATAACCTTGTTAGTAATTATCATTGTAGGTTGTATTCATCACGAATTGACGTCAATCACGGTACCGTTGCAAGACAGGGATCACTGAACAGCTGTTTCATCCTAGTGTGGACCCCTCAGTAGTGGGAACCTAGCTCAACGTACCATACCAAATCTACGTGCTCAGAATAATTGATAAAATGAATTCCAAAGGAGTTGAAATAATGCAGTGTTAATAGTTATAAGAAAGATTAAACAGTGAGAACAATATTCGAAAAGACTGAATAAAATGGTGTGCATGAAAGATTACTCTGATTCAAGATTGTAAACTGTAGGAGGTTACTTCCTCAATTTCTACTTGAAAATTTGATGACTCATTAATCGTGTTTTTTTTTTCATAGTAGGCTAATTCTTTTAGTATTGCTTTGTGTATTTTAAATGAGTGTAAGTCAACAAAACCATGTCATTTAGCATCTTCAACCGCTTATCGTAGTTATCGTGCGAGTGCCGTTCAAGTAGTTGGTATTCACCAATATGGCTCAGATCAACAGTCGTAGACTGAATTCATGTTTTGGTTTGCCTACTTTTTTATTTCTACTAACTTATTTCTACTCGAGCTAATATCATCTGTTTAGGCAATTGGTGCTTGGGCATACCTAATACATGTTGCATTCTATAAATGGTTTAATAATTAACTATGTCAAACTTTGAACTTTCATATATATATATATATATATATATATATATATATATATATATATATATATATATATATAAAACTTTTCTTGCATTCTAGGTAAATACAAGTGATCCTAAACTCAACTGTGATCAGCCAAGTTCAAATTTCACATCTGATGACTTGATTCATACGCAATCGAATTTTAAAGGTATCATTTTTAAACCAATTTAATGACATAATAATATAGGACAGTTGCGTTACAATCACTAGTCTCATTGTTGAATATAATTAATGAATATGTGAGTTGTATATATACAGATGAAACTGATTTGATGGAAAGACTTTGCTGCTGAGGAGACTGATTTTGTTTCCACCTACAATCATACTATAACTTAACTACAAGACGTTCATGTCTGGCCTTGGGCACTAAACAGTGCGATAACTGGATTTCATTCCAATTGTTTACATTTCTCACTGCAATCAATTCGTGATATAATGCAGTAAACGTTAAATCTCAACAGTTATAACTATGGCTCTCCTGTTAGAGCTAATTTTTACCGGTTATGACTATTCATCGAGAATTCCAAGGAACTCAATGAAAAGTGGGAATATTACTAGTGGGCACATTGTTTTCAACGAGGAGTTTTATAGAGACCAGTTTCCAAATAGATGTACTCTAACTGATGTTTTTCTATGACGAATATCACTTACCACAATAGGACGAAACGGCCTTCCAGTGGTTCCAGGTTTTCAATGGTGATGTAACATCAATCGGTTCATGATCTCAATCAAGAACTCAATAATCTCCACAACGTCATGCTGATAATTTTTACAGTTGAATTCACAAGTCAATCTAAGCTAGACCATTATTGAAAATCTGGAAGTATCGGACGGCCGTTTCTTCCTAGAGTGGGACTCCTCAGCAGTGCGCACCCACGATTCCGGACTCAGAAAAGACTCGAACCCAGGACCCATACTGATAAAAATAATTTTCACAATATTCTATCAGAGATTTGTTCAATAAATAAATTATTTTGGGCTCAATGGGTATATTTAAATGGTAAAAGAAAAAACAATATATTTATTACTACATATATAGATATATAACTCTGTCTTATATTAGGAATTGAAATGAATTGTAAGTTGTAATTTTTCCATTTTAGATACTTGTGAAGTAAGTAATAAAGAAACCAACGATTCATCGAATATCTGTGATCCTTCACTACAACATTCAAATGATGATTGTGTTAATTTTCCGTTACAGGTAATTTGTTTTAATGTTATTGTATGCTCTTTTTTTATGGATTTTTTTCTCTGAGCTGGATGGTTTGGTCGTGGAGCTCAGAGAACAAAACTCCATCAAAATCACCCACCTGAGCTACGAATCTCCTCCACCATATACGCTTTTCTTACTTATCAGATATTGTTTCTACTTCAAAATAAGAAAGATTGGTTCAGAGGAGAGTTCTGTTTTCCATAAATTCACTTTCAAAATTGTCCAGTCGCAAATATACACTGATTTTTCAAAATAATAATAATTATAGATAATAGTGATAATAAAATTCTGTTAAACATGGTTACAGTCAGGTAGAATAAATAAAGGCATTAATTAAGACATTATTCTGGAATGACCAGTTATCAAGTTTTCACAATTGGGTCCTTATTAGTCGAAAGTAAATCTTAATCATTTCCCCCCGCCCTACACGAATACGAAGAATTTGTAATCTCGAGTTTATAGATTATGAACTATGCCTTTTTTTAAAGAAATACTTTTCAAAAACGGACATACATTGTTATTTATTGACAAGAATACAAGACTTAAACCTCCTAAAGCATAAATAACTTTTGTAGAAAAGAAAACACTTTATATGAATATTAATTTCAAAGGTGATGTAGTTACAGACGTCCTGAAGAGAAGATTATTCGACTCTCTCAATAGGATGTTCTTTCCAGCCACTTTGCAAATAATGTTCTCCATCCGGTTAATGTTTAGTAACAATCTAAAGGATAAATACGTACGAAGTTCTACGTTGTTACTGACTGACTGACTGAACCAATTTCATGTGCGTTCATCAACTTATCTGTTCCTGCGGAGCCAGGTATATAGGTCGTCCGATGCGTATTTTATCCAAAAGAATTCGAGAACACTATCTAGCTTGGTTTAAAAGAGGTGGTGCGACTTGTCAACACAGATTACTCAATCAAAGTGGATTCTGCGTTTAAAGTCATCTACGAGGTAAATATAAGTTTGACAAAAGTAGTCATATTCCATCTTCTTAGCATTGCTGAAGCATTGGCTATACATCTGGAAAAACCAGAATTATGTGTCCAAAAGAAGTTGATACAACCACTTTTTGTACCATTGTCTTAATCTTCCATTATTTCCTTCCTTATTCATACTTCTTCTTCTTTCACAGTCATCTGATTCCCCTTCTATCTCCAATTGATTTGTTTCTGCTTCGATGATCCTCTGGATTACGGTTGATCTCAATTTCAACATTTGGTCTTATCACGATGAGCCTTCTTTCTCCAATCATAATTTCCCTATTTTTCTTCATGATGAATATTAAAGCTCTCGACAGCGGAATTATTATTATTTCGTTATCTACCCTTGGAACTCCAAATTCTTCGTATTCATGTATTGGGGGATATGATTAGGTTTCGATTTCGACTAATAAGGACCCAGCTGTTTTTATATAAGGGTTTACTCTAAACCTGTATATTACTCTGTTTCTCACTAGAGTATGTGTTATGAAATTGTAACATTTTTAATGAGTGAACTAGACAACATGTAATATTCGATTCAGTTGACGAATCTCAAAAAGGACAAAACGCCCGTCCTAGATTCCACTACTAGCTACCATCCATTTCTGCTTATTCGACAAAATGTTTGTAAATTTGATTTCACACTTCATGACTCATCTACAAGTTATATTTCTTCATCTAAATAGTCTACCCAATTAATACACAAACTCAGATTGCAGAAACTTTAAATTATTCTTCATTTACAACAATACACTTTTCCTATCTCAGTTCTCATTGTTTGAAATATTCCTAAAATTCCTCGTATGTTGAACTCGTTGTTTCACATTTTTATATAACCGTGTATACAGAAGATTTTCCCAAAATTTGAACATCAGTGATCTTTTAAATAGTAAGCCAGATATTGGAAAGTATAGCATACTTTTATAATTACAGAAGGTTTATGGTTGTGCTAACTCGTGCATCACTCTTAGAGTTCCTGCCTTAAAGAAAACTCTTTAGTGAGATTAGAATTTTCGGATGACCATTAAGCCATCGTAAAGTAGTGATTTTGAGTCAACTCAATTAATTATCATGTGTGAACGATTAGGATTAGAATTTAGGCTTAGAAGTTACGACCAGGGGTTTTCATCGTAAAACAACATCAGCTATAATGCGGAAATCTAAGAGGTACTATCTTAAATCTGATTGTTTTGTTCAATAATTATTATTCGGGCCTGCTTGTTCTTCATTGTATTACCTTTAGTTTCCAATATCTCGTTAATCTTCTTATTTTCGGTCAGTAATTCATTCCACCATTTTTAGTTAAATGAACCCTATAGATGTATCAGTTATCCACATGAGAAGCTTCAATGAGTATTGAAGATTTTCCATAGGTTTAAGCTATCCTACTACTGAGCTAATACTGCTCAGTTGACTGGTTACTGTTGAGTGACCAATATCATGCTTGATTAGTCGAATTCTATTGATAACGTTACAATATGACCACTAGCTCAAGTAACTCATTATCGTACTTCGTTTTTATGTAAGATGGTTGAAGTTAACCAGCAGGAATCCTGTGACAGTGTTTCCATGTTAGTCCCCACATGTCAACAAAGCGGGCCTTCAATCTTGAGGGAACTGATTCTCCCTGTGGGTAGTATTATTAATAGCAGCAACTTTTCAAACTGTAAAACTAGATGTGTGTTTGAATCCACTAGGGAGCATTAATTCCCTTTAAGATTCCAGATACTTCCTATTGACTCCGTTCAAATATTTAACTTATGATATACTACCAATTTTTGTTAACTGACATATTTAGAAATCTAAAAAGAAAACTCTTTTGTTTCTATTTGCTTTCATTCATGTATAGATTCATAATTATTCACTTTTATGGTTTACTCTAACTAATCCACATGAAAATGATATATCTGGTCAATTACAATATACTCGTATAGTTTGGCCTAATCATCCGAAACTAACTGTAATCAATTTGAAATTATGTAATCAAAATACATGCGTAGATTTGACAAATATTCAATTTGATCTAATGAATAGTGTGATAGGTCGATTATTAGTTGATGCTAATCGAATTCAGTCTTTCAATCCAATAGGTAATCCATTAATTTTGTTAAAAATAACGTATTGAATTTTATACTACTGATTTATTTTTAATTTTGTGTTTGTCAGTAATATAATTATTACTAAGCATTGTTTTTTCAGTGTTTAACGTTTATTTATGTGTATTGGTTGTTTGGATATTCCCATGGTTATTCCATGAATTAGAATTGATCAATCTTCGTTGGCATATGTGCATCCTGTGGGGGAATGGTTCGATATTGACATTAGATTACAATTGTTTTTGAGCAAAGTTGGATGGAGGTTAATACTGGTATCCACGACGTGCGTTTCATCCTATTTAGAACTCATCAGTTGAGTGTATATGGATTTCTGGATCCCAGTGCTAGCCACCATCCAACTCTCACTAGGAAAGTTTACCGTTTATATTATGTTTTTGACTGATCATATAATGAAGTAGGTAAATCGGTTATTGTTGATTGAATATGTTCGTATAGTGGTTGATGATGAGCTATTGCCTGGTTGCTTAAAGTATGTAGTTTTCTAGATGAAGCATTTTTAATACGTTTCGCCAGGAGTCTGATATACAAGACAGTAAAGAAGTGTCAAGGAATAAGATCCTTTGATTGTCGGTAATTATGGAGTTTACTATTGGTTTAGACTCAGAATTTCCTGAGATGAATTATCCATATTGATCAAACGAGTTTAATCCCTTGCTCTCTCGGTTTATCTCTTTTATGGAATACCTTTCCCCCCTTGAAATAAGTGAGGATAACTTCTATAGTATAAGTCAAATACACTCAACCTTATGAAGTCATTCGGAAGCAAGAAGTTCTCAGGTGTTTGTGGTTTGAATCTGTAGCACTCTGATATAAAAATAGATGCGTATACATCCACTCATATCTTCTAATAGGATAGATTTATTATTTAACTTATATGACATTCTCACATAGCCTATCGTACCAACTGAATTGTTCTCATTGAAAATCTACCTTCTTATCAATTTTACACAAGTTTTTACGTTAATTTACCGTCTTAACTTCTCTTAATGTTTAGTTACACACATATGGCGACGGTTGTACTTCATAAAAATTAGTTCAAGTTACAAACTTACCGCACTGAATGAGGTGAAACCAGTAACTTACCGTCAATGTTAAAGGCAAACAAAGATATAAAATAATTATTTCATTTTGTCTGAGTGCAGGTTGATTACATCTTATGCTTGAAATTCAGAAGTTATCACCAACAGAATTAATGATTGTCGGCTTTATTGGATATTGATTGAAGTTTTAAATGTTGACTATTGGTTTACCGATTTACGAACAAATCTGGAATTTTTGATTGCACACTGGTGAATATAGTCTCTACAACTAATCCAAAAATCTGTCTGAACTCAGTAGCTAAGTGGATAATGCGATGGCGTTTAAAGCAAACGGTATCGGGTTCTAGTTCCGGAGTCAATATCAACTCTGGAATGCAAGTACATCCAACTGACAAGTCTCAAATCATATGGAACGCTCATCATGGATTCCAATCCCAGCCATCATCCATCTCTACTTAAAATCTATGTCCAGTACCTTTTTAATTTTCGTTAGCTTTACTGTTGACATTAATCCATGACGTAAATTCTTCTCAAATTAAGCTCATCTTTAAAAACTATCCACTTCATTAATTTGATCAGGAAGAAAAAAAATACGAGGGTAAACATTATTATTAAAATCAGTGAAGGAAATTATTCAATAGTATTTCACATCGTAGGATAGACATTGATAACGAACAAACACTGGATAGCTCTATTGTCCCAGTATTGAACTTCTCAGTAGTACAAAGTTACAATTCCAAAAGGGACCGAACCACAATCACTTCATGTTATGATATTCTCAAACAATCTTCACAACAGTCCATAACAACAGTAATAGTTTAGTTACTGATATTTAAGTAGTATAGTTAGATACCATGACATAAATAACATAACTTGTAATTTAAAATTTTCTTTAAACACATTTTATTACATTTTTAACTATCTTGTATATATATATATATATATATATATATATATATATATTTTCCAACTTATATCAAACAGTACAATTAAAACCTCAATCAACCTGTACAGTACAATTTGGCATAGATTTTGCTGGATTTTGTGATCCAATTGATTTAGATCTTATTTATGAAATGAAATCAAATGATTCATTGAATCATGAATTATTACATAGATGGAGAATTTGTTTAAATCCACCAGCATCAGAATTAATACGACCTATTCATTTAAATGAAAAAGAATATTTTAACGAAAGATGTATGTCGAGTTTCTGTTTATATTCAATATTATTATTATTATTATCATTATTATTATTAATATTATCCGTTTCTTGACATAGATTCACGCGCTTAGTACTGTTCTATTCCTTGAGTTTAGACAACTTGTTGAATCATAAAGCAGTTTTCATTGTCTTTCTAGACCATATAATTATCACTTACTTACTTACGCCTGTTACTCTTAATGGAGCATAGGCCACCGACCGACCCACTCTGTCCTGGGCCTTCTTTTCTAGTTCCATCCAATTCTTGTTCATTTTACTCATGTCTATCTCCATTTTCCGACGTAATGTGTTATTTGGTCTTCCTCTCCTCCCTTGGCCTTCAGGATTCCATGTGAAGGCTTGGCTCGTGACGCAGTTCGGTGCTTTCCTCAATGTGTGTCCTATCCACTTCCAGCACTTCTCCCTGATTTCTTCCTCCGCCAGAATCTGGTTTGTTCTCTCCCACAGTTGGTTGTTGTTAATAGTGTCCGGCCGACGGATCCGAAGTATTTTGCGTAGACAACTGTTAATAAACACCTGTATTTTCTGGATGATGGCTTTCGTAGTTTTCCAGGTTTCCGCCTCATACAGTAGAACTGTCTTGACATTTGTATTGAAAATCCTGACCTTGGTGTTGGTTGACAGTCGTTTTGAGTTCCAGATGTTCCTCAGTTGTAAATATGCTGCTCTTTCTTCTCCGATCCGCGCTTTCACATCTGCATCAGATCCACCCTATTCATCAATGATGCTGCTCAAATATGTAACGGTTTTTACATCTTCCAAATTATCACAGTATATTATAAAAGCGAGTGAAATCACATTTTAAAAGTAATCCTTCTGTTGCAGAAGTCTAAATTAATTTACTAGTTTAGACTTCATGTAATCTTCTGAATTTTTCATGTTCTTTTTCTTTCTCCAAATTTATTTCACTGGATTGTATTCCTTGAATAACATCTTCAAACCCTAATCTTTCCGATTATTGCTTCTACTTTTACTACCTGTACCATTATGGGATCTGAATCGATAATTGCATCTCTGTGTTAATGTGATGTGGCAACTCGAACTGATGTACGTAAGTACGGAGTTCTACGTTGTTAATGACTGACTGAAACTAATCTACTTGAAGTATTGGACATGTACAAAGTAGAGACTTGAGTGCTGTTCTATAAATCTATGCTAGTTCTACGCAAACGCTTTAATTATTTATGATCCGATCCGCATAATAATTGCTAAACACTGTATTATTGGTTTATTTTAAATTGAGGTTTTACTGTTTATTATTATTATTATTAATGGCTTTATTCAATATTATATTTTGGTACAATATAGAATCCTCAGCACAGGGTATTTCAACAAGTTACTTACGCAAAAAAGACAGTAACAAACACAAAAAAAAAGGAAAAGAAGGTTTAAAAACCCGAAAAACTGTACGACGTTTCAAATTAAAGACATGTTAAGAATGCAAGTTATTGACTAGGTTAACTCTAACTACTTGCTCGTCACAGAGTATATTTGCTAGGTAGAAACATTGCACAACTAATCTGTAGGATTTTTTGATTGGGATCATGAATCGATGAATGTTAGAATACCATTAAAAACGTCGATGAAACCACTTTCACCTTACGTAATTTTTAGTACGTTTTTTTATTGATGTTTTTGTTTACTTTTTTCATCGACCACTTTTATTTGTTAGTCTGTTTTCTTTTCTTTAATTGACCAAAAATATTTGAGGTTATCTTAAATGTCATCGATTTTCAATAATTATATTTTGTCTATGACCTTTAGCAATTTGTTTCGTTCATTTAGTGAATAACTGCTGTATATTAGAATGTAATTTCCGCCAAAAATGGAAACTGTTATAATAAGATGAATGTTTGGCAGATATACTAAAGCTGAAAATATCTATCGGAAGTATTTGAATGATAAGATTACAGTAATAAGTTAATTGAATATTATCGACAATTCAATGATTAAAAGTTATTAAAAATAAGATGGATTACTTAATTTCACTTGGTATTCTTTGGCTTGTATCTTCCCATTGAGGTTTAAGACTGTGATTGATCAGTCTGTTATTGGCATATGTGCATACTGTGCATATGCCTCGATATTGCCTCAATACATAAGTTTTTTGTGAGGAATGATGGATAGTGGCTACTTAATATTCATAAGTAGTATACAATTTGAATAAGAAACAAAATAAGGATATAGAGCTGTAGTCAGTGGGAGAATAGGCAGAGACGACGAAGAGGCAACGACGAGTGTCCCTATCTTTCTGAGTCCTTACTCTTCCGTTTAGTCGGACAGTGCACAAACGAATGTCTACTGGGATCCACTCTAAGAAAGCTAGTTCTGCCCTAGGACACAATGCTATACATACGCCGCCGAGTCCACGAGAAGCAGCATCTGGGCTTCCAGATACACGAAGCGTAAATAGTGTTGGTTCGTTATTTTGACATGGTGATTTCAAATGAATGACGCTACTCGGATCCTGCATGCGCGTTTCGGAGACACAGCACACATCGATGGCGCGAGATTCTAAAGTCCTAGCTAAGGAAGCCTGTTGTCCTATTTGGTACAGTGTTCGGACGTTGAAAGCTCCTAAGTGTAGTTTAGAGCGTGATTTCAGGAGACCAGGAATAATTTTCTGCGTACTCAAATCGTTTGCCCTAGCGCTGCGAGGTGATAAAGGGACGTGAGAGGGGTTGCTCGTGGAGATAAGAGAGGTGTTAGGATGTGTAGGACGGATTTGAATGTGAACGACTTGGCCTCGTCTGTTGTTACGGGTATGAGGGCTGGTGTTACTTCCCGGCTGCCCACAATGTGGAAGGGCATTTCTTGAGGAACGTGAAAAGGAAGTTGGAATAATATTGGCCTTAACGACCTGGGAGCGTGACCGCAGAGCCCAAGGGACAAGTGCTTGAGGCCGGTCGCTCACGGCCTTTTCGTGGAAGGTTTTTAATGTGTTTGCTCCGTTCTTCAAAGAGCCTTACCGCCGCAGTCGGAAATCCGTGAGGTAAGGTGAGGTGTGACATTTTTAGGTAGACCTTTTCTAACCCCTTCCTTCCTTGTGAGAAGAAAGCATCGCTGCAAATGCTGGTTGTCCGAGGGAAACACCTTACTGTTGTCCCACCCCTCTACAGTCAACAGTACGACTTCGCCCTCAGACCTTGAGTTGCTGCTTTTAGTCTTACCGTTCTCTGATCGACCTGCCTGGCATGGTAGGACCTACGGGAACATATGTTCCAGCCAACATAGGTCGGTTGGGTCATCGCGATAGGCAAGCCCGACCACCACTTCAAGATGGCAGCTACCCTCGGGAAGGATATAGAATGTGATGAATACACTCAAACATCCAAGATGTGCAGAAAATCGTGGGTATTTATAGATATTAGCGTTTGTTAAATCAACATTATATCTCAACCAATCCGCATAGAGGTATGTTGTGTTACTGGCCAACAGTAGCATGCCATGTTGACAGTCTATAAAACTCCATTACATCCTGATTGAATAGAGCTCTTCGGTTCCTCCGGGACCTCTGGAGGCTTCGTTGTAGTTCTCGAAAGCCGTCTCAACAATTCACCCATTGAATATAACTTTAACTGATTTATATCTTAAACTGTTGTATGTGTATGTACTTTTTATTCCAACACTTGAATTCACTCAAAGATTATTTCTAATTTTCGTTTAAAACACATGAACATGAAGTATACACGATTATGTTGGTGTAATGTATGATAAAATTAATTGAACTATAATTATAAAAGAAGCTTTCTTGTTTTGTATGTAGTCAATAAGATTTATTATTATTATTAATGGCGTTTACAAAGTTCGTTCTGTTTCCAACAGCATTGAAAGATAGTGACAAAAGATCACGAATTTTCTAGAGTTGGAAATGTAAATCGTTGGGTGGTACACTAAGTGGTCTAAATGTTAAACGCTTGCGATAAAACCTGGAAGCTACTCGGTAGGGTCTTGTATGTACGTACCTGCATAGTTCCACACTAGGACGGGACAGGTATCCAATGCTCCTTGGTTTTCGGTGATTGTCTAATTAAGATCAATCTGTAACCTAAGTAGTAATAATGTTAATATTATTATTGCTCAAATCTTTCCTTACACAAACTTCTTGATATTTGAACAACTGTTGTATTATGGTCTGTACATTGATGTTGATCACATACAGTGAATATTGTGTCTGAGTTACTGTGATGGACCTTTAAAACTATTTATAATGCAATTCTATACTAGAACATATGCTCACTTAATTAACAAGCTATAAAGCTGAGATATATCTACTGTTTTGAGATACTAGGTGGTTAGAGATATTCGTCAGGAAACTCTGCTTGACATAGGTTGGCACTCGTGACTAAGTTGTAGGTTCATTTTTGGAGAGAACTGATACATCTATAGGGTTCGAAACAGCGTCACCTAGTTTCATGGTCTTCAACATTACCGCCTAGCCATTTGTTTCTTCTTGGACTTCCTGTATGACTGAGTTATTTACAGTTGACTGATCACTGTATAATCACCAGTATTATGTTTATTCAATCCTTTTGTAATAATCAAATTTTATCGATCAAAGGGAAGTGTTGACTACTAATTTAAGTGACTAGAATGACTCAAACTGTCATGCATTTTCAAATCCTACAGAAAACATTAGTTTCCTCAAGACTTTTAGTACATTTTATCATTAACTGCTAAATAGCATATAACCTTGGTCAACTGAAACTGCTTACTAACTACCTCCAAGTACCTTACATCAACACATGGTAGACGTAATATCGAGTTACTTAGATTATTGGCTATATTTCTATTTGGTTTATAAAATTTATTGATTGAGATCAAGAACCGAATGATGTTAGACCACCATTGAAAACCTGGAAGCACTGGACGTCTGTTTCGTCCTATTGTAGGACTCCTCAGCAGTGCGCATCCACTATTCCACTCGCGGGATTCTTGATCGCAATCAATAACATAATCATCTCCACAATCTTATACTGATTATAGAATTTAATCGGTATAAAGAATTAAACAAACATGATACTACTTATTAAACTAATAGTATTCAACACTTCATATTCATTTTTGTTTAATCAAACTTTAAAAGATGTTCAATAATGATATTTCTTTAAATTCTTTTCTAGCTAAACTTATATTAAGTCAATCATTTTATCATAATCATATAGTAACTATAATTAGTAATAATGAAAGAATATATCAATCTGAATTATTATCCAAATTAATAACTCATCTCTTACAACATATTAATATTCAATATCAATTTCATAAAATACACACAAATCATAAATATATTGTATGTAATGATATGGAATTACATGAGAAGATGAACTGTTATTCTAATGGAAAGTCGACAACAACAACAACAGCAATGATGATGACGACGCCGACGGTGACGACGACAATAGCGTCAACAACAACAACGGATGTCAACAATCATAATAATCAAACATCATATATCACTATATTTTTAACTGGTCAAACAATATCTGATAATCAATTATGTTTATTAGAAGTTTCATATTGGTTAAATACTCTATTTAAAAATGATTCATTTTCAATAAATTTAAGTTTATTTTGTAATTCATCTAATATATTTCGTAAACATTTATCATTATGTATTGAAAAAATATTATCAACATTATAATGTTGATGAAGGTTTAATGTTGCTGTTGGGGGGGGTGAGTCTATTACTAGGGACTTTATATTCAATGTTGTTTAAACATTCCATTTAATTTGATTTTTTTCTCTTTTCTGTTTTTGCGTTACGTTTCGCGCTCATTTTCAATATTCATTACTTCATGTATATGTTTGTGTGTATTTTTTTGTGAATTTGTTAATTTATTTAATTATGTGCAATTGGACGAGTTATTTTGTTGTTGTTGTTCTTCTTCTTCTTCAAAATTTAGAACAAAGTATAATTTTGCAATAAATTATGTGATAAAAGATGTATTCTTTAAGTATGTTTGATATGATCGTTGTTGCTACCTTGACGTGGTGGTCAGGTTTGCGTATCATGATGAACCAATCGAGCTATACTGACTGGAACAATCGTTCCTCAATGTCCTATCATGTCAGACAGGTCAGTTGAAGAGCGGTAAGACTAAAAGCAGCAAACCCAAAGTCTGAGGGCGAAGTCATACTGCTGACTGTAGAGGGGTGTGAAAGCAGTAAGGTTTTTCCTTCAGACAACTAGCATGACAGCGGTGTTGCCTTCCCACAAGAAGGGTGGGATTAGAAAAGGTCGACCTTAAAAATGCATACCTCGCCTTATCCCACGGATATCCGTCTTTGGCGGTAAGGTTTCAGCAAGTACGGAGCTAACACGAAAATTACTCACAAACAGGTCAGATGTGACCGACCTCAAGCAGTTGTCCCTTGGGCACTGTGGTCACGCTCTCAAGTCATTAAGACCATCTCTAATCCAATTTCATTTTCAGGTACCTCCAAAAGAACCTTTCCATGGTGTGGGCAACCGGGAAGTGATAACCGCTCTCATACTTCTAACAGCACTCATGACCACTGTATTCATAACCAATCCTACTGATATTTAATATATGGCTATCAATGAAGTTCAAAGCGAAAGTTTCGACTTACTTGGAATTTCTCAGCTAGATGTACCTGGATCCAAGTGTTAAGGTTCATATCGAAACTCATGCGTAGTATCTTCATTTTGTTTAACGTGTACGTAGTTATTTTCCAACGTTTATATTTTCCTATAGTTGATGGTAAGAACTACTTTTGGTCAACCTTCATAGTCTCGAATAGAAACATTTATTAAATGCAAGAGCGAAACATAAATAAAATATAAAACCATCGTGAAGAAAGTGATCTAACAAACTGTTTCTGTACATACAGCTCAGATTTTAGATTATAGACGACTGGGTCCCTAAATGCCCTGGTACGGCCATGTGCATACAACCACTGTCAGGGAAGTCTTACTCACTGCGTTCTCGCAATGGCGGTGTTGTCTATGAAATTGAGAGGACAAAAAGCGAATGTCCGGTGCTTTAACCGAGTTTGTGGATGCCGAAGATCCACCTAGGGGAGTTGGAAACCATGGTTCCCTCACACAAATCCAATGGTTTTTGTGGCGCCTATCTATTTGTTGCTTTCTTGTATTAATGTTTACGTGATGAAATAAATAATTATAGGTGACTAAATTTCATGCAATGTAGACATCCTAGAAAGGTTAATAGGATTTTTTAAAATTATATCATAGTAAATACCTCAAGCTGGATATCCCCAAAACGACGTTGTGTTAATGAATAGACGATATACGTTAACTTGAGCTAACTTACGCCTCAAAAAACTCCCAGATATGGTGAAGATACGGCTTATATGGGAAGCCTACACATAAAGTTTCAGATGAACTAGGACACATATATTTAGTTAGTCAGTCATGGGTACTAATCCCTGATCTGGTGAGATATAAACGGACGCCTATGGTAGGTTAAAGAAATATTCTCTGCATAGAACGTCTCTTTAATTGATCTCTTCAGCCATATTATACTTCAACCGATGATTTATAGAGAGGATTTTCTTCGGAACTATGTAGATTTGATCTGTGGATACTCTTCCCTCTTCATACTTTTCTCAATAAATCTTAACGGCAAGCTAATTCCTACGAATGTGAATTTATTGCCGAAATATAAGACAGAGCACAACTGGGAAGATCAATGAACAAAGACCTACATGGATGAGACAGATGATAGACGTTCGTAGTTTTATTTTAATACTAAATGAGTCAATGAAATCATACATATTCATTCGAACAACTTGAGTCTAGACCGTAGCTGCTACCTTGACGTGGTGGTCGGGCTTGCCTATCGCGATGACCTAACCGACCTATGTTGGCTGGAACATATGTTCCCGTAGGTCCTACCATGCCAGGCAGGTCGATTGGAGAACGATAAGACTAAAAGCAGCAACTCAAGGTCTGAGGGCGAAGTCGTACTGTTGACTGTAGAGGGGTGGGACAACAGTAAGGTGTTTCCCTCGGACAACCAGCATTTGCAGCGGTGCTTTCTTCTCACAAGGAAGGAAGGGGTTAGAAAAGGTCCACCTAAAAATGTCACACCTCACCTTACCTCACGGATTTCCGACTGCGGCGGTAAGGGTCTTTGAAGAACGGAGCTAACACATTAAAAACCTTCCACGAAAAGGCCGTGAGCGACCGGCCTCAAGCACTTGTCCCTTGGGCTCTGCGGTCACGCTCCCAGGTCGTTAAGGCCAATATTATTCCAACTTCCTTTTCACGTTCCTCAAGAAATGCCCTTCCACATTGTGGGCAGCCGGGAAGTAACACCAGCCCTCATACCCGTAACAACAGACGAGGCCAAGTCGTTCACATTCAAATCCGTCCTACACATCCCAATACCTCTCTTATCTCCACGAGCAACCCCTCTCACGTCCCTTTATCACCTCGCAGCGCTAGGGCAAACGATTTGAGTACGCAGAAAATTATTCCTGGTCTCCTGAAACCACGTTCTAAACTACACGTAGGAGCTTTTAACGTCCGAACACTGTACCAAATAGGACAACAGGCTTCCTTAGCTAGGACTTTAGAATCTCGCGCCATCGATGTGTGCTGCGTCTCCGAAACGCGCATACAGGATCCGAGTAGCGTCATTCATTTGACCTCACCATGCCAAAATAAAGAACCGACTCGATTCACACTTCGTGTATCTGGAAGCCCTGATTCTGCTTCCCGTGGCCTCGCCGGCGTAGGTATAGCATTGAGTCCTAGGGCAGAACTAGCTCTCTTAGAGTGGATCCCAGTAGACAGTCGTTTGTGCGCTGTCCGACTGAACGGAACAGTAAGGATTCGGAAAGATAGGGACACTCGTCGTTGCCTCTTCGTCGTCTCTGCCTATTCTCCCACTGACTGCAGCTCAGATGATGTAAAAGATGAGTTTTACAGAAAGCTTTCGGACCTTCTCCGAAAAGCTAGGCGCTCGGATGTAGTAATAGTGGCCGGTGACTTTAATGCTCAAGTAGGTAAACTAAGCGATAGGGAAAGACACCTAGGTGGATCTTATGGTGTCGTGGCTCAAAGAACAGATAATGGCGACCGTCTGTTGCAGCTATGCTCAGATAACCGCCTGTTCCTTGCAAATACTAACTTTAAGCATAAGGAAAAACATCTTTTAACATGGCGACCCCCTAATTCGTCCCAACGTTGGACCCAAATAGATCACATCGCTATCAGCCACCGATGGAGGGGCTCGATAGAAGACTGTCGCTCATTCTGGAGCACATGCCTAGATTCAGATCATGCTCTAGTGCGAGCGCGTA
This sequence comes from Schistosoma mattheei, assembly GCA_944470405.2. Classification (NCBI taxonomy): domain Eukaryota; kingdom Metazoa; phylum Platyhelminthes; class Trematoda; order Strigeidida; family Schistosomatidae; genus Schistosoma; species Schistosoma mattheei. Next base: position 6,771,844 of record OX103950.1, read on the forward strand.
TTTGCTTGCGTCTTACTGGACGTAGGAAAGACGCTGCAAGGAAACCTCTTAGGGCCCTACTTAATGATAGTCAAGCTAAGAGTATATTTCAGGAACAACTAGGAAAACAGTTAGGCAGCCATGTATGTGATGCCCACCCCGATGCAGCATGGAATGATATCCGAAAAGCTGTGGAAACAGCAGTGATATCTGCTAGTAAGGTAAACCAGAAGGTTAGGGAGCAACACTGGATCTCAGCAGCATCTATCGCACTGATAGATGCTCGGAAACTCATTCCACCTGGCTCTGAACATAATGAAGAGCGGAGTCAGCTTAAGCGCAAGCTGACAAGAAGTCTACGCAATGATCGCGAACAGTGGTGGGTAGCGAAAGCAAGAGAGATGGAAAAGGCAGCGGCAATAGGTAATAGCAGACAATTGTTCAGACTCGTTAAGGAAACCGACTGTTAGCGAAACAATCTCAGAGAAAGATGGACATATTATTCATTCTCAATCCAGGAGATTGGATCGATGGGCAGAACACTTTAGGGATCAGTTCAACTGGCCTTCAGCCACACTTCGGTTTCCCACGATCTCCAGTCAACCTGAATGGCAAGTTAATGTAGGTCCTCCGTCCCTTTACGAAGTTGAAAAAGCCATAGGAAATCTGAAACGAGGGAGAGCAGCAGGCCCTGACAGGTTTACTCCTGAGATTTTTAAGGATGGTGGTCCAGTATTAGCAATGAGATTAACTGAGGTCTTAGGTAGAATTTGGGAACTGGACGTAATCCCATCTGACTGGTCTCAATCACTGATTGTGCCAGTCTATAAGAAAGGACAAAAGTCCTCTTGTGACAATCACAGAGGAATCAGTTTGACTAATATAGTGTCTAAAATATTAGCTTCAATAATACTTCGACGCCTAACAAAGCTCGTGAAGAGCAGACTAGAGAAAACCAGGCTGGTTTTCGACCTGGACGTGGTTGTATAGATCAGATATTCACACTACGTCAGGTTCTAGAACACAGACACACATTCAGACGCCCCACAATGGTAGTATTTCTCGACCTTAAGGCGGCATTCGACTCGTGAGGTTCTATGGCAGTGTTTGTCACTGAAAGGAGTACCAAAGAAGTACATTAACCTTATAAAGGCTCTCTACTCGAACACAACTGGTAGAGTGAGAGCTTATGGCGAACTGTCATCAGAATTGATTACCTCAAGTGGTGTTCGTCAGGGCTGTCCACTCTCCCCATTCTTGTTCAACTTTGTGGTCGACGTACTTTTAGAGATAACACTCTCCTCATCTAAATTTACAGGGGTTGAACTTCTACCGGGAGGTTCACTTGTTGACTTAGAATATGCTGATGACATAGTTTTATTTGGTGAAGACGCTGACAAAATGCAGAGTCTTCTGACCACTCTAAGCAACAATGCAAGCATGTTCGGGATGCGATTCTCTCCCTCGAAATGCAAAATGTTGCTTCAGGATTGGGTTACATCGACACCCGAACTAGTGATAGGGAGTGAAGTAGTTGAGTGTGTCGACCGCTTCACTTATCTTGGAAGTCTCATCAGCCCTTGTGGTTTAGTGTGTGACGAAATCTCAGCACGGATACAGAAGGCTCGACTAGCTTTTGCCAACTTGCGTCATTTATGGCGTAGGCGAGATATCCGTCTATCAACCAAAGGACGGGTTTACTGCGCAGCAGTTCGTTCCGTCCTACTTTATGGCAGTGAAACATGGCCGGTAAGAGTAGAGGATATTCGTAGGTTACTAGTATTTGATCATAGGTGTCTTCGAAACATTGCTCGTATATCATGGGACCATCGAGTAAGTAACACAGTTGTTAGGAAACGGGTACTAGGTAAGGATGGCAAATCAATTGATGAAGTAGTGAAACTTCATCAGTTGAGATGGCTGGGACACGTGTTACGTATGCCCAACGACCGACTGCCTCGACGTGCTATGTTCAGTGGTATAGGAGTAGGTTGGAAGAAAGCTAGGGGCGGCCAGACCAAAACATGGCACAAGTCCATGAAGTCACTGACAAGTGACTGAGTCATGTTGGTAGGTGTAGACTACCTGGTTGGGGACCGCGAGATGATAGCAACCGATGGTTAGAGACCCTGAATGACATGGCTCAAAATCGTTTGCAATGGCGCAGGTGCATCCACTCTCTGTGTTCTCCCAAATTCTAATCTTCTGAATTCTTCATGTCCCTTTTTTCCTCTTTCCAAATTTATTTCACCGGACTATACTCCTTGAATAATATCTTCAGACCTTATTCTTTCCGATTACTGTTTATACTCTTACTACCTCTACTGTGGTGCGTGCTACTTATATTGATATAAGTAGTATATGACGCGAGTCAGGAATGTTATGTCTGGCAGAAGAAGATGGGAAGATCAAGAAAGGAAGAGTGGGAATAGAAAGCAGTTAATATGGAAATGCAAGAACAATGAGGTTCGAGACAATTATTGAACATTTTGCAAATTAAGTATTATAGTATGGTTTTTCTATTTTACCAAGTAACTCTGTAATGTTGTGCTAGATATAATTCGGTTGTCCTCGCCTGAGTTCTCCTTCACTACGGGATTCGAATTGACAATTGTATCTCTGTGTTAATTTGGTATGGCAACTCGAACTGATGTACGTACGTACAAAGTTCCACGTTAGACTGACTGACTGAACAACTTGAATAATATTTGATTCTTCTGAATTCGGTCACATGTGATGTTTTTAGAATACGTTTGTGAAGGTTCTCAAACCAAAATAATACAAATGTTAAATTCTTTTTAACATTGAACAATTCCTCACCTGTCACATCTCTTCATGATAGAAAGAACTGTTGTATAATTGTACAGAATCTTTAATAAACTATTTCTGTATGTGTTGATATGACCTTTCTATGTGTACTAGTGTGTGTGTGTTTATGAACATGTTGGAAGTTCGTTACAAAACAAATAAAAGTACACAAATACATATGACATTGGCAGTGAAATTAAGATGTAAGTTGTTACTATAACAATAACAGCTGACTGTACTGTTTACAATAATGGAATTAAAGTACAATAATAGTTATTTTTTGAAAGATGAATGTATTTCTTTTCAGATTGTAAAATCAATTAAACATAGCTGTTTCTATCTCTTTTTTTCAAAATTTCCCCACATTTTCCTTTTTTTATACAAGACCAAGTTATTAATATACTACTGGTTTTTTTTTAAAATTAGCCTATCATCAATAATTAAGGCATAATATTTAATTTACTTTAAGTTCAAATCGACTTGATTAAAATATAATTGGTTGTTGTTCTATCAGAATAGAATCCTCACTATTGAATGATATGATCAGGTTGAAGTTGGAATGCACTGATTGATCTATTTTCAACCAGTCAGCTCTAACGTTTGAATCGATATTTTATAAACTCTGTTATTCGTGTTACTAGAATATATATATATATATATATATATATATATATATATATATATATACTACCCCTAACTCAAGGTCTGAAAAGTCGGAAAAATGATCTTGGTGGTCTAGTTATAGTATTCCGATACTAGACAATCGGTTTTAAGCGTTATTTAAGCCCTAACGCTTCAGGCTGGGCTATTTCGCTTACTACACTACATATGTGTTGTGTGCAGTATAAGCTTTATGGCCATGTAGAGCTGAAGGTCTCATATGCGGCTGGAGGTTCGCCATTTGTATTGTGGATGGTTCGGCATTGCTTTGGCAAGTTTTGCTGACTGTTCATGCACAAAATTGGTTTGCTGGTTAACCGTTTCATTCATATTGGTGATTACTTTTCACTGTTCTCGAGGGCCATTGTCATTCGGACATTGTAAGGCATGTCGTCATTGCTAACATTATCGAGTTTGACTGTCATGTAAGCGGAATAGGTCAACCTTGGCCTATTCGTGCTGTGCATCATTGATTCACGCGATCATTGGTCGGAATAACTATACATGTGATGTGAATGTGCATATGAATGGTGCGAATGGTCCACCAGGGTGCTTGGTACCTGTGTGGTTGCGCCACAGAATTGAGCTGTACTATTCAAATTGTAGCGTTAAAGCCTATACTGTGTCTGGTTCTCCTACGAAGCAGGATTGAGCTATACTGCTCGGTTTATAAAATTTAAGCTTGGGTGGTGTCTGGCTCTCCTGTTAAATGGGTTGAGTTGTCACGTGAAAATCTGGATGGTGTCTGGTTCTCCTGAAAACTAATGTTAAACTACTCTGGCCCACAAGGGTATATATATCTATATATATAGTGTTCGCTTTTAATTCTTTTTCTAGTATGGAAAGGATCGAACGACGTAACGGATTCATGAAATATAAGCTAATAGTCTTTGAATAGTGTTTTCTTTTCAGTAATTTAAACATTAAGTTTTAATTCGATTTGTTTAAATTATTGTTTGGATAGTATAAATATTTGTTGAATCAGTCAGTTAATTTATTTCATTATATCGGCTATCATAGGGATAGTTTATTTGAACGTTTTCTCGTATGAATTTGTGGACTCTGAGATATCCTACACAATTTTGGTGGAGTTTTGTTCTTTGAATTGGATGATTTGGTCGTGGAGCTTTTATTGTTTTATTGAAAAAACATCTCGATTGATTATTGTTAACGTTTAACCTGTCATTGTCTACTTTTTTTATTTTGATTGTATCTCTCAATTGAGGTCGATAAGTCAAGTTGTGAATCATATGTAGAGAAATTCGAACAATTTACTTCTATCTGAAGTTTGTACTGGTGATGTTGTTCAGAAGAATGACGAAAACTTGACGACCAAAACATCCAGCTTAAAGAAAAATACTTCATCAAAATCATCCACCTGAGCTACAAATCATCCCACGATCTCAAAGTCCTACACAAGTACGAAACATTGGTTTGATGTTCCTTGATAGTTAGCAGTTTTCCAGTCTATTTCACTCGTTTTAGACTGAATGATCTCCACATAATCATCCATTGTGTTGACTAAGAAGGGACTGAATAAGTCTAAAATAATGCTCAAATCACAAGAAAAAAGTTACTATCCAACACTTTTCATTGAATAATAAAAATACACTGCTAACAAAATTATCTGTCTTTATCAGAATGGGTTTTGTGGAGAATTTTAGAATTTTCACAGTTTTTTGAAATCATGAGTCAGTTGAAGCTAGACCACCATTGAAAACCTGGAAGCACTGGACGGCCGTTTCGTCCTGGTATGGGACTCCTCAGCAGTGCGCATCCACGATCCCGCACCACGCGGGGCTCGAACCCAGGACCTACTGGCTTCGCGCGCGAGCACTTAACCACTAGACCACTGAGCCGGCATCCAACGATGTTAATGTCTAACTTCAACCAATCCACGAAGTTGCGCCACCGTACACCATTGTCTTCAGTGAGTTGTTATCTCACAACAGACCGGTTGAACTCCACTGGTAACGGCTTCTCACTAGAACTTTCTTTATAATAACCAATTACTTATGTTTGACTGTGATAAGTCTTGCTAATTGAACGCTATATTCGGTTCCTAAGCTATTCTCGTAACCCCCAAGCTAGAACTACACAGAGACCTGAACACGAGAGAAAAGGTACAAAATATACGACAAGCACTTTACTCCAAAGGTTCATTTCAGTACAGAATATTATAGGGGTTTTTATAGTATTTTAAATGTACTTGGGTTTCCCGAAAATTCTAGAATGCTACTAAACATAGTAGCAGTATAAGTAACCAGCCATTCAGAAACTCTTGATGTTTCTGGCTAAACTTCAAGTGGACGCTGATTGGATAAAATGCTTCATAATGTTTCCCTAATCCTTAATTGTCGTTTACGAGAAGTTTTCTGGATCACCCCGACAGACCGATTTATGTATGAATCACATATATTTACATTTTATTTCATTATCTCATTAGACATTATTTTATTGTATTCGCAATTGATTTTGAATAATTCATGATTATTTCAATGGCTAAGATCATGAGTCAGTTGAAGCTAGACCACCATGAAAAACCTGGGAGCACTGGACGGCCATTTTGTCTTATTGTGCGACTCCTCAGTAGTGCGCATCCACGACCTCGCCCTCTGCGAGATTCGAACCCAAGACCTACTGGTTTCGCTCGCGAGCACTTAACCACTTGACTAATGAGCCGGCATCCAACGGTGTTAATGTCTAACTTCAACTAATCCACGAAATTGAGCGACACATTCACCATTGTCTTCAGTGACTTGTCTTCAACTGACTCATGATCTTAACCACTGAAATTACTATAATATCCACAAAACCCATCTGATGTTAAATTCAGGATTAAGCATATAATTACTGCATATATCAGAAGTGACACATGAACTGATAAAGTGCATATATATGTAAAAAACATCAACCTTTTCAAAACTTGTTTTATGTTGACCTTTCTCACTCCCTCGTATAAACTGGCCAACTATTTACAATTATTATTGCTAATCAATAAATGTCCGAAATTTGTATCATAATAGAACTGAAGAAAATAGTGTTATATAGAAAATGATGTAAACAAAAAATATTAATTTTTTATTAATGAAGGAGAAATATTTTCCATTATTTAATGACAATTTTCTATATTCATTTAATTTATGTACAAATTCATGCATTTGTAGTGTGGTGTCGAGCCGCGGTTGACTATGATCACCACTACAAGTGACTACGTGCCAGTTAACCGTAAGCCAAATATCAGAAGGCAGTTGATGGCTGTAGTCGAGATGTATTTACTGGCGATCTCGTGGTATCGAAAGAATACCGAGATCGTGCCAGGTTACAAGTGTGGTTATTGAGCGTAACCGAATTCGTGCAAGGTCACAATCAACGGAAGAATGTATGTGTTTTTGGTACAGTTGAACAAACAAGTACGGCAAAACAATCCCTGGTAAAATCGCATCCTCTTGATAAAAGTAGGTCACTACATATTCACTATTTAAGGTATATTACTTGTGTATAATCACTGAGGATATATTGATTCGGCGCTTAAACCGAACTAAGTAGAATTTAGTTCGAATATGTGATTGATTAATTTCAGTATTAAGTCACCATTCCATTTAATTTAGTAGTATCCTAATGGAAATAACCGGTAAAATAAGATACATATGTCATTTCATTCTTTTGATCATTTTGAACTCAGAGCTAAGACAACAAGACTAATAGAATGAAATGAATTTGTTATCCATTTTAGGGAATCTCGGCAGCTATAAAATGTTTAAATAATATGATTAAAACGTAAAGTTGAGAGAAGAGTTCAAAAATAAGATAGTTAAATGGTAATTTAAGTGAAAAACAATACAATACACTGTGGTTGAGATTGACGCAAATTTTGATTTAGAAAAGCTAACCACTTGTAGCAAGTAAGATGATTACCATAACTCGTAATATTTATACATGATTCCATATTTAATCGATAGAGCGGTGAGACTATAATTTATGGACGACCTTTGAGCGACGCTAAAGTGACGTTGAGAGTGTTCACCTAATAAATAGGACCAAATGAGGGTTATAAACCAACGTGGGGAATTAGAATTATGATTTGAAGTTGATGGTTAGGGTTATGAATTAGCTTTAGAGTTTTCATCACGAACTAACATCAGCTATAATGCCAATACCCTATTTAGCTAAATGAATGGGTGAATTTCGCACCAAAATCCGAGACCTGATTGGTTCGTCCATAAATTATAAACTTGCCAAAAGTACTATAAATTTTATCGAGTGAATGAAAGTTTCTGGGTCGGTAAAAACAAAAGATTATGTTATAGTTAGCTTATTTTAGCATCTTTTCTTCTTTTACAATATCAGCCTATCATTCTTTCATTCATATAAATAAATTATAGTGTACTCTTGATTGAAAAAGATTCTTTGGAGATAAATCTAGTATTCATTGTTTTTTTTTAATTATCTATGAAATAACCATATTGTGTATTTTATTTGTGAGGACTTTGTTTTATTGTGAGATTTAGTTTCTAGGATTATTTTCAGGACTTCTTTTCTCAGTCCTACGTATATACTTTCTTAAACAAGTACACCAAAATGTAAATTCACGTTAATTGTGAGGAGTATTCATTTATTTTCTATTGGTTTAATGAGCTTCTCAATAAAGACTTGTTTTTTCCCGAATCGTTGATTGTTTATGATCTTCACAACATATTTCGATGGTTTAGAGGATATACATGCATATATATCAAAACATTATTTTCTGATGTTGAGGCTGGCTCGAAAAGCGGTGGTCAGTTTATGACAGCGCCGTGGTATGAAAGACAATTGTACATAACTGGCATATGTCAGACATCCATGACTCCCTGGTTGGGGTTCTAGTGTAGCACAGTGGCTTGAGATGTTTTCAGAAAAGTCTCAGGATAAAAGCCATTGGTGGTTCTGTTGTAACCTTCATTTAACTTCGTATAAGTGAGAGGAACTTCTCTTAACTGAACTGCTTCTTCCATTATTTTTTTACAACCATTCACTTATTTTTTCTTCATCATGCCCTCTATCTCTTTATAGTCTCATTGTTCTATTGTGTCTCAGAAATTTTTCGGCGCTACTTCGTACCAGTATTTATGGGTTTAAATAAATAAGATTTATTTAGTACAGTGAATGTGGGTCGATCTGCTTTGTTCCAGTGTTGTTCGCCTCAACCTATCAACAAGTCCTTGCTTATCTGGAATGAATATTCACTTAATACAGCATCACAAGGACAGATTTTACTAGTTAGTTGTCCAGAAACCAAAAATATTCATTCAGAACTAGTTTACTAACATTAAATAGTTATCAAATACCTATAAATGTATTCGGATAATTGCTTCCGAACATGTAAAACTATAATGATACAACGTTGTTCTTTTGTGAAGTACAGGGTAATTTGCTCGGAAGTTGGATCACACCTTTTATCTGTTAAGGTTAGTGAATCTTTCTGGTTCTCAAGATCCAAGTAAGTTGAGCAGAGTCTGAATCTTTGACCACTAAATTAATACTTCGCGTGACCTCACCATCGTATGGTTCTATTTGTCGTTTATTATTACTTTAACTGCTCCTAATATGACCACTTTCATATGTTTGATACACTTTACGGTTTACCTTGAGTATATCTGACAAAATTTTCAAAATGACACATAATACATCAGTAACATATATTTATTAGTATTTGGGATATTTTGTGGTATGATAACTGTTTTAAGATAGGTGTTCTCTGGTAATTTTTTCTCAAGTAGTTGATTCACTAGTGTGCACATGATTTATTACCTGGAAGAATCTATCATACCGGGAAGTAACTCCAAGAAATATCTTTTTTGCTGGGATCTCTTTGGCATTTTCAAAATCGAGGTGGCAATCGAATGTACTTTGATGTGTATAGCGAAAAACTAATTTGTACTAGCATCTAAGACATTAAAACTAACTAATATCAACGAGTGCATACTAACAAATAAATATCTCCTTTTGACAGAATCACAACTGATGCAACCAACATTTTGTTGCTTTAGGATAACCAATTTTTTTTCAAATCGCAATCGTAATCAATCATCCTTACATCCAAACAGTTAGTGTTTGTTAAACGTGTTATGGGGAGAATCAAGTCACTAATCCGGCTGCAGATATTCAAAGCATGTGGCGTATAGTTATAGGAAAAGTAACACAAAACAGTCAATTTCATTCGTAAAGGGTTAAACTATCTGGTTGTTGATATTTTCGACTGGATTCTGTTCAGTTTTAGTTGACATATGTGCACCTAGTGCCGATTACCTTGATATAACCATTATTTCGCAAGTTGTGAAGAGAAAGGTACTGATTTTATGTCCCGATATGAAGATCAGTACACGAATGCAGATACATTCAGCCGGTGAGCCCCAAGCGGGACGAAGCCTACCGGTAGCCATATTCTATCTGCTTTACAAAGAGTATGAAGAATTTGTGACCAGCGTACAATAGTTGAGACTAATGGGAACACACGGTTTACTTGTAATTCTCATCAATTTCATACCTCAGTACGGAAATGTAAATTCAGATATTATATTATTATACATTCAGAAACTAATAAACCGACCTAGGTTTCACGACTGTAACATCAAGAGAATAAAATTCATTTGATGAAAAACATTTTGAAATGAAAGTCCAGGAACTTTACGACTACCTTTATGGGAAGTCCTGTGAATCTCTCAGCGTTGTTTACTCACCAAAAAGTGAACTTTCCTGAACCCTATAGATAATAGTGATCAGAGTATACTTCATTACAGATTGTTATTTTAAAGTGGCTCTGACTCTTTAGCCAGTTGTCAAAATACCAATGGTAAGCTGTTCATAGCTCCATAAGAGACGTTACACAATAGAAACGCAAAACCCGATCGAAGCTGCTACCTTGACGCGGTGGTCGGGCTTGCCTATCGTGATGACCCAACCGAGCTATATTGGCTGGAACATATGTTCCTGTAGGTTCTACCATGCCAGGCAGGTCGATTGGTGAACGGTAAGACTAAAAGCAGCAACTCAAGGTCTGAGGGCGAAGTCGTACTGCTGACTGTAGAGGGGTGTGACAGCAGTAAGGTGTTTCCTTCGGACAACCAGCATGACAGCGATGCTGCCTTCCCACAAGGAGGGGTGGGGTTAGAAAAGGTCGACCCTAAAAATGTCACACCTCACCTTACCTCACGGATTTCCGTCTCCGGCGGTAAGGCCCTTTGAAGAACGGAGCTAACACGTCAAAAACCTTCCACAAAAAGGCCGTGCGCGACCGGCCTCAAGCAGTTGTCCCTTGGGCTCTGCGGTCACGCTCCCAGGTCGTCAAGACCAACACTAATCCAATTTCCTTTTCAGGTTCCTCAAGAAATACCCTTCCACGGTGTGGGCAGCCGGGAAGTGACATCAGCCCTCATACCCGTAACAGCACAAGAGACCAAGGTGGTCACATTCAAATCCTTCCTACACCTCCTAATACCTCTCTTATCTCCATGACTAACCCTCCTCACGTCTCTTTATCACCTCGCACCGCTAGGGCAAACGATTTGAGTACGTGGAACGCCATTCCTGGTCTCCTGAAACCACGCTCTAAACTACACGTAGGAGCTTTTAACGTACGAACACTTTGCCAAATAGGACAGCAGGCTTCCTTAGCTAAAACTTTAGAATCTCGCGCCATCGATGTGTGCTGCGTCTCCGAAACGCGCATACAGGATCCAAGTAGCGTCATTCATTTGACCTCACCATGCCAAAATAAAGAACCGACTCGATTTACGCTTCGTGTATCTGGAAGCCCTGATTCTGCTTCCCGTGGCCTCGCCGGCGTAGGTATAGCATTGAGTCCTAGGGCAGAACTAGCTCTCTTAGAGTGGATCCCAGTAGACAGTCGTTTGTGCGCTGTCCGACTGAACGGAACAGTAAGAATCCGGAAAGATAGGGACACTCGTCGTTGCCTCTTCGTCGTCTCTGCCTATTCTCCCACTGACTGCAGCTCAGATGATGTAAAAGATGAGTTTTACAGAAAGCTTTCGGACCTTCTCCGAAAAGCTAGGCGCTCGGATGTAGTAATAGTGGCCGGTGACTTTAATGCTCAAGTAGGTAAACTTAGCGATAGGGAAAGACACCTAGGTGGATCTTATGGTGTCGTGGCTCAAAGAACAGATAATGGCGACCAGCTTAAGCGCAAGCTGACAAGAAGTCTACGCAATGATCGCGAACAGTGGTGGGTAGTGAAAGCAAGAGAGATGGAAAAGGCAGCGGCAATAGGTAATAGCAGACAATTGTTCAGACTTGTTAATGAAACCGACTGTTCGCGAAACACTCTCAGAGAAAGATGGACATATTATACATTCTCAATCCAGGAGATTGGATCGATGGGCAGAACACTTTGGGGATCATTTCAACTGGCCTTCAGCCACACTTCAGTTTTCCACGATCTCCAGTCAACCTGAATGGCAAGTTAGTGTAGGTCCTCCGTCCCTTTACGAAGTTGAAAAAGCCATAGGAAATCTGAAACGAGGGAGAGCAGCAGGCCCTGACAGGTTTACTCCTGAGATTTTCAAGGATGGTGGTCCAGTATTAGCAATGAGATTAACCGAGGTCATAGGTAGAATTTGGGAACTGGACGTAATCCCATCTGACTGGTCTCAATCACTGATTGTGCCAGTCTATAAGAAAGGACAAAAGTCCTCTTGTGACAATCACAGAGGAATCAGTTTGACTAATATAGTGTCTAAAATATTAGCTTCAATAATACTTCGACGCCTAATCAAAGCTCGTGAAGAGCAGACTAGAGAAAACCAGGCCGGTTTTCGACCTGGACGTGGTTGTATAGATCAGATATTCACACTACGTCAGGTTCTAGAACACAGACACACGTTCAGACGCCCCACAATGGTAGTATTTCTCGACCTTAAGGCGGCATTTGACTCGTAAGGTTCTATGGCAGTGTTTGTCACTGAAAGGAGTACCAAAGAAGTACATTAACCTTATACAGGCTCTCTACTCGAACACAACTGGTAGAGTAAGAGCTTATGGCGAACTGTCATCAGAATTGATTACCTCAAGTGGTGTTCGTCAGGGCTGTCCACTCTCCCCATTCTTGTTCAACTTTGTGGTCGACGTACTTTTAGAGATAACACTCTCCTCATCTAAATTTACAGGGGTTGAACTTCTACCGGGAGGTTCACTTGTTGACTTAGAATATGCAGATGACATAGTTTTATTTGGTGAAGACGCTGACAAAATGCAGAGTCTTCTGACCACTCTAAGCAATAATGCAGGTATGTTCGGGATGCGATTCTCTCCCTCGAAATGCAAAATGTTGCTTCAGGATTGGGTTGCATCGACAACCGTAGGTTACTAGTATTTGATCATAGGTGTCTTCGAAACATTGCTCGTATATCCTAAGACCACCGAGTAAGTAACTCAGTTGTTAGAAAACGGGTACTCGGTAAGGATGGCAAATCAATTGATGAAATAGTGAAACTTCATCAGTTGAGATGGCTGGGACATGTGTTACGTATGCCCAACCACCGACTGCATCGATGTGCGATGTTTTGTTGTATAGTAGATTGGAAGAAAGCTAGTGACGGCCAGACCAAAACATGGCACAGGTCCATGAAGTCACTGAAAATAGACTGAGTCATATTGGTATGTGTAGACTACCTGGTTGGGGACCGCGAGATGATAGTAACCGATGGTTAGAGACCTTGAATGACATGGCTCAAAATCGTTTGCAATGGTGCAGGTGCATCCACCCTTTGTGTTCTCCCAAATTCTAATCTTCTGAATTCTTTATGTCGCTTTTTTCCTCTTTCCAAATTTATTTCACTGGATTATACTCTTTAAATAACATCTACAAACCCTAATCTTCCCGATTACTGCTTATACTCTTGCTACCTCTACCACTACGGGATTTGAATCGACAACTGCATCTCTGTGCTAATGTGGTGTGGCAACTCGAACTGATGTACATACGTACGAAGTTCTACGTTGTTACTGACTGACTGAGAAACGTAAAAATATAGCTGTTCGAATACATATTCGACATCACTTAACTACCATTCGATAGCCCTTTTCTAGATTGAGACTATATAAAATCCCAACAGTAGGAGGAAACCAATATTTTCAAAAGGTTACAACCGTACTTTGTTCTCTACTAACATGACTTATGTTAAGTAACAGATGAAATAACGTCTGATTATTTGATCATCGCAATCCTTTTGAAACCTTTTCATCCCGATATTTGATCCGCATCATTCACGGATTGTATGAGGTTTAACTTATTTAGTCGTACGGTTAAATATAGATAAATTGGTGTAATTGATTTAAGCTAGTTTAAATGTCTAGGTTGATTATTTTGAAACTACACACATAATTAGATATTCCTATTTAGTTGAGCAATTTTTCCACCAACTGATATTTGCTAGAGGTACAACAAAAGCCACTAAGTGTTAAAAGGGTAATTTCAACCAAGTAGGGCTCCATAGCAGCAAGCACTTGAAATGTCTTTAAAGCTTGGCGACACGTTATTTTTCAAAATATCAAACCAGTTAAAGATGAAGAATGTATTTATAAAATCTCAGCGAAAGAATTTGAAGCAAATCCAACGTTTTGCTTGGCAATCTGGTCCAAGCTTTTCTCTGGTAAACCAGAGAACTATGTACCTATTTATATTTGGTAATTTTGACGTTTGATTATATTTTCCTTGAAAAAGCTTGGACCAGATTGGTAGGCGAAAAGTTGGATTTACTTCAACTTCTTTTGCTGAGATTTTACAAATACATTTTTCCTCTTCAATGTCACACATTAACTCGGCGCCCAAATACTGTGAAACTACTCGTTAAAATCTAGACGAAAGTGCTTATTTACTAAACCAGTTAAAATTCTTTCTGTGCAGTAGAATCGACGAAGGTTAGATCAGAAATCCAAGTCCTTCAGTACATCGTAATACCTTTATCCAATTTAGATTCTTTGATATTCATTTATTTATATCTTCAATCGATCATCTATGTGAGTTTAGAAAGACAGTAGGTCTATTCTAGAAACAATTCCAAAATTTGCTGAATGCTTTGATAAGCTAATAAGTAGGTAATTTAACTGATCGCTCTGTTAGGAAAGTATATACGTTTAGCTTTGGATTTTCCAGTTCAATTCACACTTCTGTTTAAGAATTACTCCTCAACGCATGGGCTATTTCCTGAGAACACATAAAACAGACTCAAAAATACCCACATACCAAACTCAGTTGTTGGTTGTGACTCGTAGAGACCTGTATAGACTCTATTTTGTCCATCATGATTACTTCTACAGACTAAACCGTCTAAAATCCTAATGAATTACTTTAAGATTACCTGAGATTATGAATATACAAAAATCGTTAAAAAACAATCTTATTTCGTTGTAGAGTTAAAAATGACGAGGCATATTGGTTTAATGAAATCACATCATGAACATATGGTAAGTATTTTGCGAGTGGCTATTCGACCAGAAAGTCCTATTCGAAGTACATACTGATCTGACTGTCGACAGAGATTCTACTTTAGAAACTCATCTTTATATCAATTATATTCGAATTAGATGAATGAGAGTGACCAATAGTAAATAATGGGGACGTACAACTCAAATTGTGAGAAGTGTGTGTAAATATAAAAGCTACCTAAAACTGTAATTAAAGGTAAGTCCATTCACCTGAATTACATAGAGCTATTATTTCAAACAAGATTTAAATTTGTTTCATAATGGCAAAAGCAAACGAATTAAATATGCTGTCATACTAAGTTCGGTAGGATGCATGTCAGAATCCAGATTTATATCCCTCTTGTTGTTGCAACCAGTTGTTTTGTCAGGACGACCACTTTTTCTGCTGATTTTGGTCGATGAGATGAAATATTCTTACTCGAAATTTATTGTGAAGCGAATAAGCATAACTAAAACTTATTTAAGTTTAAACTGAGAAACACAACCGCCGACAACCTAAACATAAGTAGTATGTGAACCTGAGATTATATGGCTCCAATCAATTCAATCACCAAGCTATTATTCCACTGGGAATTAGTTTGAGCAGTGACTGAAAACAAACGGAAACTATTGGCAAACAGTATAATAGCAATAAGGACATTTGAAGCTTATTGTATCCGAAAACACGGAAGAAATTAGATAAACATTTCATTATTATGTTAATATGTTTGCACTAGTATTAATTTTACAAAAATCTCAGAAACTGAATTATCATAGTATATTGACCTCAGAAAAGATCAGAAATACACAGCCAAGAGTATTCATTTTCACGTACTTGGAAGCTCAGGTTTTATGTTTCTATACACATTTAGTTAATTAAAGAACTGCTACAACGAAGTTAAATCTAGGAGTCAGATATTTAGAATATTCTTATTTTGTTGCTTCTTTAAGGTAGGAAATAATATCATTGCGATCAGCTTCCTTCTTTAAACCAGCAAACACCATTTTTGTACCAGGAATATACTTTTTTGGATTTTCCAAATATTCAAATAGAGTCTGCTCATTCCATATAATGCCTAAGCAATAATGAAAGAATTGATAAGTGGAAATAGTGGTTCATGAAATAAAGAAGCAAAAAGCATATTTACACCTTAAATACTTGACTTACTTTATTAAGTATTAAATGAATTAGCAAATGTATTGATGGTTTATGCGATAATAATATTGTTAGTAAAAAATCTCTCACAATTTTGCATAAGTGAAAATTACCAGTTATTCGTAAAACACAGATAATCTTTGGAGACTGACGATAAATGTTTGTTCAGGTTTGTGAACAGAAGATTGTTATAGTACGTAATAGTTTGCTACCACTAGTAAATAATTTCCTAAATCAACGTAATTTTTCAATCCCACTTACATCTTTTATACACAGTCTAGACGGACATAATGTACTGGTAACTAGAAGTCATAAGAATAAAATCCGTTGGACCAGCGAATGAGTGTATAAAATACAAGTAATTAGGCATCATCAATCGAAGGGCAGTTTTAACAGTTAGTCAGTAACAACGTAGAACTTTGTACGTACGTACATCAGTTCGAGTTGCCATACCACATTAGCACAGAGATGCGGTTGTCGATTCAAATCCCGTGGTGGTAGAGGTAGTAAGAGTATAAGCAGTAATCGGGAAGATTAGGGTTTGTAGATGTTATTTAAAGAGTATAATCCAGTGAAATAAATTTGGGAAGAGAAAAAAGAGACGAGGAATCAGGAGATTAGAATTCGGCAAAGAAAATATTATATCATGATTAGGAAGTCATGCCCTGGTACGGCCGAGAGTGGGGAGAGTCAATTTTCCCTCTCAAAATGCTCTCACATGTCCACATGCATACAACCACTGTCAGGGAAGTCCTACTCACTGCCTTCTCGCGGTGGTGTTGTTTACAAAATTGAGAGGACGAATAGCGTATGTCCGACGCTTTAACTGGGTCGGTGGATACGGAGTTGAACACGGGAGTTGGAAAACCCTGATTACAAACTGATAGGCTCCAGAATCCTGAGGGAACAAATGGCGTACAAACCTATTGTTGGTCACCAGCTACCATGGAACTGCATCTCCTTACGTTGCTCCACTGCCTTGTGGATTAGACGTTTAGGTCAAAGGCTTGGGTGTAGCCCCCTAGGAGAACCATCTGCTTCGGTTTGGGCACCCGGGGAGTATCCTAGCCTTCACACAAACCGAACGATTTATGTGGCGCATAATCATTTGGTGTTTAAATAAAATAAAGTCATGCAAAATTTAGACACCGGAAGTTACGTTTGGAATGAAATAAAGGAGAAAGAAACCATGTCAACATAAAAGTGGAAATATTCAAGCTGAGATATCAGGACCACTTATAGTTTCTATCCTAGGAAACGAGTGGTCGCTGAACCATAACATTCTGGATGAACCGTATCAAGCCCAAAGATATCATCCCACTTGTTCCACCACATGTCGAGGAATAGCGAACTCAGTTCCATAGACATAACCCCAGGGAGCAGTCGTATTTAAGGTCAAAACGATCACAGATATGCATTAGTCAAAGTTGATACAATTTGGATAAATGAGTAAAAATTAGGAAGGTTAGCAAGAAAGTAGTATTTTAGTGGTGGTGAAAAATAATGGATTTTGATAACAAGATGCTATGTGACGGAAAATTCGATAATGATTTAGAATTGTCCATGTCTCGAGTGAAAAATCTGAACCCCCTTATGCGAACAAGTCACCCTTTGAGATTATTGAACTGATACGACTGTGACGAATAATGGATTGTGTGGTAGCTGTTGAAGCTTGCGAAAGCTAGCAACGCATCTATCGATAGGGTTCAGACTCAAAAAACTTTCTGTTTGTTTCGTTGATGAATCCCCATTTCTATATGTTGTGGGAATCCATTGATCTGTCTCTGCGAACTATGATTCCTGTGAACTTAAACAATGACTTATTCACTTTAATCTTTCTACTGAAGTGAAGTAAAAAATAACAACAAACAAAAGCTTTTGGAGATTACCTTTACTAATGTTGGCAGCAGTGTAGGTATACCCGGGGGCTTGACCAGTCTTCCGTCCAAACAAACCATTTAGATTGGGTCCTACTTTGTGTGGACCACCTTTTTCAACGGTGTGACACTGTCCACATCTTTGAACGAAGAGCTTCTTCCCTTTCTCAAAATCACCTTCAGAGAACGCCATCGAAAAGCAGAAGTTCAAATAGCCTCTCCAAGAAGAGTGTAGCTGTCTACATAATTTAAACAAGTCAAATTTTTCACTCTGATGATCATCCTAAAGCGTGGATAGCAAGCAAAATATCACCTTAACCTTTTGTCTGAAATAATTCCTCTATTTTCCGGATAGTATATTTGAAAACATAACGTTCTTTACCATTCCTTAAAATAGTGGATGCCACTAAATGAATGTTAGAAATCACAACCATCACTTCGTAGCGGTTGCATTCAACCACCCTATCTTATGTTATAACCATTTTTCATTTACAGTTCTAAGAGTTGTAAACAAAAATTTCACATCATTTAGTTAAAAAGATAAAATTACTCTGATATTTGGCAACTTTTGTTCATTGTGTGAATAACCATAATTTAATTACCGTTAAACAATACTTGAGAGGTTTACGTAAGTTTGCTTATGATATTTTTGTAAAGGACCCCAGTTTTATAAAGGGACATTGATTTATTTTCTAAATATATAACATGAATTTATGCAAAGGTTTCTGATAATATTCTTATACCTTTCAAATAACAAATCTTAACAGCTGACTGAATTCAGATTTGTTAACTATTGGATGTTAGCTTGATGAGTTAAGAGCAAAGGGATCTCTATGGGATTCAGTCTTTAGAGTGAGTCGTGGAAGCCCACTGTAGAAGAATCCTATAATGGGATTACCCACCTGTCCAGAGCTTCCTGGTTTTCAGTGGCGAGTTAATTGCCATTTGTCCGTGATGTTAATTATGAAATAACCAACTTGGATTTCATCTTTATGACGAAACTATTACTCATGTTTTGGCCATTTCCTCTTAACATTGTGGAACTGGTCATTTAAATTACTTTTCAATTAGTTCTCAGCAGTTTTGTTCCGCCTTATTTAGGATAAGGAAAGTTGGTGCTTCCTCCTTCACTTCAAAAAAGCAAGAATATCCGTAAGCTGATTCAAAGGTAAGGAACGAAATCGTTTGAGGGGGTAACTTCAAATTTCGTGTAGAACGTCGCAACTCATTAGTTCCTTACATATTGGAGTATGGGTGACACATAGAGGACCTTCGAGTGATACATAGCACTCCAAACAATTCAGTATATCCTCCAAAGTGCCAAAATAAACTCAGTCCCAGTAACAGCAAATTATTACAACACTTTGCAGTAGGCATTCCGGTTTACAGACAAGGTCAAATTTTTACAAGTGTTACTCGACTTACAGCAATGTGCTACTCAGGTTGATACGTAAGAATATACACCGGTTATAACAACACGGAGGTAAATTCGAATACATGGGAATATGAATGGTGTCAAGATTAATTTTAATACATGGCCGGTACAGACCAAATTTACAGGCGTAATCACTATTTTATGACATGGGTTTACGGATAAAATATTACCTGCGTAAGGTTACGAGATAGATAAATTTCGTGAGAATACTTACAATAGACTGATTTCTTTAACCGGTTTTTGCCATTATTTGCATTTTTCATTGATTCCCATGATTTTTGCAATCACCATTATTGATCGCAAAGCTATTGTTAAAAAGTAATGGCCCGACCTTTAACTTGTTGTCCGGGTTTTGTGAAGGTACACAACACGACTCATTGATTACCGCTCGTCAATACACTGCTGTACACATAGGTTATCCTAGTTTCTGGAAAGACCGATTAATTCATTTCTCCCAAGCCACATCCTGACCCTGTCACTTATTAGCTTATTAACCTGACTGTATCTATGTGATCGTATATCTGTTGATTGCATGTCCTATTCATTATGTCTGTAACTTATTTTTGGTCTGACTACAAACATTAAGTGACGCCCGATTAAATCGAGTTGGCTCACTTACCTTTTCCACTGAGGGTCATTTCGTTTCGCTTTACTCTCTCCTCTTTCTTTTCCGCACTACTTCTGCCTGATTGTCTGTTCAGACCAGTGCGTTTACGAAATATACGTATTCAAACTTCATTTGACTTGTTTTATTCCGTTGTTCTCAATTCGGATTAAGTCGACAATTATATATGAGGGTAGCTGGGATTTATATTTCGAATGTTCAGGAACAAAATGCGGTTAGTGTTTATTGATTAACTGACGCAAATTATTTGAATTTTCACACGACTTTATCGTTATAGTCTTTATTTATTAACTCGTCATTTTTATAGTTGTTATCGAATGCCAACTATCAGGTTTGTGCTCACGAGTTTGAAAGTGTATGTTATAGGACGGCTTGGTAAAATGACGAAACCAGAATAAGATAGGAAACACGAGTCTAAGAAGCTGCGAACATAGGAGAACAACATCAGCATCATAGAATGATTGTCACATTGTCAACAACAAAGAGCTAGAGACAACCAAAACGTACTGCAAAACGAATATGTGTGAATCGAATTCATCGTTAAGGGCAGCAAACAGAAATTAAAAGTACAGCGTAGTGAATTGGATTGAACGCATGTAACAAGATAGGTTGACTAGTTAAGAGTTGACCCCAAACTACTATGTATTAAAACAATAGAGCTCAAGTATTCACTCACGTCCCTATTTTGTGTAGGCATTACTTTTCCTATTATATTATATTAAAAACATCTTAGTAAACTCTGAGAACCATATAGCAAACACTTCAGTTGTAAAATGCCAATCAATTGTCTCAGAATTCACTGTTCTTTTGATTCTACACCAACCATTTTCTGCTCTCGTTCTCTTCTCATCGATCCTCTTAACCTTCTGCCTTCAGACATCTCACTTTCGATTTATGACACATGCTACCTATATGTGTCGACATCAGTAGGACACACTGCAATATTGAGTTTACGACATGACTCTCACGGCTACGCTCACGTTAAACTAGTTATAGTCAGTTGTCCATACGAAATTCTGGAACATATCAAATATTGTGAAACTATTCGTTCAAATTTAGACGAAGGTTCTTATTTACATATCACTATAGTTATGTTTCATAAAACCTTATTTTATTTAAATAACAGATCATATGTGTTCTTTTTCTTATCGTATAGCTGAAACCTACTACATATGTGGCTTTAATTTTCGATTATTATTAGTATGGTCAGAAAACACTTGTACTGCTCATACTTTAGGTAGCTAACCACCAACTAAGACAGTGTTTTAATGTGACTTGTTGGGACACTTTGGCATACTAATTCGTCCTTTCATTGTTATTTTTCTTTATGTCTGAGTAAATTACACTCAGCGAACATGGTATGGTTTCGAGATTCATGAACGAAAACATCAACTCCACACGCACTCGACCAATAGACTACAACGGCTGCAATGGCCGGGATTGCAGTATTTACTAACGTTGGTCGAATATTTACGATACTCATGACCGGTAGAACTTGCACGCTTGCTAGATGCAAGCCTAACCGTCTTATGGGTATTTTTAAGAGATATAGTCTCACTATAACATGCGTACCTTCATTGAACCCATCAAATGGTTAATCTGTTAGACTCCAATTGTGCCAATGACCATAGAAAACCCATTCGATTCTCGTACGTTTTGTAATTTTCTTTTTTTCCTTAACCGCATATTTTACTTTTACAGGTCATGAAGTGCTCTTATGCACCACAACTACGAACCCGGTTATAAAAGGCGGTCACCATGACCTCAAGGTCACATATTTGATTGATTTCGATGAGTAGCTCAACTTCTCTCCATACCTTCAAAAATTATTGAGTCCTTGATATGCGACGCTATACACTACTATTTACTGTCCTTAAACTTCTTTACACTCCAACAACATGGTTTCAGGATGGGTTATTCTTTTGTAACCAACCTGCTGACTGCGGTGGACAGATGGACAACCACCCTTGATCGCAAAAGGAAGGTTAATGTCATTTACCTTGACTTCTCAGAATCAGTTGACAGGGTCAAACATGTACGTCTTATCAATAAGCCCAAACGATTGGGTATCAAATCATCTCTAATTAACTGGCTCACTTCATATCTAAATAGTCGACATTTCAAGTTCAGGGTTAACGTCACTTTCTCTCGAGATGTTGAATGTCTTACTGAGTCATCCAGGGTTCAGTAAAATGGCCTCTTCTTTTCTTGATTTGTATAAGCGATCTTCCACAACAGGTATCGTCAGACTTGTTACCTTTTGCTGAAGGTGTGAAACTTTGAAGAGAGATACGCAACCGAGAGGATATACTGACACTTTAGGAAGATCTGACTTGACTTCAAGGTTTTGCAAATGACAACGGACTTACCTTTAACACTTCAAAGTCTGAATTAGCCCATCTGAGATATGTTACAGACTGCAGTTACAACTTAGGAAACTCCTCTATAGAAGTATCTCGAGTTGAAAAATATTTAGGAGTGCTAGTACCTTAGCGATTGTCAATTTACGTCAGTTAAAGGCCATGTTTTCTAGTACTCGATGTTTTAGCATGTTTATTTAACTGAAGCACGTAAATGCTACTAAGGCTTGTTAGTGAACCATCATAGTTAACAATAAATGTAGATTACAAGCTATTAGTATCGACTGGGCTAGTATGCTATGAGTACTAATCAATTTCACACTCTAACAATGCACGTGAGCATGTATCAAAGGACGGATAGAATGACGGGTCAACGTAAGTAAAAATCAATCAGTTAATTTAAAGTGAAAAGGACAACTAATAACAAGCTGTGTTTTTTTAGTCGGGCTCACCAGTATAGAACTATGGTCTGATTCGTTATTGGTACTACTACCTAATCCTAAAATTGTAGGTTTGTGATGACGTGACTGCCTAATCTATAAGATCTTACGTGAAAGTCACATCATTGTCTACACTGACCCATCGTATGTGACAATCAACAATATGATACTCAGTACTTCTGAAGAACACATTTGGGCTGCGGACAGAATAATATATTTAATGTGAATAACAATAAATTAAACATAATAACAACGTCTGAGAGGCCGATTCATGCCGTTTTATCGAATGAATTTTCCCACGCTCACCAGTGTTACCTCCTCTCTGTGTTAATATTGAATATCTGTTTTTCCAGTGATCTAATATCCAGCTTTTTGGATTGTGTGGTTAGGACCGATATCACCACAATTTTTCAGTAGCCACTTTTCCGGCCATGTAAACCAGAAACTTACAAGTGCGAAACACTTCTCAACTTGGTGCCAGCTGATGGCGCTAACTCCCGCGTTAGTGCTGAGAAAACTAAGGTCCCTGCTCTCAGGAAAGCCACTTGATGCTACGCCTGCCCTATAATTCTAAAACAGTACACGAAAGCCATCAGCATTCCGACATGTGACTTATCTAGGCGCTCACCAGGGTCACAATGACTCGAACGTACACGGGCTCCTCTCTCTGATCTTCATAAAGTGAGATATAAAAGATCCATCCTGCTATAGACCGATAGATTTGCAATCATTACTGTCAAAGGTAATGGAGGGACTGGTCATTGATCAAGTGGGGGAGTGCAGGAACGACGACAACGGTTCACTGATCCCCATTCAGATCAGGGACGACCAACACGCGTCAACTGATTGCACTCCATGGACTGGCCCAAGAGATGGTGGTCGCCCTCTTCCTTGAACATATTCTCACCAACACATTTCTGTAATAACGTCGTTTGTGTTATACGGTGTTCAAAGCAGCCGTTGTACCCTGATACGACGAAAGGGTAATCCAAGTTGGGTGCTGACAGTGAGATGTGACTTCGAAAATAGCTGATTTGTCGCACCATTCTCGTTTAACCCGAGTAGGCCCCCAATCATTCGACAAAAATAAGCTACGTTGGTGATTTATGTATGTCTTCCACAGAAACGCACTTCTGATTGTCTCCTGAGAGCTCGATCTAGAAATACTAACTACAGGGTGCTTGAACACTAGCTCAGTCTACACCAGAGATTCAGCAAAAGCAAATCTTGAATTTTTACCGAAACAGATTGATGTGACCACCCTAGATTTGTTTATAATACTTCAAAACCTACTCAAGGTCTCAGCTCAACGTCCATGTCATTGTTGAGCTCACAATCTTTAAAAGAGATACGAATCTTAGTACACAGATGCTCAGCAAAGTAGATGATAGGGCTAAAAAACAAATTTTACAAACAAAGGCTCAGATGCCTGGAACTATTCTCGTTGAGCTAAAGGGAAATGAGAGGCAATCTGATGGTTGCACAAAACATATTAAATACACATGGTCATCAAAACACTAACACTGTACCAGAACATTAATACCTAGCACCTCGAGGCAACTACTATGAAATTACACATTGAAAACTCCGGTACACTTCCAATTTTGATGATTAACAATAGTCCTCAATTGGAATGCTTCACCATTAGAAGTGATCACAAGCCCGTCAGTGGATGGCCTTAAAGGGAGGCCTAAGGTTAATATAATAACTCATGGCTTACTAAAATCCCCCCACATGGACCAGCTGTACCTTATTCACATCTTGTAAATTATCTGCTGTTATCATCATCACGTATCAATAATTTTCTATCATCTCATTATTTTACCTTTCAGTCGTCTCAAATCATTTGAATTACTGATCAGTTTATTTATTTACTTCTTGAGACAGTCGTCCTCTCTTGTCACTCAAATTTTCTCTTCATAACTCTTTACATTGCATTCAGTCAACATCCTGACTGTTAGTGTGTTAGCGTCTAGTTCCAGAAACCTCAACTTCCTACAACAAACTCGCTCACTCAGATCACAAGATATATTGTAGTGTTGTAGTGTGACGTCGAGTCGCGGGCGAGCATGATCACCACTACACTGAGACTACGTGCTAGTTACTGCGTTAGATTACTTCGTAAGCCAAATATCAGAAAGCAACTGAAGGTTGCAGCAAGATGTCTTTGTTGGCGATCTTGCGGTATCGAAAGAATACCGATGTAGCGGTAAATAAATCCCCAAAATAAATAGCTCTGTAAGTTTTCGACATTGGATGCTGACCACATTAGTTCTAATGGACTCACCTAGTTGAAGGCGCTCGGTCATGCATCCGCACCAGATCACGTGTGGGAACGCCGTGCTCAACATCTACTGCAAACTCTAGCCAGATTAGATCAGACAATTTCGATATATTGGCAGTCGTCAAATACAACTTCTGATCTCCTCGATTCTGTCTTTTGATTTCTCTTGGTGTGTACGAGTTATATTAGAAGGTGTTACTGGTAAAAGCGTTGTCAAACACTGAATACTTGTGGCATCCTTACCGAGATCGTGCCAAAAGAGTACAAGTGGAAATGCTGAGCGTAACCGAGAGCGTGCATGGACAAAGACAACGGAGGAATGTATGTTTTCAGTACAGTTGAACAAACAAGTGCAGTAAAAGGATCACTGGTAAGACTGGTTTTAATAATTGTTTTAATTATACCAATCGCGTTCTCTTGATAAAAGTAGGTCACCGCATTATAAACTCGTAAAAAAACTAAAAAAACGGACTAAAATTAGTTCTGTTGTAACTAGAATCTCATGGAATAAAGAAGCCAACACATGGAAGTCACTTGGTTTACACTAGCCTGTCACAAAGAACAGCTGTTGCGGTTCACTGATAGTACCAGGGCTTTGGAAATAGCTAGCACGTTATAAGATGTAAAGTTCGAGGAATGAAAGGTTGATCTCTTTTCCACGGTGGATGCAAAATGTTCAGCTCACCAGAAGAAAATGAATATGCTTCGTTTTACAACTCCACAGGACTTTCTGAAGTGGACCTAAGCGCTGACTTGGTGTTCCGGAAATTGCAGCACTTAAGACTTGACACTTCTCCTGGCCCGGATATGGTTCATCCTGCCATACTGAGGGAGGCAGCCTCAATCCTGGCAACGCCGCTTAGCGTGATGTTTTCACACTCGCTTAGCCGAGGCAAATTACCGGAAAACTGGAAGTTGGCTCACATCACACCAATTTTCAAAGGTGGTCGACGCAATGAACCTTCAAGTTATCGGCCGGTGGCTCTTCTGTCATTACCTTCAAAACTCATGGAGTCCCTGATATGCGACGGTTTAAATGACTATCTACTGTCCTTAAATTTCTTCTCACCCCAACAGCATGGTTTCAGGAAGGGTTACTCCTGTATAACCAACCTTCTGACTGCGGTGGATAAATGGACAAGCATCCTCGATTGCAAGGGAAAGGTTGACGTCATTTACCTTGATTTCTCAAAAGCTTTTGATAAGGTTAACCACTTATGTCTTATCAACAAGCTCAAACGACTAGGTATCAAACCACCTCTAATCGATTGGCTTACTTCATACCTAAAAAATCGACACTTTAAGGTTAGGGTTAATTTCACTTTATCTCAGGCTATGGAATGTCCTAGTGGGGTCCCCCAGGGCTCAGTACTAGGGCCTCTTCTCTTCTTGATCTACATAAATGATCTTCCTCAACAGGTAACGTCAGATTTATTACTTTTTGCCGACGACGTGAAACTTTGGAGAGAGATACGCAACCAAGACGATACACAGGCACTTCAGGAGGATCTGACGCGACTTCAAAGTTGGGCAGACGATAACGGACTTACCTTTAACACTTCAAAGTGTAAAGTAGTCCATCTGCGACATGTAGCAAACTACAGTTACAACTTAGGAAACTCCTCTCTAGTAGTATCCCAAGTCGAAAAAGATTTAGGAGTCCTGGTACCCCATGACTTAAAGTCTTACGCTAACTGTGACAAAAATGCCTTCCGAGCAAACCTTGCACTGGTAACGTTGAAGCGCATTTTTGGACAGTTTGACGGACGAACTTTCCACACAATCTTCAATAGTTTTATCCGTCCCCATTTAGAGTACGGAAACATAGTACTCCCTCCCTCACTCCAGAAGGACAAGGTCACTTTGGAGCGTATCCAACGGCGAGCCACGAAATCAGTTCGAGGACTCAAATCTAAGCCTTACGAAGAACGCCTCCGTTCACTAGACCTTTACCCACTAGAATATAGGCGTCTTAGAGGTGATTTACTAATGGCTTACAGTATTCTTAACACTTCTGGACATCCTCTTAAACACCTACTTAAGCTTAGTTCGAATAATAACCTAAGGGGTAACACCCAGAAACTGGAAACACAACATAGCAAGACGGAATGTAGACACAACTTCTACTCCTTAAGAGTTGTCAAAAGCTGGAATTCGCTGCCGGCCGAGCTAGTCCAAGCGACTTCTCAGGAGTCCTTCAAGAGGCAACTTGACCTATTCTTAAGGACCAAGGACAGCATCACATTATGATTTACCAATTTCTTTTCCTTTTTATTGTTAACATACCTAGGTTCCTGCCTGGAGGATTTGGTGATCCCCTGCTACTAGACACGGAAGCCTGTTAAGCGAAAGCTTCTTCTATTCCGTCCACAACCATTTGAACCATTTGGAATAGTCAAGGTCGTGTCCTACTTCAAGGCCATGGCGGTCTCGGCTTCTTAAGTGTTATTATTTTTTATTATATAGAACATTCCTACTGTTTTTCCACGATTTCTATAGCCTATTTACAAAGCCTCATATTCTTTATGATCAGGCAATATGAAGGGAGTTTCGTAACTAGATATAGCTGTTACTACTAGTGTTTAAAGACAGTAAAAGATTTAGGTGAATTCAACACCTTCGGATTAATGCAATCAGTTTGATCCCTATAAGGTGCTGGACGGCTCTGATTTTCATGCATCTGCCTTCCATTTTACTTACTGTTTAGTGTTGTCGTCTTATTGACTGGGATAGTTGCTCATTTATTGTAGTTATATACACTGGTGACTATGTTGATCATTATGCTAAACCCCTTTAATCTAATAACGTGCTAGACATTTTCAAGATGAAGAATTTATGAAACGGTGTTTCAATTGTACTGAAACTTCCGCCTGTCTAATTGAGCCTTATTCCATCATTCATTAATATTATTTCATAATTGCGTGTAAATGCACTGTAGACCAGTTTACATAGAAATAGTTTTTGGTATTTTAGGTAAAGTGGTTGTCTGAAAACATGGCTGTGAATTTATTCAGGTGCAAAGCACTTCATTCTCATAAGTGATGGGACGCAGAAAAATTGAAGTCCAAAAAATTGAAGATAAAAATAAATGTGTGGTAAGAATTGGTTGCGAAGTATCATTCTCTTACTTAGGCCACTTTTCGCAAGCGTCGAGATGGTTTATTTAAGAAAGCGCTTGAACTACATCGTCTGACTGGAGCGGAAATTACACTGAGTTTAGTATACAACAAATCAAGATATTACTTCAGCTCACATGGTGATACAGATGATGGAGATGTAATTAACAATTTTCACTACACTAAACATTTTCAGTTCAAGGTTGGTTTGGGTATATTCTAAAAATGATGCATTTGTTTTGGTTGTGCAGTTAATCGTTTATGTGGCAAACCAAAGTTACATTACATCAAAAAACCTTTCTCGTTCAGTTAATCATCTCAGGTTACCTTTTTAAACTAAAAATTACTTAGCCTCGCTGCTAGTGCATTCCCTAAATAGTCTCTAAAATCATTGTCAACAATTTGTAAAATATTAATTGTAGTTCCCAAATACTCTTGCACAGCCAAAAGTGGAAAGTGTCCTGTCCCTCATTAAATGCTCTCGTACGCCCATGAGTTAAGTGTCTTCTCCGGGGAAATCGTACTCGCCTCATTCAGGCCACTGGAGCATAGTCTATGAAGTCTAGAAGACAAATAGCGAATACAGCTCTAGAACCGGATTGGTGGGTCAGTAAAATCCGCCTAAGAAAGTCAAGAAGCCCTGATTTTTGAACACGTGGTCTCCAGGATCGTCACGGACCTAATAGTGAGTTAACCTGTTTTTGATTATCGACTGTCAGGAGACGGCATCGGCCGTTTTCCTGCTGCTTTAGGGACTAAACCTTTAGGTTAGAGAATCGGAAAATAGCCCTCTGTTGAAATTACAGATCTCGTTTTTCACATGATACTTTTGGTGCTTAGATGTACTCAATTTTTTCGCAAATCAAATTTTTTCTGGTGTTTAGTTGTGAGCACATCTTTGCGATGGAAGGATTGTTATACGGTATTATACTAAATATTGGGATATTCGTTATGCATTATGTGGTTTAGGTGTTCACCAGAGAGCTTTTTAGTTATTTCGTACCCATCTGCATTTCCTGACTTAACTGTAGAAATTTTTGCTTAGGTTATTCGGTTTTATAAAGTTCTGCGAAAGCGACAAATGTTTCTTAATTTCTGTTGTCCTAAAAGCCATGGGAGATCAAAATGCTCTGTTCTCGGGAAAAAGTGTAAACTACACATATGATTAGTTAGCGATAACAAAGAGGCTTTTATTAAATACGGTTTTTCCCATTTATAAGTTTGAATAAAGCATAAACGACGGTCGTAGCATATCTGTTGTCCGACTTTTTGATGTGACGGCAGTAAGGTGTTTCCCTCAGACAACCAGCATAACAGCGATGCTGACCCCCCACAAGGAAGGGTGGAGTTAGAATAGGTCGACCCTAAAAATCTACACCTCGTCTTATCTCACAGACTTCCGTCTCCGGCCGTAATGTCCCAACAAGCACGGAACTTACACGAAAATTACTCTCAAAAAGGTCGGATGTAACCGGCCTCAAGCAGTTGTCCCTTGGGCACTTGGGTCACGCTCTCAGGCCACTAGGACCGACTCAATCCCAATTTCCTTTTCAGGTACCACAAGAGGAACCCTTCCACATTGTGGGCAACCGAAAAGTAAAAACTGCCCTCTCACCTCTAATAACACCCGAGGTCACTGTATCCATAGTCAATTTTTCTCTTCAATCCCCATTATTCCTCCCACCTTGATTTTCAACTCCCTTTTTATTTCCTCCTCAAGTGTCGCTATTGCCGATGATTCCAGTGCCCAACACTGCCTCAGGTCTACTGAAACCTCGTTCCGAACTACACATTGGAGTCCTCAACGTACTCACCCTGTATCAAGTCGGCCAGCAGGCATCTTTATTCAAGACCCTAGAATTTCGTGCCATTGATGTATTCTGTGTCTCCGAAACACGCATACATTATCCTGTGGTCATCTACTTGATCTCACCTCACCAAAACGGAGAGCCGACAAGATACACCCTCCGTTTATCTGGCGACCTGATGACTAGTTCTCGTGAGCTGGCGGCTGTAGGTATAGGACTGAGTACGAGGGCAGAATAAGCACTATTAGAATGGATCCCTGTTATCAGTCGCCTTTGTGCCGTTCGATTAAATGGCTCCGTAAGAAGTCGGAAGGATAGGGACATATATCTTGTCTGCCTACGCTCCCACTGACTATGGCCCGGATGAAGTAAAAGATGACTTTTACAGAAAGCTTTCTGAACTTCTTCAAAAAGCTAAGCGCTCGGACATAGTACTCGTAGCAAGTGACTTTAATGCCCAAATAGGTAGCTTAAACCAAACAGAAAGACGTTTAGGTGGGTGTTTTAGTATTTTGTGACCCTATATCTGACTCCAATTAGATTGTATGCTGGTTGTCATCAAAATTCACATGTCGGGCATTCTCGCATATTTCATCGAATTAAATCGCGTTGCTGAATAACAGAATTAAATAAGTCGAATACGAGAATAGATTTTTGAATACCTATATTTTGTACACTCACTGATCTGGACAGGAAATGAAAGGGATGAAACGAATAGAAGAAAGCGAAGCGGAATGACCCGCGGTGGAGAAGGTGTGTGAGCCAACTTCATTTAATTAAGCGTGAATCAATACTCATATTCACCCAAAAATAAGTTACAGTTCTGTGTTGAGTAGAATAAGATATACACACATATACGCTCATATAAAAACGATCAGGGTTGATAAGTCAATAATTAACAAGGTCGAAATGTGATTCAAGAAGAATGGATAAATCAGCCTGTCCATATGCTAGAATAAGCTATATGGGATTAACATAGTGATCGACACTATAAGTATTCCGGCTGAGCGAATAGATAATAGTGAACTTCCGCTGCAACTATGCTCAGAAAATCGTTTTTTTAGCAATCACTAATTTTAAGCATAGGAAGAGTTATCGTTGAACATGGCGACCCCCTTCACCAAACGAACGATAGACTCAAATAGACAATATTGCCATGTCATCGTTGTAGGTACTCGCTAAAGTCTGCCGCTCGTTCTGTAGTACGTATTTAGACCATGATCACTCTCTAA
This sequence comes from Schistosoma mattheei, assembly GCA_944470405.2. Classification (NCBI taxonomy): domain Eukaryota; kingdom Metazoa; phylum Platyhelminthes; class Trematoda; order Strigeidida; family Schistosomatidae; genus Schistosoma; species Schistosoma mattheei. The sequence goes on from OX103950.1 coordinate 6,803,084, forward strand.
TAGGAGCACGCATTTGGTTTGCGCCTCGCTGGACTCAGTAAAACCATATAAAGTTGATACAGATTTCCAAAATAAGTGAAGTTGTCGATGCGTTCGATTAATTCACTCCCTATCTTTAGTTTAGATATTGACGCAGGCCAGTCCTGAAGCAACAATTGGCATTGTTGCTCAGTGCCACCAAAAGACCTAGCATCTTATAAACGTTTTCACCAAACAGGATTATATTATGTGTGTATTCTAAGTCGATAAGTGGATCTCCTGGTAGGAGATCAATGCCCGATAATTCAGTCGACGAGGACGTTATTTCCAGCAGCGGGTCTATGACGTAATTAAACAGAAATGTGGATAGTGAACAACCTTAACGGTCACCACTTGAGGTTGCAAAATCAGATGACAGTTCGCCATGAGCCCTGACGTAACTGGTAGTGTTCGAGTAAAGAGTCAAGGAAAACTGTCATAGTCGGATGCCGATAAGCACGCCCGTGTTCTAAGGTCTGACAAATGGTGAATATGTAGTCGATGCAGCCACAACCAGGTCTGAAACCAGCCTGATTTTCTCGCGTTTGCAGTTCACGAGTCTTTGTTAGGCTACCGATAATAATTGAGGCTAGTATTCTAGATGCTATGCTAGTCAAACTAATCCCTCTATGGTTACCACAGGATGGTTTTGACCAGTCAGATGGGATTCCATTCAGTTCCCAGATTTTAGCTAAAACATTAGTCAATTTAGTCGTTAAATTTCATACACGTAGTTCCCTTTATTATCTTAAAGACAGCAAAAACGAATATTGGTGCAGAATAATACGAACTCATTTTATTTCGTTAGGTTCTCATCAGCTGCTTACAACCTATAATATTTAAAGTCAACGTTATTACAGATATTGACATGTTTATTAATACGAGGGTGATTATAGATGAATATGTGTATCATGATGTAGCGAAGATTCTGATAGAGTTAATATGGTCATAAAAAATTACCAGCAATATTTGTGTGGTTCACTCTGCCAGCAAATCTAGATGAATCCTTCAATGTATACGTGGCTAAACGTTGACGGACTAGTTCTAACTTACCCGCTAGCCATCGTGCTACTTTGTGGTAGGGTGAATTGACCATTGACAGCGTAAGTATAAGAGGAATACCTTGTTTATGTATTTTTGGTACACCATAAATGTGGAGCAAATGAGACCCATGAGGTCGCAGATTATTGTAATTGGAATTATCAATCATCATCCTCAGGAGATCCCTGAGTACTTTCGTGACTCTTTTCTGAGTTGAACCAGTTAAGTCCTTGTTACTTTTTTCTAACTCATGTGGCCACTCAAAATGGACTTCATCTTTTGTGTTCATTAGAACAACACCTGAACCTTTATCTGACCGTAATATCATTATATCATCATTTCGCTTAATATTTCGTAATGCTGTCAAGCGGTTTTCGGGTAAAAGTTTAGACTACAGTGTGGGTGAAACGAGATAATGGCTCGCGATACCAACTAGTTTAGATTTAAACCAGCCTTTCTCCTCTTCACTAACTGGGTGCAACTCTTTAATTTGATCAAATAAATTCTCAAAATGAGTTTCTGTGTCGATTTTGTTGGCATGTATTTTGAGTATATGAAAATTCACTATTGATAGATTATAGAGAAATTTTCGGGGTTTTTCGGAAAACCACAGTATAGGTATTCCTGTGATAGAGTCTTTGACAAAGTTAGGTGGAAATTCTTGCATATTTTGCTTTGCAGACCTTAGATAAAGTGGATATATTTTATGCGACTTACGATACTTAGATCGTTGACTAATTCGTGTTACCACCAACTGTGTATACAATTTTACATGTATCTGCCAAAACAGTTACATCGGTAGGACAGAAAGGAGAGCCAATGTCCGGTTCAAAGAAAATATTCCGAATCTTTTAAGGTCAAATGGATTAAAAGCATTCAGCAGTGCCATCCCAAGACATCTTCTTCACACAGGACATCAATTCGATACACTGAAGTCTTTCAAGGTTATTAGCAATCAATCAAACTCCAATATTTCGAAATTTATCGAAGTGATATAGACCAAACGTCTAAAACTAGATCTAGGTGTCCAAAACGAGGCAGTAATAAATCTTTATTTGGTTGGTAGCGTTACACCTCTTCTTATTTATTACGTCGTTCATTATTTCAACTATTTCTGGAGTTTGATTGCATCGTTGTCATTTTTATTCAATCCATAACTGACTGATTTCAATTAATATCTTACTTTATTATCAATAATCTGTTTTCAGTTACTTCACTACACAATCATCTAATGTTTGTTAACTCCATGACTTATGATCACTATTCCAATGTTCTGGAACTTTCCCCCAAACTTGATTTATCCGAAACAACATTTTTTGTGACCTTATTAACTCTATCACAATCTTCGCTACATCATGATACACATATTCATCTATAATCACCCTCGTATTAATAAACATGTCAATATCTGTAATAACGTTGACTTTAAATATTATAGGTTGTAAGCAGCTGATGAGAACCTAACGAAATAAAATGAATTCATATTATTAGGGAGTGAATTAGTTGAACACATCGACAACTTCACTTATCTTGCAAGTCTGATCATCCCTTATGGTTGGATTCTGACGAAGTCGTTGCAGGGATTCAGAAAGCTCGTTTGGCTTTTGCCAACTCATGTCACCTATGTCTAAGGCGAGATATCCGACTATTAATTAAAAAGATTAGCATTCTATAGCTCGTTCTGTTCTACTTTATGGCTGCTAAACGTGGCTATCAATGGTAGAAGGAACTCGTGAGTTACTAGTGTTTGATCACAGATGTCTTAGAAATATTGCCAGCATCTGCTGGGACCACTGGGTAAGTAATAGTGAGGTTAGATGCCAGGGTATTACGGAATGATGGTAAATTAGTCGATGAGGTTGGGAATGTTTATCAACTGAGATGGTTGGGCCACGTGTTACGTTTGCTAGAACACCGATTACCACGACGCTCAATGCTGACTAGTGTTGGAGATGGTTGGAGGAAAGTTAGGGGCAACCAATCCAAAACGTGGCATCAGTGCTTGAGGCTGCTAACTTCTATTCTTTGCCATGTTGGTAGATGTAAACTACTTAGTTGGGGCCTGCGCGACTACCGTAACCAACGGTTGGAGACTGAGTGAAATGGCTGAGAATCGATTACAGTGGCATACCTGTATGCACTCTTTGTTTCCCCCATCATATTAAGATTAATTTATACCCTTCTTTCTACGAACTAATTCTTTTTTTCCGTTTTATACTCTCATATACAATCTTTCATATATTTCTACCATTGAAGTAACTACTTTTTTGAATTTGGTGTTCATGTTGTTGTGCTAATGAGGTGTGGCAACTTTGACCGATGTATGTATGTGCCTGGTCATGTGTTGTAGTTGACTGACTAACTTTTTAGATTGGTCTGTCTACCAGAGCGTGAAATACTAGTTTGGATAGGATTTGACTGAAATAGTGGTTTAGTGTTGAAAGCACTTGGGTTCCGATTACTACGTTCGATCTACCTCGATCTTTACACCCATATAGTATCACTAGACCTCAGCGTAACTCTAAACCCAGCAAATAAAATTATACATTATTACTATGTTTAAAAAGGGTGCGAAAGCCAGGTCACAATGTTCTTGTTATATGAAATCTGTCTGTCTCAGTGCATAGTTATTGTTTTAGCCAAATTGTTCTGTATTATTCCTATTTTATTAACAAGCGATAAGATGAGTATCTGCAAATTTCTTTTTCTACGCTACTTTCATTTTATAGGCATGTGGATCTCATTTGCCACACGGTTGCAATGAAACTAATTGTTCATCCAAGTTATCAAATAATAATCATTCAAGTCAAAAAAATGAAACATCTATTAAACGGAATTCATTCCCATTGATGAATTCCGCTAACAACTGTACAAGATATAAATATAAAAGTACAAAGTTAACTAGTGAAGAGAGATTGGCTAATTTACGATATTTAATTGTTGATGAGTTATTTAAACAGGCACTTACACGATTTCGTTCTTTAACCAAAGTAACCAGTTTAAATAAGGTAAATGCTCTATCGGCGAGTTTTTTCCCCTAATTAAGGAAGATCTCAACATTTGCTGTGTATATTTATAAAATCAAAAGGTTTATTGGTTAAAGCATCAGACTTTCAACTAGTGGATTTCAAGTTTTAGTCCTGCTTCTCCTCTTTCGGCTTGAGAAGCTTGTCAGTATCACTAGCCCTTACATAAAACTTGACTCAAAGCCAAGTACACATGTCTGTACTTGGTAAGTGAGATATCTAGCTGTTGTGATTCTTAACGATTTGTAATGAAGGGAGGTTATAGAACTGTCAGCTTTACGTATAACTGAAAATGATCTTAATTGATTGAGGTAATTTGAAATATTGTTAATTTGAGATGTATGCTATTTCATAATTATTGCCAATATTTATTCTCGTGAAGTTTGCAAAGCTTTTTTCTGAGATTGCCATATTGGATCTCATCAAAACACCTTAATTGGGTAAAATATAGCTGTGTCTATACGGTTTTGATATGCTGTGAACGTGTGTTTCTGTTTTCTCTTAGTTACAATATCATTATAAAATTACTGCTTACACAGGAATTTATTTGGTATCCATAGTTTATCTTCGTTTAATAACTTGTCAGATGCCGGAAAATTCTGACTATTTCTTCGTAAATTTAATTTAAATGTCGGTTGGGTGTAACTTAATTGTTTACCATTGATTGATCACTAAGTAGTGACCAATATCGTGTTTGTCTAGTCCTTCTTAGTACCGGTCGAATTTTGCCGATCAAGTTGGTGGTCTAAGTGGCTCAACATCCCGTGGACTATTTATGTTAGGTGGTTGAATGTAGTCTGCTGGAAATTCAACCTAGGTCTCATACTACTTGGTACTTTCCAACAAGGAATGCTTATGTAACCTTAAGGAAATTGAAATTCTCTGGCGGGTCCGGAACCGTATCACTCAACTGATCGTTCATGTAGCTTATTAATCATGTACAAATTTCTGTACATTGTTTTGCATGACGACTAGTGATACTACTCTTTAGGTGCCGAAACTTAATTGGATTGAGAGAGGGTATGGTTTAAACATCCAACTGATTTATAAGTCAATGGTGATTAATCAAACTACTAAACAAAAACCACTTAAAAATCAACGTTAACAATTGTTAAGTACACTTAGTAAATAGATTTTAATGTCGTATAGAAAGTAATCATAATTTCATGTGATGGAATTAACTGGGGAAATGCTTGTAGATTTACGATGGATGTACTTTTCTGTTTTTTTAACTTTTACCCTCTCTCTCTCTCATACAAATGTGTGTCTTTATCCATTTCGTTTATTTACATACTTTATCAGAAACAGACAATAATTAGTCCCTGTTATAATAGTAGTGGTAGTTGGACTATGTTAAGTCCATCAAGTATTATTCCTAGTTATGAAGTTTCATCATCTCATCTGGTAGATCAATCAGAAAAGGTTTCTAATGATGAAAATATTTTGTCGATAGGTAAGTGTAACAAAAAATTTCTTATGCTCTAGAACAATATCAGTTTGAGTTGTATTTTTTCATTCTTTCAACATGAAGTAAATATTGAGTAATTTCAAATTAAAAAAATATTATACAGTGTTTTGATTTATTTGGAGTTATTTACTAAAAAGTATTGAACAGCCAGAATAATTTATCATGGTATTTTGAAGTAATTCATGCCAGCGATTCAGTGGTTTAAGCCTTTAACTTTCAACTATTAGATCATAAGTTCAAACTCAACTCCATTTATTTCCGTTTAGACTGTTGAGTAGTATCATTAGTTCGCATACAATAGTCGTGACATACACCTAAGTATATGGTAAATTGGTAAAATTAGTTTAAAAATGTAATGAATAACGGTTGGTAACACTCTGACCAATCAGTAGGGTATCCATTTGTAGGGCCACGAACAAAAGGGTGGTTATCTAGGGGAAGAGTGAAAAATATGCGGTTGAAAAGGTTGCACATCAGTAAGGTAGACCGTCAAAATTTATCATTTTTCATATTTGTGTGTGGGTTCTGATACTGCCCGGGTGCCCAGACCGGAGCAGGTGGTTTTCTCAGGGGACCACACCCCGAGCCTTTGACCTAAGGGTCTAACCCACAAGGCAGTGGAGCATCGTGAGGAGATGCAGTCCCATGGTAGCCGGTGACCGAAAATTGGTTCATACGCCATTTGTCCCGGCAGAATACTGGGGCCCATGTGCACCATTGGTTTGGAATCCGGTTAAAGCGCCGGACATTCGCTTTTCGTCCTCTCATTTTCGTAAACAACACCGTGGTGCGAGAAGGCAGTGAGTAGGATTTCCCTGGCAGAGGCTATATACGCGTGGCCATGTGAGAGCATTTCGAGAGGGGGAGCGGACTCTCCCCACTCTCAGCCGTACCAGGGCATTTGGGAGCTGACTATCAAAAAGGCGCATATTAATAAAGATGAGCTTCAAAAGGGAGAATAAAACTTTCAAGGGTCTCTTTGCCTCTATAATGAATTCAAACGTAATTTTAAATGTCCAATAAAGAGCTAACTTTCAACAAATAAGATGGTTTTTCGAATGCGATAATTATCTAATATTCTTATGACCCCTACCATGTCATTTCATACTTTCATTTCGATTAGTGAACGGAGAGACCCGAATGCCCTGGTACGGCCGAGAGTGGGGAGAGTCTGCTCTCACATGTCCACGTGTATGAAACTACTGCCAGGGAAGTCCTACTCATTTCCTTCTCGCGGCGGTGTTGTTTACGAAATTGAGAGAACGAAAAGCGAATGTCCGGTACTTTAACCGAGTTGATGGACACAGAGAGTTCACCCAGTGGAGTTAGAAAACCTCATTCCAAACCACTGAAATACATGGACTGTAGTATCCTGAAAGAACAAATGGTATATGAACCTATCGTTGGTGACTGGCTACCATGTTACTGCATCTCCTTACGTTGCTCCACTGCCTCGTGGATCAGACCTTTAGGTCAAAGGCTCCGGGTGTGTCCTCCTAAGAAAACCACTTGCTTCGGTTTGGGCATCGGGGTAATATCCCAACCGTCACACAAATAGAATGATTTATGTGGCGCATATCTATTTGGTTCCTCTTTGTACCTATATTTATGTGTTTAAATAAATGATAAATAAATAGTGAACGGAGAATCATTTTAGAAGAATGTATGTGTACTTTGGATTTCTAATCTTTCTCAGGGATTTCTCTGTTGATTTAGTGAATCAGTGTTGCATGTAAGAAGATATTTATCACTGAAGATTTCATTTTAAGCTTTAGTTTCTATTTTGTTTACTTCTTTCATTCAATATGTTGGAATACGCTACAATAGCGTACTCATTTGAAGACATATATATTAATAGCTTCCGATAATTGAAATAAAATCTTCAGTGTCAGTTAATTCTCTTATATACAGTACTAACCCATTAGGCAAATCAAAAAACACTACTAGATACTATACTTCTATTGTTTGTTTCTTTTTTTCTTTCTTTTTCATTTATTGAAAATAAAACAAAACCTTGTGAACAGTTCAAACGCACACAAATTCACCATTATTTGAATCCAATTATCAATCATTACAATTTATTTATTCACCAAATAATTTATCATATTCATCATCAATGAATACTACTACAGATCAACAATTATCAAAAGAATTTAATTCAAGTCCATTAAGTCAAATTCTAGAGGTATCTTAGTATTTATTATTATTATTTTTATCTTAAATATATCATACTACTTATTTGTTTACTTATCTATTTTCTATGCCTGTTTTGTTTTCTTCTCAAATTGAATATTCATTTATTCTTACTCCATGTTAAAGTTGATCAAACTTATATATCTGTATGTATATCTATATGCTTGTGGGTAGTTCTATGTTTAGATATAATGATATCCAGACCAAAATATGGCACAAATCCATGAAGTCACTGACAAGTGGACTAAGTCATATTGGTAAGTGTAGACTACTTAGTTGGGATCCGCGAGATGATAACAACCGATGGTTAGAGACCTTGAATGACATGGCTCAAAATTGTTTATAATGGTGTAGGTGCATCCAGTCTTTGTGTTCTCCCAAATTCTATTCTTCTGAATTCTTCATGTCCCTTTTTTCTTCTTTCCAAAGTTATTTAACTGTATTATACTCTTTGAATAACATCTTCAAACCTTACTCTTTCCTATTACTGCTTATATTTTTACTACCTCTACTACTACGGGATTTGAATTGACAATTGTATCCGTGTGCTAATGTGGTATGGTAACTCGAACTGATGTACGTACGTACGAAGTTCTACGTTGTTTCTGACTCAGTGAAACTAATTTATTTGAAGTAATGGACATGTACAAAGTAGAGACTTGAACACTGTTCTACAAATCGTGCACTCTCGAATTCATTTCCACTCCGGAACTCGAACCCAGTACTTTTCGTTTTGAATACCAACGCTTTATCCATTTATCTATTGAGCTCAGAGTGCTGGTGGCTTGTGAAATAGAAATAAATTTTAATCTATTTGCTTAAAAGTGCTTGTGACATAACGGCTAAATCGGATTAATTCGCTTAGGATACATATATGTTAATGAGACTGATTATAATTTCAAATCTTACCATCAATAATGAGATAGTCTAAATCATTACAGAATAAATTAGGTGATATTAGGTGATATATTAGGAATTTATCAACAGAGATTAATTTTAAAGAAATTGTGATGTGTTTCAGGCGGTAGACGATTTGTCGATTTACACGAATTTCTCTCCTGATATTTCGTTTGCACTTCACGAATGGAGAATAAGAGTTTGTGAAGATTGTTAAATTTTATCGTCTACATCACGAACTGACCTTAGACAACCAAGTATTCTTCTAATTTAATCAGGATGTGGAGTGGCAGTAGCTTAGTGATCTGGAAGCATTTGGCAGTTTAGGTAACTGGGTAGCTATTATCACTAGTCTGCACAAATAATTTAGCTTAAAGCTGATAACAGAAACAAGTCATATTATTCATCTCCTTAATATATATCCATAAATTAGAAAGGATTCGGACTATCATTTTTTTGGTAATCTTGACTGGACTTTAATCAATCTTTGTTATGATGTGTGCATCCTATGCGGGTTCCCTCAATATAGTCATTTTTCAGTAGTTCTTATAAAATTGATGAACTTGTGGTCATCAATGTAATCCAAAACCCATGTTTTGTCATTTTCAGGTCTTGTTAGCTGGATGTACATAAACTCCATCCTTTTTAACAAAATTTATGTATCATACTCATTGCACAAATGAATAGTTGTCTGGATTCAATAGCTCAGTGAATAATGCGTTAGCTATCTGAAGTGGGAATTATTAGATCCGCGTCCTGATTTTAAAATCAACACTAGGATCAAGGCAAATTCAGTCGATGCGTCCCATATAAAACTAGGCAAGCTTCCTAGATTACACTATTATAAATAAATCTATCTATTCTACAGATTCATAGAGATTTCTTCTCCTAATCAACTGTTGAATTGAGTCATGTAGGTAGATATTGATTACCTGGTTAGATTCTTGGCGATTATTATCACTACTGGTTGAATATATTGAGTGACATAAAACAGAACTAGTCAAAATGGCAAAGATGCATATCCAATCTTTGTCTTCTTTAATATGAGGTGTGGCATGATATACATTGCCTATAATCATCTCTTAGTCAATTTCTTTCAAATTTATATTCTTATAAAGAAGAATACTAATTGTGTGTTGAAATTTGCGATTCCTAATACTTTTATTGTCTAAAAACGAATAGATTATTTCTGTTTAAAGTGTCAATTTCGATCCTAAATATGAACAAAATGTAATCAGACATTGTTATTGATTAATGTTATATAATTGTTTTTTCCCTTATAGTCTATTTTTGTATCAAACATGACACATAAGATTGGTATGTTCTTCTCCTGTCTGTTTTTTCTCTCTCATTAAGTCATATTACTTTGATCAATGAAATTTTCAAATCAACTAAGGTTACATTGTAGATATTGAATATCAATTATATGGACTATTATTTCTTATTCTACTTTATCATTATCATCGAGCTGACGAGTTTCAAATAGGACGAAACGCGCGTCCTGGATTCCACTGCTAGCCACTATCTGTCTTTGCTTAAATAGCTTGTGACTTAAGGCTATATCAAGGCAATCCACACAGGATGCACATATACCAACATGAGACTGATCAATTGCAGTCCTAAATAGCAATTGGAAGATACAAGTAAAAAAACACCAAGTGAATTTAAACTTCACCCCATTACAGGTAGCTATCGGGACTCAGTAGCTAAGTGGATAATGCAATGGCGTTTGAAGCAAACGGTACTGGGTTCTAGTCTCGTAGTGAACATCAACTCTGGGATGCAGGTGTATCCAGCTGACGAGTCCCAAATAGGACGGAACGCGCGTCCTGTGTTCCACTGGAACCCACTATCCATCTTTTCTTTATATACGTGAATTTAAAAAAAAAATTATTCACAAGGAAATTATCATTGAATATGATAAGAAAGTTTTTTTCTGGCGTCCACAACCAATTCATATTCACTTAGATTCTATGCAACAATGATTGGATAGTTTGCTAATTACTATTGAGTTACAAAATTCAAATATCATATTTATTTAGTTGAAGGTGTGGTATACTTTAAGGGTTACACACCTTTTATAGGTCTTAGAAATTGTCAAATAATCTGAATAGAGTAGGCGGTTATACGTAGACTGTTTGCTACTAATTTTTAAGAATAGTTGATATCTGGGAATTATTATTATTATTATTATTATTATTATTATTATTATGAACATTTCACACTTTTCCCATCAATTTTTCCTTTTTTTGGGACAGATTATATTGCTGGTAATCTTTACTGATCTTTAAAATGACTTTCAGAAAATAAAGCTAATTTTTAGCCAATCAAAATACAGGTTATATCAATGAATATTTAATCATATAAAACCTCGGGAAACAATAAAGTTGGGATTAACATTTAAGTTCAAGTTTGGGTTACGAGTTCTGTTTAAGTTCAGGTGTTAGATTTAGGTCTTGGTCTAATCATTGAAAATAGAATAGAGGGATGCATTTTAGCGGTGCAGATAAATAGTCATACAGTTCTTTATTTCAAATATCAAGGATATTTAATATACCCTCACTAATTCATAATTAATGTTCACTATTTCCATATTTCTTTATTTTAAGCGTCTAAATTACTAAATATTGATAGATTTTGCTTAGTTCTTACATAGAACTATTTATCACTACACTTTGGATTTCGCACAAAAATCGAGGGGCCTCTGTCTTTCATCTAGTCATTTCCTCCGCAAATTTTCATTGATATTTCGTCTACTCACTTAACCATGAAATCGTATTCTACTCAGTTTCCAGTACTTCATGATTGCTTTTTGGTGTCACCAGTGCCTTTTGTCATACGTAAGACTGAGTTAGTCGAAGAGAGTCCCTCGTGTCTTTCAGTAGTTTTGAAAGGTTTGCTTTTACGGAAGGTTAGTAGTTAATACTACTATTCATTGCAATCATTAAGTTCCTTTTTCGTAATTGAGTTAAACCTAAGTTTTTTGATGTCATATATTCCGGCAGGTAATAAATGAGATCATTACGTTATGATTGATATAACAATTACATATTCTAACGATGTACGATATAACACAATTTAATCATAACTGTTCTGTATGGACATTAACTGATATAGATTGATCTTTTGTCATGGAGAGAGCTTTTTACTCTCTCCACAGGAGCTCTAGATCTTGATACAGTTCTGTATGTAGTCCATCTTTAGCCTTGCAAAATAAAAGAATTTTAGCGTTAAGTTGATGGGATAACCAACGACAGGAAGGCAAACGTTGTATATTAGTGAGTGTAAATGGTCGGTCTATCGCGAGTTTTTCCTTCTCTTCGAGTTAAAAGATTCAGATTGTGTAAAATAAAACAAACCAAGTTTTCTAGGACATTCCTAACAGGTTTAACCTGAGATATTAGGTAACTTAATTCAACCTCAAACGGGTAACTACTTGCATATATTTCTAAATCTTATACCTAATATTGCTCTTCATAACCTGTCATTATAGTTGTAATGTTTTCGGCGTTTGATTTATTATATCACTGTCTGACTTAAGTTGGTTGACCATTGGAAATCATAAATCACTAGATATTTATTTCGTTCTAGTATGGAAGTAATTTCAGGAGGTGATTCTCGGGGTTCCAGTTAGGAACCGTGATCAACCTTATCGGGTGTAACAGAGGTACCCACCAAAAACATTGGAAAATAATTGCTGAATATTGATAATCGATTGAAGTTCAATATCTCAACTCAGTAATCCAAAGTTTGAGTGCTCACTGTGAGACTTAGAGTTCTTTGGGATTATGAATACGCATTGTTGAGTAGTTTCATTTTAGGATGAAAAAGCTGCTTAGTTTATTTATTACCTAGTGTTATATAATGTTTTTTTTTAAAATTCTTTTCCAGTTTATTGATGATAATATTAATACTACTACTAATACTAATACTAATACTACTGATAATATCAGTCATGACAATGACGAGTCCGAGGTAGACCACAACAACAATAATAATAATGAAAAACAATATTTGGATTTAGATAATGATACTTCACAACTATCATATGTTACTGAATTACAAACACCAAATATGATATGTTATTTAGATGAACCAATCAATTATTATTCATCAATAGATGATAACCCATTATTGATTGAAGAGAGCACAAATTGATTGTTATTGATTATTAGTGATAATTTTATTTGTTTATTTATTTTTCTTAAAGGAAGCTATTGTGATACATAATCTTACTTTTTATTTATTTATATATTATATTGATATACTTTTCTTTAATCTCTTCATCATTATCATCGCTATCACCAATTATCCATTATCATTAATATATAAACTCATTATATTATGTATCTATGTATGTATGTGTGTATGTGTGGATCATGACATTATTTAGGTATGAATTTATTTTACAATCTACTTCATTTGTGCAATATAATATAAGAGTACTATACAGATAAATATACTTGTCTTGTCTGTATTTCAATTGTTCTAAAGAGTAATGTTTTTTTATGATAAACGATACAGGTATCATTAGTTTAAGGTGAATGTTTACATGTTGTAGATTTGCATACTTTTAAATATTTTCAAAGAATTGGGTGTAAAGATGTTTCTCTTGAATTCAATATATGAATAATCAATTGGATAGTAAATTGATAATCAAAACACGAATTTCAGCGAAGGGATCTCTTTTCAACGAATTTATTATCAAGCTGTACAATCGTATATATATGAAAATTTTGTTTTTGTAAAAGTACTAATTCCGTGAGGAAATGTGAACACAGTTAATATAAAGGTTATAATACTAGATTACGTAATATGAATAATAACAATAACAATGGATTTGGTGAATATAATAAGATGATTAAAATGTTTTTGATATAATAATTAAAGGTCATAGAGGTGTACAAAAATAAACTGATATGATGAGCGTTCATGAATAAAACAATGAGAATATAAGACATAAGTAAAGGGGGAATGCAGTAATAATAATAATAATAATAATAATAATAATAACATTAATGGTAGGATAATCAAACTAATTAAGGCCAAGGTAACGATAACGATAAGACGTACTTCTTTTGTACGCATAGTTCTGGTTTAAGCTCCTGGATGGCAAGAGCTTCGGCTATTTTTAAAAGTTGTATACGAAGAAATCTGGGTAGATTTGAACGAATCATATAAACAACCTTAAAATCAATTTGTGGATCTGTTGAATGGTTATAGTCAATTAGGTGTTCAAGAATAGAACTCCTAACTGCTTTCCTTTCACCCTTATAGAACCAGGCTGGAATATGTTCTCGTATCCGAGTTGAAAGCGAGCGCTGGCTACGGCCAATGTACCTTGCTCCACAAGAGCAGGTGAACTGGTAGATGCACATGGAGGCGACCAGACGCGGAAGCTTATCTTTTATGGATACAGAAAATAAGTTTCTACTAGTGAAGGATATTCGCAGTTTTGCCGCGTTAAATGTTCTCCTAATAGTTGTTGTTAGACGGTTTTTGATTACGTCCGATGTTCGGTCACCTTTAAATTCCAGACTTATATAAAGGTTTTTCTTTGGAACGGAACAACTAGAATTCTTCTCGCGACTACTTTTATTCATATTCTTTTCTATGAACCGTTCTGGGTAACCATTTTCCGTCAAAGTCTTCTTCAGGAATGCGAGTTCTTCGTTAATGCATTCCGTACTGCATATGTGATGTATGCGATGGCATAAAGAATGGATAAGGTTTCTCTTCCTACTTAACGGAACCCAGCTATAGAAGTTGGTTAGCTGGCCATTCCATGTTTGCTTTCTAAAGATGGATCTTTTTAAAGAACCATTACTCGTTCTCATCAGACGTACATCGAGAAAAGGAATTGATTGGTCTTGTTCCCTTTCTAACGTGAAGTTTATGGAAGGGTGGCACGAGTTAAAGGTATGTAGAATATCATCTAAATCAATATTATTGTCACAAACAACAAACGTGTCGTCCATGTATCTCACGTACAGGTGGAATCGATTGATCATTGAACGGAGTTGGTCGTTTTCTACTTTTGCCATGAAACAGTCTGCTAAAATTGGACCCAATGGAGACCCCATTGCGATCCCATCCCTTTGTCTATATATTTCATTATTGAAACTGAACTGGACATTAAAAGTACAGCGTAACAATAATTCTTTCAAATGTTCAGTTGGCAAACCTAGATCTATATTGTTAGAATCAATATACTCACATAAATAACATATTGTTTCGGTTAAAGGTACGCTAGTGAACAAAGAATTAACGTCAAGCGAGAACATGTGTTTTTCGGAAGCATTAACGTCCTTAATACGATCAATAAATTGAAAAGTATCATGAATAGAATGTTTACATACTTGCCTTCTAACCGGTTCCAATTTTTCCGCTAACCATTTGGCGATTCTGTGGTATGGAGAACTTGACATGTCCAAAATAGGTCGTAACGGTAAACCCAGCTTATGTATTTTCGGTAGTCCATATAAGCGCGGGATGACTGAACCCATGGGACGCATGTGATTATATAAATCTTGGGTTATTATCCCCTTATTCTTAAGATTTTTAACAACATCTGTTAGCTGTTTTTCGATTTGTAATGTTTTATCAACTTCTTTAGGTTTGGAGAATTTAGTACCATCCTCTAGAATTAACTTCATTTTATCCAAATATTCTTTGCGGTCAAGTAGTACTACACCAGCTCCTTTGTCAGGTTTACTTAGGATTAAATCCTTATTTCTTTTCAACAGTATTAGCTGATCCAAGTGGTTCTTAGTTAATAGGTTATTCTTACTACAATGTGCATTAACGAATCCATGACTGCAGTCCAGTAATGTGGACTTAAAGTGCTGGAGATTTTGTGGAGATGTCGGCATAAGATCATGAGTTTGATTTGATAGATTTTCGAATTGTATTTGCGTATGAAGTCTACTGGTTTTGGAGGTGCTGTTACAGAACTTGGGACCCAATGATAAGGCCTGCATTTGGACTGGCGAAAGTTTAATAGAAGAATGATTAAATACATACTTTTCTGGATGTTCTGGAAACTTTTTAGTCACGTCTACGTGTTGCAATGTTTCCAAGTGTTTACGTTTAGCTTTTTGTGACTGTTTTTCTGTAACATTAGTAACATAGTCCTCAAATTGTTTACGTTCATCTAACGACAATTCAAACAATGCGTGACTTCTTAGAGATATGTTGCGATCTAGTTCGACTTTTCGAGATTTGATAGCATCGATATAATTGAGTGCATGACGTTTGAGTGTTTTTGCATTGGGATGAATATGGTTTCGCCTTAATGCCTTCCAGAAACGTTTAGGATAATCATTATTTTCGATACAGCTTTCGAGAAAATTGAGCTGTATCGAAAATAATGATTATCCTAAACGTTTCTGGAAGGCATTAAGGCGAAACCATATTCATCCCAATGCAAAAACACTCAAACGTCATGCACTCAATTATATCGATGCTATCAAATCTCGAAAAGTCGAACTAGATCGCAACATATCTCTAAGAAGTCACGCATTGTTTGAATTGTCGTTAGATGAACGTAAACAATTTGAGGACTATGTTACTAATGTTACAGAAAAACAGTCACAAAAAGCTAAACGTAAACACTTGGAAACATTGCAACACGTAGACGTGACTAAAAAGTTTCCAGAACATCCAGAAAAGTATGTATTTAATCATTCTTCTATTAAACTTTCGCCAGTCCAAATGCAGGCCTTATCATTGGGTCCCAAGTTCTGTAACAGCACCTCCAAAACCAGTAGACTTCATACGCAAATACAATTCGAAAATCTATCAAATCAAACTCATGATCTTATGCCGACATCTCCACAAAATCTCCAGCACTTTAAGTCCACATTACTGGACTGCAGTCATGGATTCGTTAATGCACATTGTAGTAAGAATAACCTATTAACTAAGAACCACTTGGATCAGCTAATACTGTTGAAAAGAAATAAGGATTTAATCCTAAGTAAACCTGACAAAGGAGCTGGTGTAGTACTACTTGACCGCAAAGAATATTTGGATAAAATGAAGTTAATTCTAGAGGATGGTACTAAATTCTCCAAACCTAAAGAAGTTGATAAAACATTACAAATCGAAAAACAGCTAACAGATGTTGTTAAAAATCTTAAGAATAAGGGGATAATAACCCAAGATTTATATAATCACATGCGTCCCATGGGTTCAGTCATCCCGCGCTTATATGGACTACCGAAAATACATAAGCTGGGTTTACCGTTACGACCTATTTTGGACATGTCAAGTTCTCCATACCACAGAATCGCCAAATGGTTAGCGGAAAAATTGGAACCGGTTAGAAGGCAAGTATGTAAACATTCTATTCATGATACTTTTCAATTTATTGATCGTATTAAGGACGTTAATGCTTCCGAAAAACACATGTTCTCGCTTGACGTTAATTCTTTGTTCACTAGCGTACCTTTAACCGAAACAATATGTTATTTATGTGAGTATATTGATTCTAACAATATAGATCTAGGTTTGCCAACTGAACATTTGAAAGAATTATTGTTACGCTGTACTTTTAATGTCCAGTTCAGTTTCAATAATGAAATATATAGACAAAGGGATGGGATCGCAATGGGGTCTCCATTGGGTCCAATTTTAGCAGACTGTTTCATGGCAAAAGTAGAAAACGACCAACTCCGTTCAATGATCAATCGATTCCACCTGTACGTGAGATACATGGACGACACGTTTGTTGTTTGTGACAATAATATTGATTTAGATGATATTCTACATACCTTTAACTCGTGCCACCCTTCCATAAACTTCACGTTAGAAAGGGAACAAGACCAATCAATTCCTTTTCTCGATGTACGTCTGATGAGAACGAGTAATGGTTCTTTAAAAAGATCCATCTTTAGAAAGCAAACATGGAATGGCCAGCTAACCAACTTCTATAGCTGGGTTCCGTTAAGTAGGAAGAGAAACCTTATCCATTCTTTATGCCATCGCATACATCACATATGCAGTACGGAATGCATTAACGAAGAACTCGCATTCCTGAAGAAGACTTTGACGGAAAATGGTTACCCAGAACGGTTCATAGAAAAGAATATGAATAAAAGTAGTCGCGAGAAGAATTCTAGTTGTTCCGTTCCAAAGAAAAACCTTTATATAAGTCTGGAATTTAAAGGTGACCGAACATCGGACGTAATCAAAAACCGTCTAACAACAACTATTAGGAGAACATTTAACGCGGCAAAACTGCGAATATCCTTCACTAGTAGAAACTTATTTTCTGTATCCATAAAAGATAAGCTTCCGCGTCTGGTCGCCTCCATGTGCATCTACCAGTTCACCTGCTCTTGTGGAGCAAGGTACATTGGCCGTAGCCAGCGCTCGCTTTCAACTCGGATACGAGAACATATTCCAGCCTGGTTCTATAAGGGTGAAAGGAAAGCAGTTAGGAGTTCTATTCTTGAACACCTAATTGACTATAACCATTCAACAGATCCACAAATTGATTTTAAGGTTGTTTATATGATTCGTTCAAATCTACCCAGATTTCTTCGTATACAACTTTTAAAAATAGCCGAAGCTCTTGCCATCCAGGAGCTTAAACCAGAACTATGCGTACAAAAGAAGTACGTCTTATCGTTATCGTTACCTTGGCCTTAATTAGTTTGATTATCCTACCATTAATGTTATTATTATTATTATTATTATTATTATTATTATTACTGCATTCCCCCTTTACTTATGTCTTATATTCTCATTGTTTTATTCATGAACGCTCATCATATCAGTTTATTTTTGTACACCTCTATGACCTTTAATTATTATATCAAAAACATTTTAATCATCTTATTATATTCACCAAATCCATTGTTATTGTTATTATTCATATTACGTAATCTAGTATTATAACCTTTATATTAACTGTGTTCACATTTCCTCACGGAATTAGTACTTTTACAAAAACAAAATTTTCATATATATACGATTGTACAGCTTGATAATAAATTCGTTGAAAAGAGATCCCTTCGCTGAAATTCGTGTTTTAATTTTAATGTTTAAATGGGAATTATCTGTAAATTGATAATCGAAAATACAGAAGTGATCACGTATATATGTTCGATGTTCTCTTTAAAATAGATGGAGGTTGATTATGAATACAGTGATCTTGAGTGCTGTTAGAGGTATGAGGGCGGTTATCACTTCCCGGTTGCCCACACCGTGGAAGGGTTTTGCTGGAGGTACCTGGAAAGGAAATTGGATTAGAGGTGGTCTTAGTGACCTGAGAGCGTGACCACAGTGTCCAAGGGACAACTGCTTGAGGTCGGTCACACACGACCTTTCTATGGGTAATTTTTGTATTAGCTCCGTACTTGTTGAGACCTTACCTCCAGAGACGGATATCCGTGGGATAAGGCGAGGTGTGCATTTTTAGGGTCAACCTTTTCTAACCCCACCCCTCCTTGTGAGAAGGCAGCATCGCTGTCATGCTGGTTGTCTGAAGGAAACACCTTGCTGCTGTAAAACCTCTGTACAGTCAGCAGTACGACTTCGCCTTCGGACCTTGGGTTTGTTGCTTTTAGTCTTACCGCTCTTCAACCTACCTGTCTGACATGGTAGGACCTTGAGGAACAGTTGTTCCAGCCAGTATAGCTCGGTTGCTTCATCACGATAGGCAAGCCCGACCACCACGTCAAGGTAGCAACAACGGTCGGGCTTTAAAATATGGAGAGGGGGGGGTGTCGATCGTCGTGCATAACTTAATTTTTTCATAGCATCAGGTTAGGTATTTGTTGAACAGATTGGTGGACATGAGATACTCTAAAACAAAAGTAAATAGATAAAATAGTTTATATGTCTGGTTAGGATTAGTTATAATGGACGTTACATTTACACAGGCAAGTATCAGTGATCAATTGAAGGGCTCCATCTTTTACTTTACGAACTTAAGAATAACAATTATATAGTGTCACATTATCCTACTTGTACTGTGTATAAAGGCAGTGGCACATGCGAACCACTTCAAGGTGTCACAATCCGCCTTTAGTATAATGAAAGGGAATTCATAAGATCAATAAATGAAGGAAGACCAAATAATAGTGTCAGTGATTGTAAGAAAAAAGTAAACATAAAGAATATGTTTCGAAAAATTACCCGCGAAATCGAGTTTATTAAAAGTCTGAAATCCAATACTGAAGTTCAAGATTTAGGAGTGAACTTAAAGTAATAATAATAATACAGAAAATACATCTTCATATTCCTTTTATTATAAGCTGTTATACGACTTACTATCCTTGAG
The DNA here is from genome assembly GCA_944470405.2 of Schistosoma mattheei. Lineage (NCBI taxonomy): Eukaryota > Metazoa > Platyhelminthes > Trematoda > Strigeidida > Schistosomatidae > Schistosoma > Schistosoma mattheei. The sequence goes on from OX103950.1 coordinate 6,823,017, forward strand.
GTATTCCCAATTTATTAGGTAAGGTTTCTCAAACAACCACTTTTGGCTTAATCTTGTATAATCATTATTTTTCATTTTATGGTGTGATGTGACCTGATCTGCTTGTATATAAACTACGTATTATCTGAAATATACGATTCATACAGTGGAGGATGAGATTGTATTCTGGATTTAAAGGGCAGAGCTAGGTGACAAGTCACTATTTTGAGGACCAATAAGGATTCAAAGTTGACTCAAGGCTACCAGTGCTAGTTTATGTGTCATTGGTTTAGCACGGGAACAAAGTCATATAAGCCGGTATTGTGATAGATGATTTTATCACGTGATAATTGACAGGGGCAAAAGTCATAACATTATAACTTTGATTATTTACGATATATGTGATTTTATCCTATTTAATATTTAAATTGACCGTCCAATCGTTTTATAAATGAGTGCATTGTCGACTAGGATTGTCGTATTTTGGGTTTAATAAATCTTCACGTGTACCAGTCTTGGTGTTTTTATTTCACATTGTGGGAATTGCAGTGGTTTCTCCTTTTTTCGACTATAAGTGATATGTGACGCGGATATAACAAGACATTATACTACAGACTATACATGAAGTGTTATGAGAGTAAGCTTTTTCTTTCAAACAACCAGCACTTAGGTCTCAGCGGAAGGGGAGGTTAAAAATAACGCCTCACCTTATTTTATGGATTGTCGTCCCCAACATCATGGTCTCTAAAGTCCGGAATTTTACAAGAGAACTCTCAAAAGGTGACTGGTTTCAAGTAGTCTCTGCATCATACTCTCCCCGTCTCCAAGACCTACTAATTCAGCTTCAGGTACCTCAAGATGAAGTATCCTTTCATGGTGTGGACAACCTGGGAATGAAAATCGCCCACACACCTCTTACAGAACTCAATATCACCTTTTTCACAAATATCTCACTTCTATCCCTACTCTCAACCCTTCCTCGATGATTGGCTCGTTGACTACACACCTTAATCAGAAGATCTAGCCATTGGTCATCATACTGGCTGGATCCATGTCACAGTTTCAGTCAGCGTAACGTTGTTAAGTCGTTGAATTTATTTTGTTTTACATAAATTATCTTAATAACACTAAAATTTTTAGAAACCATTTTCTGATTGTGGATACTGGACATATTCTTTTTCAGAGTGAAGTAACTAATTGTAACACCAATGAAGATAATAAACAAACGAGATGGAAGGATAATAGTAACTGTAACTGTAAAGTTACCAAAAAACGAAGAATGGGTATATTTCATGTAGACGAGCATTATATCTATATTTAATCGCAATACGTAACGAAAATGCAATCTTGACGATTGTCTTATTCTACGGTACCGCCCAGTTATATGAGACATTGCCTACGGTACACTTGATTCATCACACAGATAATAAAACTAAAACGAGTAATGATTGTTCTTCTATTCTAGGGATGGATATGTAGCCTGAAACCTTGAATAGATAATAGAACAACTTCCCTCAACCATATGCCTAGTTTATTTTCTTTCATTTACCCTTCGACCTCCAGACAGTATATAAGTACAAGAACGTAATATGTTTGTACTCGCTCACCTTATTGTATCATCAAATGGAAATATAATAAATGTTTCATTTAGTACTACAGTAAGGAATATTAGTTTAACTTATGCCTACTCAAGGAACGCATATATGTATATATCATCAGTGTTATTGTCTGACATTCACCATCAACTGTAATAGTCTTTGACCATTTGTACACCAAATAATACACCTAATTCATGAATTCAAACGTATTTTCTTCTTGTAAGAAATGATGGATAGTGGCTAGGAGTGAAATCCAGGGCGCGCGTTTTGTCCTATTTGGGACTCGTCAGCTCGATGTACCTGCATCCATTATTGCTTACAAATAGCTTGTGAATTAAGGTAATATCGAGGCATACGCACAATATGCACATATGTCAATAACAGACTGATCAATTGCAGTCTTAAACCTCAATGGGAAGATACAAGCCAAACAATACTGGTGTATTTTCTTCTTGTTTCAAGAACGAAATCGAACTGCATGTATACATTGCAGAATTTCTTATTGAATCTCATGAAATTTAGCATCAAAGCAGGTTTTAAACGTTTTTACAAAAGCGTATGGGTACATTATAGTATTGAAATATATCAATACTTAGTTAAAACCACCCTGAAATAGTAAACCTTAGTTTTAAGGAATGTCATCTGTTTTTTGTGTAGACGAGTCCTTGTGGTAAGGGAGTATGAATAAAATTGTCATTTGTTGACTGATGTAAAACATTAAAAAGGCAGTCAAGCAAAGACAAAATTGTGAATAATGATGAAATTGGTAATGTTTATGGTATTTCATTCGTAGTCTATGTATCTTCCAAAAACGTGTTTCGTTTTTTCTTGTAACATATGTGTTTGTGCACTTAATTACGAAAGTAGTTGATTATTGCATCAGCGTATTGAATTATTCTCTGTTTTGCTTATTGAACCAACAAGCTTCTCTAGGCCAGTCACTCAGTGACCATGAAGAAACGACCAATACCGTAATTCTTATTGGTTCATGAGATCCATCTCACCCAGTGTCCAATCAGAAAATGAAGTGAGAAGTCAGATTCACTTTCTATTGTCCGAGTGTCATCCTGGTTTAGAAATTCATATGTTTATGTGCATTAATTACGAGAAAGTAATGGGCCATATATAAAGAATTATAGTTTATATGGAATCAAACTATATGTAATAGAGAACCGATTAAGAAGTGAATAACTAACTTCCGTAGTTTGTGGCCCGGGATCTGACTCCGTTTGGATCATACGAATGATTGTTATTGAAATCTATATATCGCCTATCCTCGTATATAATCATCGACTTAAATCGCGTTAATGAATAATGGAATTAAATAAGCCAAATACGAGGATAGGTTTCGAATACATATATTTTGTACACTCATTGATCTAGACAGGTAATCAGAGGGACGAAGCGAATAGAAGAGAGTGAAGCGCAATGACGCGCCATTGGGGAAGGCGCGTTAGCCAATTTCCTTTAGTCAAGTGCTAATCGATATTTATGGTCACACAAAAACAAACTACGGACATGTGATATGTAGGATATGAAGTGTACACATATACGCTCATACAACAACAGACAAGATTGATAAGTTAATAATTAATGAGGTCGAAATGTGACTCAAGAATGGATAAATCGGCCTGTCCAGAAGTTACATGGGCTTAACATATCAATCGACACTGCAAGTTTGAAATCACCAACTGATCCTATCTAGATCATCATTGAGAAATCGATCAGCTCATGGTTTCAAATTATGAACATTTTACAATCTCTACAGATCCCTCTCTTCTAATGATATTGAATTGGCAATAATTTAGAAATAGTAAAGCGTATGACAATAACTAATTAGCCAAACAGATTTGTATAAATAAGTAATGATAAAAATACGAAGATTTACGTTAGATGGTGGTTGGAGGTAGTCGACAGGGAACCCTGAACCCGGGTTTCGTGCTACTTGGCACTCGTCAGCAAGGTGTACCTGTAATCTTGAGGGAACTGGTGCTCCCTGGCGGATTCGATTAAATCTCAGTTCTACAGGAGGTCGGTCGTGGCTCGGATAGCTCAGCAGTAACGTCTCCGGCTGTGAAGCTGGGTGACACGAGATCGAATCCGCCAAGGAGCACCAGTTCCCTCAAGATTACAAGTACACCTTGCTGACGAGTGCCAAGTAGCACGAAACCCGGGTTCAGGGTTTCCTGGTGATTACCTCCAACCACCATCTAAATCTCAATATATAGTGCCCGCAGTGTCGAGTCACCTAGACTGGTGGCCACATTGCAACATGATCGATAGCATTCGATCTGCACTAATAAGGACTAGACACGCATAGCATTGGTCGCCACCCAGTGGTAAATCAATTGTGATTACAAAGATTTATGTATTTAGTGATTTTTCAATAAAAGTTTGGGTACTAATTTCCTGTCGAACAGTCCCATAAATCTCACTTCACCCAATATTTGACCTAACATAACTGAGCAGAAGATGAACGGTTTAATGTTTTAAGTCGGTTACATACATACACTTTTTAGGTAGAAAAATGTAGCTAAATTAAGAAATACGTTAGCTACCGAAAAGTATTTGATTATTTCTCTGTTCAAGAAAAAAACTAAACATAGAGAAATCTTGACAATCCTGGCTGAGATTAATACTTCCGTACCAAATCGATCACTTACAGGTTTACAACTTATAGAAATGTTTATTAAAACGATTGGCTACTGATAAAGGATTAAGTAGTATATTGAAGACTCCATGTATTATTTTGTGAATGTCTTTCGAATTATGTAATATTCATAATCCCTTATTAGGAAATGCATCTGGCTTACTCAATATTGGTAATCTGATCTTAATATGTGTAATTTTGTTTTACGATTATGAAGAGTGTTTTAAATCTACCAAGGGTATTTTTAAGTGAATGTTGAATCCAACTGTTCATCTAAAATAGATTCTTGAAATTATGGAATGCGATTGATTGATTACTCATAAGATACTCCAATATTTATTCATTACAAAGTCAACGAATCCCTAACACACTGTACAATTTCAGAAATTATTCTTAATTAATTCTATTAGATGGTGTTTTGTTCTGTGAGCTAGATGGTTTGGTTGTGGAGCCTTCATCGTTCATCGTTACGATGAACTAAACTCCATTAAAATCATTCACCTGAGCTACAAATCTTCTCCATCATCTCAAAATCCTATTAGAAACTACCTATTTACTATTAAATCCCATTCTTCGAATTAAGTAAACAATATAATGTTAGATATTTCAATGTCATTTTTGCCTGAAGTTCTGATATGTCTATGAATTTGCAAGGATAACTTTAAAGAATATGAATATCTTGAACTAACCATCTCTTTACTTTATAGCTGTAGCTACTCCAGAAAATTATCTTATCAAGAATATTTATTGAAAGATATCAAAGAGTATTGATGTATCTTTAAGTTAATTCAATTATATATATTGATTAATTGCAATGATTATTGATTATAAAGTTTATCACCTAGATAGTTGCTACTTAGAAAATGGTCACAGTGAATTTATGAATAAAAATGGAAAAAAGAAAAAAAACATCACAAAAATTAAGTTAACTAATTTCAAATTGTGTGAATGATTTTATTTTATTTTTTTATTTAAACATATAAACATTGGTACAAGGAGGCATCGAATACACATGCGTCATACAATTCACCTGATTTGTGTGACGGTTGGAATACTACTCGGGTGTCCAAACCGAAGCAGATGGTTTTCTTAGGGGGCCTTTGATCTGAAGATCTAATCCACAAGTCAGTGGAGCAACGTAAGGAGATGCATTCCCATGGTAGTCAGTGACCAACAATAAGTTAATACGCCATTCGTTCCCTCAGAATCCTGGAGCTCATTTGCATCACTGGTTTGGAAGGAGGGTTTACCAACTCCCCTAGGTGTACCCTCCATATTTATCAACTTGATTAAAGTGCAGAACATTCGCTTTTCATCCTCTAAATTTCTTAAACAACATCAATGTCGAGAGAAGTCAGTGAGTAGGACTTCCGTGGTAATGATTTTATACACATGTTCATGTGACATCATTTCAAGAGGGAAAGCGGACTCTCCCCACCCTCGGCTGTACCTGAGTATTTGGGGTTGAATTAATGAATACTAGTAAAATTTAACTGAATATCAATGAACAAAGTTTACATCAAATCAATTAACAAAAATCAGCTTACTTTAATGTATTAAATTCTTAACACGAATGTTTTCCACAAAACGATGTAGATTTAAACATTTAACGTTGTCAACAAATTCAAACTTTCTTTATCACTTCACTTTTATTCTGATGATATTTTTCGTCGAATTTATGGCTTTAGAATAGTAATCGATCTTTTATTCATAGCTAATAATGAAAGCATCATCTTTACTGTGAGATAGAATACGGTGAGGAGTGTTGAAGCATAAATTTCAGGACTATTATACAAGTGATTATTGGTTATATTTGGATTGTAAAATTAGTGGATGCCAGAAATGTTATCTTCTTATATTTCTCCTATTTTTAAGCTCCGCCTGGAGCCCCTCCGGAGCTACTGCCGGTCACAAGCCCGAATAATGGAGGAGGGTTGGGCATAGGGTTAGCGACCCCATCCCGTAAAAAACTAACTCGCCAAAAAAAGACTAACCAGAAAAAAGTATTCAAACCATTTAAACTCTTCCCTGGGAGTCAGAAGGTCTTCACCTCAAGGTGAAATCTGAGTTCTTTCAGAAGTCACGAAGCTGATGCTCCTTCTGACAGTCAGAGCAACCATTTATTTAAGTACATGGAATGCTCGTACAATGTGGGAGACCGGGAGAGTCTTCCAAATCGCTGCAGAGTTGCTGCTGCAGTATAGGGTTGTGGAGATTATTAAGTTACTGATTGAGATCTTGAACCGATTGATGTCAGACCACCAGTGAAAACCTGGAAGAACTGGATGACCATTTCGTCCTATTGTGGGACTCCTCAGCAGTGTGCATTCACGATCCCGAGGTTCGTACCCAGGACTTTCAGTCTAGCGCGAGAATGCTTAATCTACTATCCTGGAGAACGTGGAATCACAGGATGGCGTAATTTCGTCAGTTGGTTGAAGTTAGACATTAAAATTGTTGGATATTGGCTGAATGGTCTAGTAGTTAAACGTTTGTTCACGAGACCGAATGTTCTGAGTTCGATACCTACACGTAAAATATTGGCTACTCACTTTTAAGTGGTCTTATATTAAGACAAAATGGCCATCTAATGTTTACAGATTTTCCATGGTGGTTTAGTTTTTAATCGACCCATAGATTCAATTACCAAATCAAAGTATATTAGTTAGACATTGTTTACTTTTGAAAAATTTCCCATCACGCAACTATTGGCAAATTAGGTAAATATTTTTCTTTTATGTGGGATATTAGTTGGATAATATTTTTGTTGTAATAGACCATAAGATCAAATTAATCTATTTGATGTATACGGTAATAAACGATTTTTATTCTATTTTGTAATTAAATGAAAAGTACTCAAAAGGATATGGTGTATCTAAGTGTCTTGTATCTAAGTATGTATGTATTTATGTATGTATGTATGTTGTATGTATGCATGTTTGCATGTATGTGTGTATGTACGTATGTATATGTATGTATGTATATGTATGTATGCATGTGTGTATGTATGTGTGTGTAGATATGTAGTATGTATGTTGTATGTATGTTGTATGTACTAGTGAAACACTTAGCATATACATGATTCAATTAAAATATTAAAAATTTCACAGATTGAAATCATGAATCAGTTGAAGCTAGACCACTATGGAAAACCTGGAAGCACTGGACGGCCGTTTCGTCCTATCGTAGGGCTCCTCAGCAGTGCGCGTCCACGATCCTGCACCCCGCGGGATTCGAACGCAGGACCTATATACATATGAGGTGATAAATGAATACTTAAATGAAAACTTGAATTGTGACTAGTAATGAGATCCATGACACGTGTTCCATTCTATTTTGAATTCGTCAGTTTTTATGTATCTATATCCCAGACTTGATATTCACTCCGAGATTCGAGGCCATTACCTTTCACTTTAAATACCGATGCATCACTTAATTACATACCGAATTCAGGGAGTCTACCACCTGTAGAACGGCTGTAAAAGCTTTTGAGTTATTCCGTTGTTGATTTTGTAGACTGAATTTTGATTATTCTTAACATGTATGTGTTTTGTCTAGATTGCCTTGATATAGCTAATCAATACAGCTGATCTGTGTAGAATAACTATATGCCATATAAGGTTGATTAAAATTTGTCCAGGAAAATTAATAACTGAATAACTCATGAACCATTATAGATTAAATTAAATACTTAAATTATATTGTACATAATTAGTAGAAAACTACTTGATCTGCCTTTTTCCTGATGACAAATTTATTCATGTTTTAGGCTCCCAAATGACCTGGTACAGCTGAGTGTGGCGGGGATCCACCCTCCCTTTCGAAATGCTGTCACATGGCCACGCGTATACAGCCACTGCCAGGAAAGTCCTACCCACTTATTTCTCTCGACATTAATATTGTTTAAGAAATTGAGGAGATGAAAAGTGAATGTTCGGTACTTTAACCGGGTTGATGAATATGGAGGATCCACACACAGGAGTTGAAAAACCCTTATTCCAAACTAATGGTGCACATGAGCTCCAGGATCCTGAGGGAATAAATGACATTGACCTATTTTTGGTCACTGACTACCATGGGACTGCATCTCCTTACGTTGTTCCACTGCCTTGTAGATTAAACCTTTAGTTCAAAGGCTCAGGATGTGGACCCCCAAACAAACCACCTGCCTCGGTCTAGGCACCCAGGCAATGTCACAGCCCACATACAAATCGAATGAATTATGTTGCTCATATCTATTTGGTGCCTCTTTGTACCAATATTTATGTGTTCAAATCAATCAATCAATTCTATTTTTAGAGACATTAAAGTTCAGACTACAATGAAAACATTTGAGATCGTAAGTTAGAATCAACATTTGTCTATATTTAATTAGCTATTAATCATCAGTCATCTATAATGATACATTGGATTCCTCATAGCAACCATTTGGTTTCTCTTGGCAAAATCTAATTTGCTCAAGTATAAAATATGGGTTACTTTAATACAACGATTTAGTACATATTTTTGAATTGTGATTAACTGTCGGGGACGATAGATCCCCGAAACTCATATTTTGTAATTTTATCTGTATGGAGCTTGATGCAGATGTATGCTCGGGCATTTCTTATCATCCACGCACATAGTCGATTGACGAGCTTATCGATTAAATGTTTAAAAAACTTCCATGGCAATATCGATTATATACATATAATTGATATATATATATATATATATATATATATATATATATATATATTGAATTGTGTTTGTGGCTCGCTCGCTCTGGCTGTTTTGCAGGATATACTTCCCATTTCAAGCTTGGTCTTCTCCCTCTAGTTAGCGGGGCTGGGACACATCAATAGCTAGCTTGCTGGTCTTTGGTCACCGAGTCATATTCCTCGTTCGCAGATTAAGTGAACTCGTGATAACTTCAAACCTAGCATTAACTATGGAATCCAAGACGTCTGTTTGGTAACTTTTACTTCCCACGACCGTCCGATTTAGATAGTTAGGCTTTCCATTCACTTGCACAATCACCTGTCTTTGAGTGGGAAGACTGAGAAATGATTAGGAAGAATTTTTTTTTAGAGGCTAAATCCTCAGGATATATACGTTTATCTTTCTGAACCATATAAGAATAGTTCGACTTCCCTAAGTATCGTGGTTTATTTATAATTTCTCATCTAAGCTTTGATTTTGAGGTGGAATATTTGTACAGGCACGTGATATATCTCGACTCATTAAGCACAAGTGGAAGAGCATGATATATCAGATTTCTGCTAACTGATTTCGATGTACTATATTCGCTATGAGATATATATAGGTTTGAATTTGATTCCTCATGATGTATGCCATTAAGAAGTTACAAGTTAAACTAAAACATCTGTCCAATACTTTCGTATTTCAAATAACTCTGATATATGTTAGTGTATAATGGAAATTTTCATTAGAAATGTCTTCAGCAGCATTTAAGGCAATAATCTAGAAATAGTATAATGTAATTACTTTTATATTAAAAAACATTCTGAACTTTCATAGCAATCTATCATCTTATATTTTAATTGTTACTGTATCAATCAACTTATCATGTAATGTGATAATTTTATTAGTATGAAGTTATTATTACTTTATTAGCATTAAACGCCTGGCGAGAGGTTGATAGGTCCTGGGTTCGAATCCCGAGAGGTGGGGTTGTGGACGCGCACTGCTGAGGAGTCCCACAATAGGAAGAAACGGCTGTCCAGCACTTCCAGGTTTTACATGGTGATCTATCTTCAGTTGACTCATGACATCAACTATTGAAATTACTACAATCTTTACAAAACTACTTCTGATACTAATTATGAAATTGACAATCAGGAAATTTGACAATATCTTTTTCTCTAGAACTCCAGGAAATGCCACTTGAAGTCAGTGACTAGTGCGCAGATTATTATTATAAAAAAAGGGGTTTGTGGAGATTTTAGAAATTTCACAGATTGAAATCATGAGTCAGTTGAAGCTAGACCACTATGGAGAACCTGGAAGCACTGGATGGCCATTTCTTCCGAGTATGGGACTTCTCAGCAGTGCGCATCCACGATCGATTGACTCATGATTTCAAATATTGAAATTTCTAAAATCTCCACAAAACCCGTTCTGATAATAATCATCTGCTCACTAATGACTGACTTCAAGAGGTATTTCCTGGAGCTCTAGTGAGAAGCCGTGACCAGTGGAGTTCAACCAGGTCTGTTGTAAGATATCAGGTCACTGAAGACAATGGTGTATCGTGGTGCAATTTCGTGGATTGGTTGAAGTCAGACATTAACACCGTTGGGTGTCGGCTTAGTGGTCTAATGGGTAAGCGCTCGCGCGCGAGACTGATAGGTCTTGGGTTGGAATCTCGCGGGGTGCGGGATCGTGGATGCGCACTGGTGAGGAGTCCCATACGAGGACGAAACGGTCATCCAATGCTTCCAGGCTTTCAGTGATGGTCTAACATCGACCAGTTTATGAACTCAATGAATATCTAATCATAAATTCTCGGTCCATAATATAAAGTGTAATGTAAAGAAAGCTTCAAAGTTATCTTTTGAATTCCATTCAATTAGTTTAATCCTTCAAATTTTGATTACATAAATTAAGCAATTTCAAGTTTATGATAATCAAATTTCTTTATTGAGAATAAACTATACGAAGTATCGTGATATAAAATGTGTTAAAACATCCATTCAAAGACAGTGGAAAACGTCATAAAACCTGATTCATCTTTCGGTTTGGTTCAGTTTTTGGAATTTCTATTTAACAAGGTAATTGTAACGTTTATTCAACTTTTCAATATTCGAAGTTTTTGATAAATTGTATACTGGATTAATATAATTTATTCAGGATGTAAACTCAAAACAAGACATAAAAATCAATAGAGATGAATGATGACTAATTAAACGGAATGGAGCGGAAACTTGGAGAACTACGAAAGCTGTCATCCAGAAAATATAAGTGTTTATTAACAGTTGTTTATGCAAAATACTTCGGATCCGTTAGCCAGACACTATCGGCAACAACCGACTGTGGGACAGAACAAACCAGATTCCAAAGAAGGAAGAAATCAGGAAGAAGCGCTGGAAGTGGATAGGACACACATTGAGGAAATCACCTAAAGGTGTCACGTGGCAATCCCTCACATGTAATCCTCAAGGCCGAAGGAGAAGAAGAAGACCAAAGAACACATTACGCCGAGAAATGAAGATAGACATGAAAAGAATGGACCAAAATTGGATAGAACTGGAAAGGAGGGCCCAGGACAGAGTGGGCTAGAGAACGCTGGTCAGCGGCCTATGCCCAATCGTGGGGGGGGTATCAGGCGTAAGTAAGTATGTAAAATGGAATGCAGGACTCGCATTTTTTCCTATTTGAGACTTGTTAGCTGATTTAAAAATAATTTCTAAATCAGATCACCCAATTTTTAAATTAATACTTATAAGTGCGCATCCACGATCCCGCCTCATAAGATCCGAATCCAGGACCTATCAGTCTCGTAAGCAAACGCTTAACCTCTAGACCACTGAGCTGGCATCCAATGGTCTCGAGGTTAAGAGTTCGCGCTTGAGACTGGTAGGTTCTGGATTCGGATCTTATGAGGCAGGATTGTGGATGCGCACTGTTGATGAGTCCCACAATAGGACGAAACGGTCGTCTAGTGCTTTCAGATTCTTCATGATGGTCTAGCTTCAATCAACTTATGCTCTGAACCATTGAAATTACTATAATATCCACAAAAACCTGTTCTGATACTAATACTTATAGATAAAAAAAAGAAACGAGAAAATGTCATTCAAATGGGTTTAATTTTTGTTTTACTCACTTTTTCTATTTTGCTTAATGTTTTCTATGTAAAGTATATTCATGTTTGATCTATTTTTCTTGGGTGAGATCGGATCAAATTCCTTTTTGTTTTCTTTTTTACTCTCTTTATGTTTGAAAATTTCTTTATGCCAGAATAATCTAATCATGATTGATAGAATTAAATCATTTCATTGATAGTTGAATTGAATACAATCATAAATAATTGATTAGTTTCATATTTCCTGTGAAATGAACGTTCAAAATCATTTATTTTTTTTCTTTATGGGGATAGATTTAATGTTTAAAGATAAAAATACATTTCAGAAGGGGTTTTTGTGGAAATTATGGTAATTTTTAAGAGTTGAGCTCATGAATCAATTGAAGCTAGATCAACATGGAAAACGTGGAAGCACTAGACGGCTGTTTCGTTCTATTGTGGGGCTAGATGTTAGGCGTTTGCGCTCGAGACCGATAAGTTCTAGGTTTGAATCTAGCGGGTGGCGGGATTGTGGGTGCGCACAGCTGAGGAGTCTTACAATAACGTGAAATGGCTGGCCAGTACTTCCAGGTTTTCTATGGTGGTCTAGCTTCAACTGACTCATGATCTCAACTAATAAAAATACATCTTTTTTATAATTTAATGCTTGCATCTTCCATTTTTACCATTTCTGGGATTATGATTACGAATAGATCTAATTCTACTTGAACCAAACATCAAATAATAATGTTCAGATAGGGAGAGAATGTTTATCAATGAAACTGTTCAACTCAAAGTTCAAACTTGTATTGTTGTACGATTGATCATTTAAAGTGACATAATTAGGGAAGCTGAGTAAGGGGAACTCTCTAATGAAGGAGAACACAAATGGGGACAATCGAATGCATTTGAACACGAAATTGCAGAATATCTTAGTAAAATCTGAGAACCATACAGTAATTAATTCATTTTGCAACATGTCATTCAGTCGTCTCAGACTTCATTGTCCTTTCGTTTCCACACTAATAATACTTTATTCTCGTTCTTTTGTCTTCGATCTTCTCAAACTTATGCCTTCAGGTATTTCATTTTCGGTTGATGGTACATACTATTTATATCTGTCGACATCAGCAGCACACACCACATCTCGTTTGACTCAAACCACTGGTCCTAATGAATGATCATTAAATGACTAAATAATTAGTTATCAAAATAATTTATCCATGCCTAGCCTTACATTTTTTTTCATTTATTTATTTGAACACATAAATATTGGTACAAGAGGGCACCAAATATATATGCGCCACACAAAACAATGAGAATTTGAAGAGAAGAAAGAAAAAAGAAAGGTAAGGAGCGTTAAAAGAAAGAACAATAACGAACAGATTAGTGTAAGGTAGTGTAATAATAATGGGGGAAACAGAAACGTGCAGTCAGAAGAGATCTTTCAGTTAAGGAAGAAGCAACCACTTTTTATGAAGAAAGTAAAAGGTTACGGCAGGATCGCCACTGGCTTCTATTCTGAGCCATATCTGATAAAGTCTCTAGCCACCATCTCTAGGACCCCAGCCAGGGAGTCGTGAAGGACCAACACAGGCCAGTCCAGTTCAGCTTTCTTTCATACCACGACACCATGTCATACACTGACCAACTCTCCGCTTTTTCCAACCAGTCCCAGAGTCGGCAAATAATGCTTGACGTGGAATTCTCTGGGACGACATTCGTAGAACATGTCCAAGCCACCGAAGTCAGTCTTTCAAGATGGTGATACCGATTGTATTATCGTCTCTGTGCTCGAACACACAATGCCGAACCTCTGCACTACTGATATATTGTTGCCGCTGGATGTCAGCAATCCTTCGGAGACAGCGTTGATCAAACACAGAGAGTCGTCTAACATCTTCAACGCGTTGTAGATCCGACCTTTTACAGCCAGACTGACATCACGAAGGCTCCAAAGATGGCGCAGATTGGTATAAGCCGCTCTGGCTTTCATTATACGTGCATTGATCTCATCACTCACGCCACCACCAGCACTTATGCAGCTACCTATCCTATTCAGAATTTCACGCCATCAACTTTCCATTAAGTTTAGTTAACTATTGTAAACCTTTCGCCAGTGCTATTGCTGCATAGTGTCAATTGTTTTGATTAGTAAATAAAGAATATATCTTATGTATTTACTGAATCGTCAATTAACTTTGCAGATTCTTTCACATATATTTCGCTGCACATTTCTCCAGTAAACAACACACTTTAAGGTCATTTAATGTGTCAAAAACTTAATGTTACATATGCAATCAATTTATACACTTAGTTACTTACTAAAAATGTTCAGGATAAAAAAGAAATAAGAGAAGAACTCACTCCAACAGCATACTATGGGAGGGAACAAACCAATTTCCAGTTGAAGAGGAAATTAAGACACTGGAAGTGCATGGGACATGCATTAGGGAAATCATCAAACTGCATCATGAGACAAACAATAACTTGCAATCTTGAAGGCAAACGGAAAAGAGGAAGGTCGAAGAACACAATGCCTCGAGAATTGGAAGCAGACATAAAAAGGATGAATAGCAACTGGAAAAAAATGGAAAGGATTGTACAGGACAGAGTTGTATCAAAAATGCTGGTGGGTGGTCTATATTCCTCCACCAGATGTAACAGACGTAAGTAAGTAAGAACTTATTCAAAACAGTAATATTAATGGACTGTCGAATTAAAAAAATTCATTTATCAGTCAATATGATTAAAACTTAACCACCCGATCCATTGATTACCAAACAATATTATCTTTTAATCGCATGATCGACTTCCTAAGCCTATCAATCATGAATTGATGATGGATTCAATCGTAAACTAGAAATTATTTGTATGTTAGTTCTAAGTTTGTAATTCACGAGGAGCAAGTATGATACAACTATGGAAAAATATTTATGTTTCCTGTTGTTGTGTTTAACTGCTTTCAGCATTCAGTTGAAATATAGCAACTGAATATATGCACATATACATATAAGTTCTTATGCAATCGATTAATCACTGAGTAGTGACTAAGCTTATGTTTGTCCACCCTTTTATTGCCTATCAAATTCTATCTATAAAGTTACAATGTGGTCAATATTTGAAGTAACTGGACATCTCATGTACTATGTAGAGATGCTAATTGATTTTGAGTAGTCTGTAGAAAATCGTAAACCTGGTTTAAATGCTAGGTAACACTCCTTAATAAGGTGTGCCTATACTTTTCAGTTTGTCGATACTCTCTAGTATATTCAAACCCCGGTCACTGTATCTCAAAGTCTGCGGTGTTATCACTGAACTGTTGGGGCAGTGACTGACAATATGTAAGAATGAGATATTCACAATTAATTGATCATTGATTTATGAATAATAGCACGTTTGTCTGATTGATTGACAAGTCGGTTAAAAGTCATTTATGTATCAGCACTAACCTGTTTATTTATACAAACTTAAAATGTGTTAGCTACCAGTCTTACAGCTCTATTTCATAACACTTATCAAAAACATTGGAAGAATTTGATAAATATTTTAGATTTTGGTTTAAAATTTCTGAAATCATTTTGTTTAAAAATCAACTTGCTTCCTGACTGTGCTGAATAGGGATGAGGAATTGTAAACCAGCGGTACTTGATTGCTAGTCGACAAAACAAAATACTGTTACCGAAAAAGTCTGAAAACCTTCCAATACGATCAAATGCCTCGCGAGCTACAAATTCAAAGGCTCCTGGCATCCCCTTTATTGAAGCATTCAATACCACTAACTGGTTGAGTGGCATTTCTTCTCCACTACATTTAGAGGCGCCACTGATTCCTGTGATGTCAATAAACCAACAAGCTCTGTTATTCTGATCCCGCGAGCAGGAGATATAGTACAGCAGCTAGCCGTCTGCATCACGCTGTATCTGTGATTCGTCTCTCAGCTGGACCATGTGCGCTGCAATTTCTTAAAAATACCTATTAAGTCGACATTGGGAAAACTAGTAAAAAAAAACTGAATGTTTCGGTTGCTTAATTACATGGTTACGCGTACTACAAACGTTCTGTGCAATTATTCGCTTTCCATTAGTTTCGTAAATGAAATTGATTACTGAAA
Source organism: Schistosoma mattheei (assembly GCA_944470405.2). Classification (NCBI taxonomy): domain Eukaryota; kingdom Metazoa; phylum Platyhelminthes; class Trematoda; order Strigeidida; family Schistosomatidae; genus Schistosoma; species Schistosoma mattheei. The sequence continues at coordinate 6,839,144 of OX103950.1, forward strand.
AGACTGCAGCTCCCAACATCAGTAAATGGCAAATTCTCTTTATTTGATCTTCTGTCATACGACAGAATCATGGGCTTCACTCATGAATAACGCACAGCAAATCATGTTTATTAGTTAGCGACCATCCGGTTACGATGAACAATCCATCTATTATAAGAACATTGGCAAAGGACCGACATCCACAACCAAGAGCTTACTTAATTTATTATATACAGGGTATTCGATGAAACATACCTTCGTCTTAATAAAGATGTCGTCGGTCAGTGACGTTGCCTTTTCATTCTATAAAAATAATTAATATAAAAATTGCTCTTTGAGGTGGCTAGTTTATGTAATCAGAAGACAGAAAGCTTGATTCCCGGCAGCTTTTAATTGTTGTTTTATTTAATAATACAGTGAATATCGATCGAAGAACAATGTTACATAACTAAATAATTTCACAATTGATTATGAAAATAGAATAGAATGATCAACTAGGTGATTAACGGGAACAGGATATGGTAATTGCATTATTATCATAATGAGCTTTATTCAATATTATATTTTTGGTAAAATATAGAATTCTCAGCATGAAGTATTTCAACAACTTTCCGATGCTTATTTCCTGATTGATTCAGACAGTAACTATTGAGTAAATGCCAGTTAGAAGCTTAGAAATTGACATCTGAATAATGTATATTCTTTTCGATGCATATTGCTAACCATCACATTGTCTCCGATTTGGTTTTTTGTAACTTGTACAGCAAAATGTCGTGAAGTTTTCACAAACTCACCTGAATAGGTTATGAGACTAATAGAGTATAATGGTGTGTTAAAACAAACAAGTAAACAGATAACTAGGTGAAATATCTAGATGACAGGAACAGGTAACCCAGATATTCAAGCAGGCCGCCTTTTATGTAAATAATTTAAACCCATCCTTAATTGTGATTATTACAAATGTTCAAAGTATTATTATTACTATTAAGCAGTACGAGGAAGTGTAGTACTATTGTAGTGAAGGAGAACACAGCTGATGACAACCGGATTATATCTAGCGCAAAATTACCGAGTTGCTTGGTAAAATGGAAAAACCAAACTATAATACTTAATTTTCATAATGTTCAATAATTGTCTCGAACTTCATTGTTCTTGCATTTCCATACTAATAGATTTCTATTCTTGCTCTTCCTTTCTTGATCTTCCTCATCTTCTGCTGCCAGACATTACTTTTCTGACTCGCGTCATATACTACTTATATCAATATAAGTAGCACGCACCACATTATCATAACGGTTATCTGTCGAGTGAATAAATCAACGAAATCGAAATTTTCGCCCATATTATTAGAATTTTTGAAATTGATCTACTGCATAAAGTAAACTTTCTTGATCCGATCATATGATTATAAACTACTCATAACTAACTAAATGATCACGTATACAATTTATGTGATCATAGATCAAGACTTATTCAAGACATTTTCAAACTAACGAAAAATTACACTTAGAAGTTTATACCCATATTTTTCGAGATAAGTTCTTTTTTGTATTCAACCAGTAACTAATATAGAAGTCTATTCTATGTGGTTGTAGTTTCCAGTCACAATAAGGGCAAAGTTAACCACTTAATCGGTAATAGTCCGACTTGATTTATCATATACTATACACAAGTAGTTGGATATTACCTAGTTGCGATTATTTGTATCGTAATATATATAGTGGTGGATTAGTTTTAATTGTTATTGATATAAGCTAAGAAATAAACTCTGAAAACCAGTCAAATTTTTTTAGAAGAAAAGATCACAGTTGGACATTTTAATTTATGAAAAAAGTTTGTCCTATTTTGGATTCGTCAGCTGGATGTACCCGCATCTCATGACGAAACGCGCGTTAAACTGGATTGGATTGTTAGTCATTATTCATCTTTGCTTATAAAGCTTGCGAATTAAGGCAATATCGAGGCAATACGCACAGTATGCACATATGGCAGTAACAGACTGATTAATTGCTGTTTTAAACCTCAATGGGAAGATACAAGCCAAACAATACCAAGTGAATTCAAATTCACCCCATTGCACAAGCAAGTGGCTATCAGGACTCAGTAGCTGAGTGCATAACGCGATGGCGTTTGAAGCGAGTGAAACTGGGTTCGAGTCTCAGAGTGAACATCAACTCTGAGATGCAGGTACATCCAGCTGGCAATATCGAGGCATACGCACAGTATGCACGTATGCCAATAACAGACTGACCAATTGCAGTCTTAAACCGCAATGGGAGGATTCAAACGAACAATACCAAGTGAATATACCGTTTAGTTTGTTGAAATGCAGTAAATGTAATTTGAACTGACTACTATGAATGCCTCATCATTGGTTGACTAGTGTTTGTTTAAACTTAAAATAATCTCAGAATATGGAATGATTAGAAGACCTTTTGTAAGTCAAATACAACAGACATATTTAAAGTAAATAAATCTATATGATAATATAGTACGAATTTTGAATTATTGGTAAAGTTAAATTCACTTGGTATTGTTTGCTTGTAACTTCTTGTTGTTTTTTAGGACTGCAATTGATCAGTCTCTTGTTGACATATGTGCATACTGTGCGGACCACCTCGATACTGCCTTAAGTCACAAGTTTTATAAGCAAAGCTGAATAGTGGGTATCGAGACTCGCTAACTGAGTGAATAATGAGATGGTGTTTGAAGTGAACGGTGCTGGGCTCAAGTTCTGGAGTGAACCTCAACTCTGGAATGTAAGTACATTCATTTGACGAGTCCAAAATAGAACAAAACGCGTGTCGTGGATTCCACTGCTAGCCACTATCCACCTTTGCTTCTAAAGTTAGTTTGGTTGATTTTGTTAATATTGAAATAATCAGTACGGAATATAACTTCGTATCAGGTTGTAGAATAACTGAAATGGAGAGATTACATTTCTGAATTGATTGAGCAATTAATGGCATTTTATCTGGCTGTAATTTGAATGAACATATGAAGATTCCATAAACTCAAATTTACCATTCAACTCTGTATATTGCCTAGACTAATCTCATTTACGTTACGGCAGTAGTAAGAAGTCAAATACGGGTTGCGTTGGATGAATTTATTTTAAGCACTCATTTATACACACAGATATTCAGAATAAGAAGTGGGAAATCAAAGCAAAGAAAAGAAGGCTAGTGTTCCAATTCATTTTTGATAAAGCATGAAAAGAGGTTTTCAGTGTAGATTCAGTACTGATCGTGACCATATTCTGTGTACCTTATTATCGATTGTATATTTTGAGGTGTAATTGTGATAACTTCTATTTAGACCACAACCATCAAGTTATCAAGATATTTGGAAATTGTCATCAGTGTTCAGTGTAAATATCTGACTCAACATTAGTGTCAAACATGTTATTGTTTGAAAAACAAAATTAGTTCACTGGACTCAAATATTATATATAAATATCTATCTATGGTCAACGAATTCGACCACTGAAATATAGACTTCTTGTACACAAACACAACCGATATACACGAATGAGAAACTATGAGTGTGTAAGAAACATTTATCAGATAACCGATTACGGAGTATATGCGCAACTGGCTCATAAACATGGGTAAATGTCTTTCACAGTTTCAATCAGTAACGTTTATCTGTTTTTTTTTCAGCAAGTCAGGCCAAATCCCAACGTATAGCGCACACTTGTCTATATCTCTCATTTATCATATGGTTAAGTCTGATTAATCACTGTTCAGTTCTAAATCACGACTAAATAACTTTTAATTAATGTCTCGTTTGGAATGATGATACAAACTGACATCCAACCGGTGACAACACGTTTGCTTTATAAAAAACTCGTATCCACAATACTATTCGTCGTGCATGGAGGACAGCTGACAGATGCATTCCAAGTAAAGACCGGAGTCAGACAAAGCTGTTTACTCTCTCCCTTCCTCTTTCTTCTGGTGGTCGACTGGATTATGAAGACCTCAACATCTGAAGGAAAACACGGAATACAATGGACAGCTCAGAATCAATTAGACGATTTGGACTTCGCAGATGACCTAGCCCTCCTATCACGTACACACAAACAGATGCAGATGTAGACAGCTAGTGTAGCAGCAGTCTCTGAATCAGTAGGCCTCAGTATACACAAAGGGAAAACCAAAGTCCTCAAATTCAAAGCGAAAAACAGCAATCCAATCACTCTTGATGGCGAAACTCTGAAAGATGTAGAATCCTTCACATACCTCGGAAGCATCATCGATGAACAAGGAGGTTCAGATGCAGACGTAAAGGCGAGAATCGGCAAAGCAAGGGTTGCATTCCTAAAATTGAAGAACATATGGAACTCAAAACAACTTTCAAGCAATATCAGAGTGAGAATCTTCAATACGAACGTCAAGGCAGTTCTACTGTATGGAGCTGAAACTTGGAGAACTACAACAACCATCATCAGGAAGGTACAAGTATTTATAAATAGCTGCCTACGCAAGATACTCAACATCCACTGGCCGGATACCATCAGCAATAGCCTTCTGTGGGAGAGAACAAACCAACTTCCAGCTGAAGAGGAAATTAGGAAAAGACGATGGAAATGGATAGGACATACATTACGCAAATCGTCAAACTGCATCACGAGGCAAGCCCTAACTTGGAATCCTGAAGGGAAGCGTAAAAGAGGAACGAGAAAAAACACATTACGTAGGGAAATAGAAGCAGATATGAAAACGATGAATTACAACTGGAAGGAGCTGGAAAGGATTGCCCAGAACAAGGTTGGATGGAGAATGCTGGTGAGCAGCCTGTGCTCCTTCACGAGGAGTAACAGACGTAGGTAAGTAAGTACAATACTATTCAGTGGTCTAGAGGTTAAACATTCTCACACGAGACCGATAGGTCCCAGGTTTGGATACCGTGAGCTGGATCGTGGATGCGTACTGCCGAAAAGTCCAATACTAGGTCGAAACGGCCGTCCAATACTTCCAAATTTTCCATAGTGGCCTACCTTTAATCGACTCATGAGTACAACTATTAAATTACTATAATATCCACAAAACTCCTATTTGATTATATATTCAAAATATCTTCATTGAATCATCTTTGATTACAAATGTTTATTAAATAAATATAATGAATAGATAGTAAAACTGAACTATTCAATTTAAATTATATATTTATCTGATTTGTTTAATTGAATGTAAAAAAATAATCATCTGAGAAGTAATAGTTTGAAGATAATAGTAGTAAATTACAGATTTATGAGGATATATATGTAATGATGAAATGGACTATACACAAGGAATTCTTTTGTTATATAACACGAGACATCAATTTCATTCAACGTTTACATGTAAAGAATATGCATAGAATGATGCATATACAGATGACAAAATAAAGCACTCCAATAATCCTGAATGAAATAATTGAATAAAAATATACTTAAATGAATAAATGACAAAAATGAACATTGAATTGACAGTTAATGATTATTTAGTAATTGAATTCATGAGTCAATATAAGCTAGACCACTATTGAGAAATTGGAAGCACTGGAAGGCTGTTTCGTCCTAGTATGGGACTCCTCAGCAGTGCTCATCCACGATCACGCTCGCTAGGTTCGAACTCAAAACCTTTGGTTTCACGTGAGAACGGGTCGATGTCCAATGGTGTTAATGTCTAACTTCCATTGATCTATGAATGATTGCGCAACCATTCATCTATTGTCTGAGGTAAATACCTGTCTTTACCCGACACGGATTGAACTCCAATGGTCACGGCTTATCACTAGAACTCCAGGAAATCATCTTGGAGCCAGTCACTAGTAAGCATATGATTTGGCATAAAATGAATTATCAGGAAATATTTTTTTTAAAGAAAATTTATATTAATTTACATACATATACAAATTTACTATTAACGTAAGTGCTTAATGTATCAGGGCTTTGTTTACCATCGAATTATGAAGATAAACAAAGCTGGATTAGATTTAATGCTTGACACTTAGTCTCGCTATCTCATACACACCAATAAATGTAGACAACGCCAAACAATGTAACAGTGGTCTCTACATTCATCAGTGGTAAGAGAAGACCCTGCACAGCATCATTTTTAACGAAAGTGGTTCTGGTGCAGATATGAGAACTTGAACTGGCAAAGTAGGGTAAATAGTCTGCCAAACGAATGAGATCTGGAATTAAGGACAATTATTATCGATCACTAAAGTCAGAAGTCTCATAGCTGATGTTACAACAGATGTATGGTACGAAGTTGACATTTATAGAACTGCCACCCACATCGCAAAAATAGTACAGGTATTCGTAAATCGCAGTCTACACAGAATACTGCACTTTCATTGACCACTGATAATCAGTAAGGATGTAATCTACCGGAGAACAAATCACTTAAGCGTTTTAGAGGAAACCAGGGGACGACTCTGTACAAAACGAGCTTTCACTTGGAAATGTCAAGGTGAGAGGATGAGAGTGGGACGGAAGAACACGTAGAATCGGAAGTCGGAGTTAAACATCTGAATTACTAATAACGCTTTGAATAAACAGAACTTGGAAATTAAATTTATGTCTGAAGTTAAAAAATGAGTATATTTGAATTATATCAACTGAAGAATATATACTACGTTATAATATTATTCTCATGACTTACACTGGTTTCCAGAAGCCTTGAAGTTTTCATATGAAATAAGAAATGAAAAAATGTTGTATGTACAATGAACTTCTTAGAACATGTGAACATTTATCATCTACATTCACTGAATATGATTACATAGATTTTATTCTCAAATGTTGTATGTAATGGGTAAACCAGTAGCCTAACAACAATTCTACATAAGTATAAACAATTGTATCTGGTAGATGTTATTGGTAAAACTATCAGACTTCTAAATGTCACCAATGACCAACCTCGTGCATGGAATTAGACTGGTGGTCACACTGTAACTTGGTCTGTGCAACTTAATCGAAACTAAATGACATAACAAACATTACATTGGTCAATATTCATTGATGGATGAATCGTAACCATCTCACACATATTAGAGGTGAATCATGGCACGAATATCTCAGTAATAACGTCACATAAGATGAGGCTAGTTGAGTTGAGTTCTAATCTCACACGTTGCATCAGTCTAATCAAGATGGTGGGTATAACTTACTACTAAGTGTGTTCGACCTGACTACCATTACGTAAATCAAAAATGTATGAGTGGATGTTTTACACTTCTTTGATTAGTATAACTGTTCAAAATCAAACCAAAATGTTGTATGTAGTGTCATAAATAAAATGGATTTCACTTTGCTACACATAACTGTCAATAACCGATTATATATTTAATCAACAAAATGTTATCCAGTTGGATGGTCTATATAATTTGCAAAGTAGAGTAATCTGGTATCCACAGCTCTGTTCTTTCAGAATGGAAACCGTAAGGAGGTAGTATTACGATGTGGTTTGTGAAGATTGTTGAATCTTCTCAGTTAGCATTACAGACTGATACAACATAGACAACCGTTGGAATCGCATATACGCTTGTATTATTGTTTCGTCCTTGTACGGAAACTCTCAGCAGTATCTGTTCACTACCACACCATAAATGGAAACAAGGATGTTCTGACGAGTGCAATATTAGTATGGAATAGCTATCCGTTGCTTGCTGTTTTCAGTGGTTTTCAGAGATCAGATCGTGTTGCAAACAATGGAAAAAACTAATGGTCTATCTAATATCTTAAATATTTCATTAACATGAGTTGTCATTGTCAATTGATCAATTAAACAATAATTCGTTTTCAACTGGATAACTAACCTGCAGCAATTACATCAATATTCACGTTTTCTTTCCCTGTGAATATGAGAACGAAGATGAACGAAGTGAATTAATTTCTTTTTTGAACATGTTATGTTCTGAAAATAACTACAAAAGCCATGCCAGTATTTGGGCATGATTATATTGTCACATGTAAGATATACAATATGTTATGATCAGTGGAATAAAGGTCAAGTTTTTGTAGAAGCGTAGTTCATCATTCGTTTTGAAGCACTTTAGAACGTTCATTTACTTAATAAAAGTATGATCACATCATGTTTGTGAATAAATAGTTTAAAGTTGTACGATCCAATTCCGATTCCGTTCTCTGAGCTGGATGGTTTGGTCGTTTAGAAGAACGACGAAAGCTCCACAACCAAACCATCCAGCTCAGAGAACAAAACCCCACCAAAATCATCCACCTGATTGACAAATCTTCTCCACCATCTCAATTCCAATTCCATTTGATTTCATTAATCGTTCACAAAGTATGTAGATATATTTCAATCATACTATTTGGTTTTTGACATTTCTCATATACATTATAGTTTACTATTGCCATCTCATGAATGACACATGATTTGTCATTTACTTTACTGTCGTCAAAGAACCAACTTCATAGTAATAAGAAAAGTATCCATTTGCATATCATTAGTGGATTGATAAATCATCAATATGGTATTGGAAATAAACTTTGAAAGTATTTGACTGGATGTTTAAGAATATCTATGTGAAAAGCGATTTGGATTTTTCAGTCGAATAAAGCAAGATAGGTCTTTGTATAAATGAAGTACGGAAAACAATGAAACATATATGATTCAGTATCTAATGATTAAACCTAACATTCAGATGTAAATGAATATAAGAGTGAGTGACTAACAGATAAATTTTCTCTATTAACTTATGAAGTCAGTCAGTCAGCCAGTAACAACGTAGAAATTCGTATGTACGTACATCAGTTCGAGTTGGCATACCACATTAGCACACAGATACAATTGTCAATTCAAATCCCGTTGTGGTAGAGGTAGTAAGAGCATAAGCAGTAATCGGGAAGATTAGGGTTTGTAGATGTTATTTAAAGAGTATAGTCCAGTGAAATAAATTTGGGAAGAGAAAAAAGAGACAAGGAGGAATCGAGAGATTAAAATTTGGGATAACACAAAGAGTGTATACACCTGATCCACTGCAAACGATTTTGAGCCATGTCATTCAGGGTCTCTATGATGTACGTATGTAACCTATTTTATAACATGAAAAAGTACGTTCTTATGGGTTATTGTTCAACGAGGCTTCTTTTCGAACTGAACATTTTAATTTGATATTCAAGAGTATGATAGAAGTAGTTTTCTATCAAACAAAATTCAATTGATGTATTATTCTAACACTTAACTACATCAAATTTCAATAGAACACATCAGTGACAAAATTGTGTCATATTTTGAAACTCGAAAGCAATTTGTTTATTGGTGTACGCTCAATGATTAGGTACCATTTTCAAATGTCATGTTATCTGTTTCACTAATCCAGAAATAGAAACCGAATAGTGAGAAGGTTACCATGCTTCCTACAATGAGGATGTTCATTCATTTGTCAGTGTTTAACAAATGTGTGATATTCAGGATTTGAGGGTGATTTGCTGCATACTTCTTTGTGGATATGTGTTGTATAGAACAGTACAAATTTCACTGAAGATTTCGATATAAGCATATAAAGTTATCTACAACTATCTGCAATGAACACGTGAATTCAGTGGATCTCGAAATGAGCAATAAATCGAAAGTAGCAATCTTACAAGAAACATTCACTGATGAAATGAAGTGAAAGATGCCCGATAATATCCAATACCATATATGTATTGAACAATGAATAGAGGACACCTGTCCACTCACTTGCTCTCATCAACATGAACAGATATAAACAAATATTCTTAAACCGAAATCAAATTGAAGTTATCCTGACACACTAACTGCTTACAACACAATAGAATACATATGATTGTGATGTAAAATTGTCATAAATATATTTACCCAAATTACCTTTATTCTGCACATCCAGATTTCCTAAGCGATCAATAAAGAAGGTAGTTATTGGTTAATGAAAAGATGATATTATGAAATTAAAAAAAATATATTACGCTAAATTATGTTTTTCAAGGAACCAGTAGGTCCTGGGTTCGAATCCCGAAGGGTGCGAGATCGTGGATGCGCACTGTTGAGGAGTCCCATACTAGGACGAAGCGGCCGTACAGTGTTTCCAGGTTTTCCATGGTGGTCTAGCTTCAATTGAATCATGATTTCAACCTGTGAAATTTCTAAAAAATCTCCACAAAACCCATCCTGATAACATACTATCTGTTGAAATAATCAGTAGTTCTATGATAGCTGAATAAGTCGACAAAGATACTAATATGGCAAACTATTTGAAATGATCAGATTTTCTTTGGTCATATTCCAATCATCTAACTGATACAATCATATAGAGTGTAATTCATAATCAGTTTCTGATCAATGTGCTAATGTCACTTTCATTTTACGTTAACGTTATCTAAAGCTTGTTCGGCAACATATTCATTCTATCAATGCTTATATTGCACGTAACCAAACTACAAGCGGGTATTGTTGAAAGTGTTCATATTTTCTATCAGTAGGGTACAAGAATTCATCTAGATTATGCACATGTACAAATACCCCTTGTGTACTGCTCAACAGTGTTTATCAATATAACAATCACATTTTAACCTTTAAACGTGATACTTCACATCATATACTAGTGTTCATAACAAAGGTATTATAATAAATCATAATTAACAAGATTCCATGTTCTGATGTGTCAATCAGATGATGAGTGGAACTCGGAAAGAGAATGTCGGACATTGTGTGCAACACATTCCTCCAGAATTGTACATTCTTCAATAGATGGATATTCAGTGTTTCCTACTCTTCAGTGAATGCATAATTGAAATCAGCTCATAATGTAAACTATGGAACCTCAACAATCTTCACAACTTTACCCAACCATATCAGAAATATCAATGTCAACAAAAATGGTAGATGATTAAACAATAATGTTTTTTTTAATTGTGATGATGTTGATGAGAGTGTTCCATCACAATGTCAATTGTGATATCTTGTTATATCTGTTCAAAGACACAGAACACAACACATGATAGAACTTGTTAAACTCATTTAAACTTTGTTGTATTACTACTGGAAACCCTGTTTTTTTTGCCATGAATTCTTATTCTGCCATTATTATTATTGTAGTCTGACATAGTGAGTTCACTTAACGAGTTATGATGATCGAGATATGTTTTCAGTGTGAATTATCGTTTATTGATTCTATTAAGTTGAGATAATGATTTAAAATATATAACTAAACAGAACTGACTCAGTCCATTTAAACTGTGAAATGTGAATTTCGTCTCGCTTGAGATTTCATCTCAATATTCATGATCAAACTGATTTAAGCGTTAATACGTTTATTTTTGACGATTCTAAGCTGAAATAACCTCTGAGATGTTTAATGAGTATTCAGTGATCAGTAACAATTTTCAATGTGAATTTAATTATTGAAGGAAAAATGAAATTCACCAATGAGTTCCTACTTTTCCACGAATTTCGCATCAAACTGTGCAATTGTATGTAATTAGTTAGTGTGGGATAAAGTAAATGGATTGAAGAAAGATGATTATGTAATGACAAGATTGTAGTACTAGGTTACCTAGTGTGAATACTAAAAGTGAGATATTGTATAACACCTTCAGGTTGTGTGCAAATACAAATTCATGTACAGATTGATACTTAATTCATTGAAAAGAGAACCCGACTTTGGCCACTCAAAAATATAATAAATGATATTACCTGTCACATTAGATTTGCTTTTATGTATCTGTGGGAATAAGAAAAACACAAAATCATGAAACTCGAATGTGTTCAAGAAAATAATGCATGATAGACGTAAGTAAAGATTAACACATTTTGGAAATCCGTATAACTATATATAAGATTGTGATAAAGAGGAAATGGGTAGTAGACAACAATATACCTGACAAATAAATAATAACATTGGCTACACTTCCGATTTAAGACATTCGTATGTCTTGTGTGATGGTTGTAAAGACAATGAGTATTTGTGGAGAACTATTCGTCCTATGTTTATGAATGAATATTACTGAATATCTCAATGGAACAGCCAACTATTGGCTTCTTCGTGGCAATGATTATCTAATTAACATCATCATACATCCTAAGCTATGATATTTAAATTCGTTAAAAAGTGTTCTATATTATAAATTATAAATAATAATATCAAATAACTTACAACTGTTCAGTGTTCGTTTCATTCCATTGTATCATAAATAGAAGAGGGAAAATCGAAAAAACAACAGTCCATTATTCGTGCATATTTTAACTAATGAGTTCCATAAACTGCCATTTTCATATCCCTATCCGACTTACATGAAGTTTATATAAGTATAGTGAGTAAGTAGTATGATATTCTGATAAGAATAAAATTGACTATTTCGATAATATGAACGAATTGTTTGTAGTAATCAGCAATGTACTACTCAATGTCAATTTTCAGTACTGACACTATAGCAACTATCTTACAACCAATTTCGTTTATGGTTAATTTTAGTTGAGCCCTTTTATTAACTTGCTTAAAAGACAATCTTATTTAAACGGTAACCATTTGCATATTTCTCTGTACCTTTATGATCGTTAGAGCATATGACAGACTCGAGCTAAAATGTTGATTGCTGAAATATCACTCGATGATTCATCATCCCATTATTAGTCCTTGCTTTACCTTGCTGCGCCCTTATACAATTCGACTATAAATTTTTCATATGTAATTGCTCACTTATACTTAATCGCCTCTCCTCTTTAAATTCGCTCGATTTACTTATAGCTTTGTGATCTGAGCTATCCGCTAATAAACTGTAGTTGCCGCTTCTCACTGCACAGTTGAGATTTATATTATAACAGTTATCGATGCAATCGATTAACGAAGCAAAGCCAATACAACACTATTTTCTATATAACTGAAATCTGTTCTTGCAGAAAAAAAGGATATGACTTTATGATAGTGTTTATCAAGTTGAATATGAACTATCCCTCTCAATAATGAACATTTACTGTAAATTTTCATAGAAGTGGTAACTTATTAAATTTGGTTAGAACTCAGTTGAAAATTGGGAGGCACTGAATATTCAGTATCAGTGTCTTTGTGCAACAACCGCATATAGAATCTAATCAAGTACTTATGGATCTAGCTGCAACAATTTAACATTTAAACCATTCAGTCGGTATCATATGATGTACATCTCCAACTGTAATCAATTCGCCGTATCGTGTTAACCGATTTCTATTATCTGAAGTGAATAACAGTCACTCATCTGATACGATTGAACTAGACCGTTCAAGTCTTCTGACTAAAACTTTGTAAACTAAAGCTCGAAATTAGTTAGTAAAATGACTATTATTATTATTGTTTATATATTAGTTGTAGTTTAGTGAACAAGAACACAGACGGAGATAACCACTCTCTTAGCAAAATCTGAGAATTATACAGTAAATAATGCGTTCGCAAAATATCAATCAATTGTCTCACACTTTGTTATCCTTTCATTTCCATATCAATCACTCTCTATTCTAATTCTTTTCTCTTCGATTTCACAACTTTCTGCCATTAGGTATTTCACTTTTGATTGATATGACTTACTACTGATATCTGTCGATATCAGTAGCACACACCATAGTAGTATTAGTAGTAGTTTAGTAATATAAATAATACTAATAAAATTTTAGTGAATTATCAGTGAATCAATTTATTTCTATTACAAATTTACCTAATTCAGATAAACCGAATGCATGTTCATGATAAGTAGTAATAATAACATGTTCATCATCATGTAATCCATTTGTAAAATGATAACTTCTTTCATTAGCAGAAATACTATACATTCGATGAAATCCTGTTGAATCTTTTTTAAATATTATAATTAAATCTTCTGTTGAACAAATTTTATCATTAATTTGCCATATTAAAGAGGTAGATTTATCATCGCTTGTTTCAAATATACTTTGTTCCACTCTGAAAACTTTGATCAGAATGATCCAGGAAAAAAATCGATTGAATAACATATATATGGCTATATATATAGATATAAAATCTATGGTATAAGAACTGTTCATTTCAAGTAAAATCTGAGAATCACAAAATAAATACTTCATTTGCAAAATGTTAATCAGTCATCTTAGACTTCATTGTTCCTTTGTTTACGTACTAATCATTCTATGTTCTTGTTCTTTTTTCTTCAATCTTCTTAACCTTCTACTTCAGGTATTTCACTTTTAATTAATGATACTGTTATGATTTTTGGTTTGTATACCCTCTTAATGTATAACGAGACAATACCGCCAATTAGAGAGCAGTGAATTATCAATCAGACCAATGACGTATAAAACCCATATGAGCAGTCTAGAGTCATTATCGGTCCTGCTTCCTGCCTAGTCCAGACAGTTAAGTTCAGAACACCAATCTCAACCTCTGCGATATTTCAAACAGACTGAGTTTATATACTAACCAACTAGACCATATTGTACCATAAAATAGGAAACAACATTCGTACAAGATTTAGCCAAAAGTGGTTGTGAGTGTGGGAGACTGTAACTAATAGACTAATTATAACCGAAGAACGGTAAATCGTATAATAATAGTTCATAGGTCAAAATAAAGCTCATAATAAGAAGGACATGAATAAGAATAGTTTAGTTACTTAATGATTATACGATAAAAATATACGTATAGCATTGATCCATAAATGAATCCCAACAGTTACCATTCATTATTCTTATCTGGTTATAACAGATACATACTACTTATACCTGTGGATATCAGTAGCACACACCACATAATATCACAGTCTTATCGTGTGAACCGAATCAGTCAACAAGATTTTTTAATATCTGAGTCGATAGAAATGATCGATACAAATTGTCCTATATAAGTGCTCATCTAAACGATTTGCAAATTCTGATATATCATTGACTTCAGTCTATGAAGATGGTTAATTAAAAAAACGGTTTTTCGAATACATGACATTAATTCTCCATGTTTCGTAATTTGTTTAAAGATTTCAATTCTCATCAGTGGTAAATGGAATAATACCAATTACGTTCATAATGTTAGTTGTATCTATTCAATTTAAAAATAATCAAACTCACTTCGATTAAAATTTAGTTCCCTTGATTCTTTGTCATAATAACGAATTATCATCCAACGTACTGATTGCCTCAGAGAGTACTTTTGATTTTTACATGCTGGAGCAACAGTCCTTAACATTGCCTCTTCTAGATCATCTGCCATTTGTCGTGAAACACCATCCTCTTGTTCAAGAAATAAAGCACCATAATATTCTCTTTGAAATGGAATCCATTGAAAGTATAGATATTCTTTACTCTCTTGTAGTAACCAGAACGTTGTACCTTCTGAATTCTCTACAGATATAAAGAAAATGGTGCAAGTAAAAATTTATACAGTCTAAAGTTACTTTTGAAGACAATGGAATAATTATACAGAATAGAGCTAATGAAAATGTTAATCTATTACATTACAACTTTTGGATGTTATGTTGACAGTCCTATCAGAATACTAAGTGTTATTGTAAACTATATATACATATTATTACAGAATGACAAATATTGTGAACGGGGAATCACAGTTGTTTCATCCCAATATAAAAGAGTTAAAGTGTAATCATGTTGTATATGAGACAATTATCTACGTTACAAAATGGAATTTGATAGTGCAATATCACTAATTAATTGGAATTAGACATAAATGATACAAAATGCCTATTGAGTACTTGAAAGATAAGGCTTCAGCTATAATGAATGATAGTGTTATTTTTAATGCTATGTGTTAGTGTTGTAGATTCATAATAGTAGGTAATCTCAAAACAGGATGAAACAATAGTCAAGTGTTTCCTGATTTTTAACAGTTATCAAAGAATGATTGATTCATTAACTTATCATTTCAAATTATAATAACTAATTCATAGCTATGTAAGTAAATTTATTCTTTCGAATGAAGCGATCACTTTTTGCTTTCATTTTAGAAGTTCTTTCCAAGATATTTCTAATATATTCGTCACCAAATATGAACACATCATGGAATCATCTACGATAATAAACATGTACAAAGACAACTGATGAAGATAGCTAGCTTGGACAACCTCGACAAAGATTTGCCACTTATGTAACTAAAATGGTAGAAAACCGTACTATATAGGTCATGTGGAGTAAAGGTTTGTTCACCATTCAATAGGGAACAACTTTCAGTCAAAATATCTCACTTATATATAAATGTATTGCATGGAAAACAAAATAATTTTCTATAAATTGGTCTGGAGGTGGTCTAAAGATTAAGCGTTTACATGCGAGACCTAAGGTCTTGAGTTCGAGTCGCACGTGCTAGGTCACTGATGCACACTTCTGAGTAGTCCTATACTAGAACAAAACGGCCGTTCAATGCTTCCAGGTTTTCAGTAACGGTCTAGCTTAGATAAACACATGAATTCAACTCGATATTTTTTTATTATCTGAAATGAACTACTCAAGAATAATAAATCATTTGGATGAATAAAGACACATCCACAATCACTGAAATCCTGACACAATATACAAATTATTATAAACTAGTCATTTCATTTGTATGGCTCTAAAACATATTGTTGTTTAATTTAAGTACAGAACTTTACGAATCACTGTTGACATATACACATCATGAAAGGATAGCTTCAATGTTTCTTTAAAGTCACAAAGATTTTTGAGCAATGCTTGATAGTGGTTGGCAATGATATCCAGTGTTATCCAATCTAGGGAATTTCAGATGTGTGTATCAGTACTGGACTGAAGTCCCAATGCAAACATCAACATTGTGATATTTTTCCAGTAGGAAAATGCAAGCTTTATGATTAGGTTATGTATATCAAAGAACGGAACTAGAGAGATATTGATGTTCGTTTAAATATTAAATCAGCTTCATTTTACATTATGTGTTTATTTACAGAGATTATATTTCTTCATAGAGAAGATCTTATATAGGGAAGCTATTTCCAATTGAATGCTTCATGAAAGTTCGTGTCAAGCAACTTGAAAGGCTAATACAAGATACTTGAAAATCAGACATCAAAAGTAAATGAATTTGTTCATTATCACTTGGAGTTTTAGTAACTAGTCCATTTTAACAAACTTGAGAGTATAACCAGTTGATGAGCGAGTACTTTGCAGTTAAGTTTCTTCATTATTCATTAATGATTGTCATAAGATAATTATTAGAGAATAAATATCTATCTGTAAGTTGACTACAATCTTAATAGTTGAGGCACACTCCACTCTGACCCGATGTGCTGCTTTTTTGGTGGGGCAAGTGAAGGAATCTCAAAATAATCAATTAGAGGGTAGGCTTCAACTCATCATGATTGACATGTTTCGTAAATTTTGACGAGATTCGCAAATAACCAAAACAGACGCTTTAACACGAGTAAAATTGGTGACACAGTACATGTGATGCCTGAAATCTCAGTTAAATCAAACTAGATGTATACAACCATCACAAAGAACAATTGATATCAAGTTCCTCATTCCAATCATATTCATCTCATTTCATTTCCATTACAACTTCAGTCAATCATATACGTTTTGCTACTCCATTATCAACAATAATCATAAAATATTAATATCTCAAAATGTTACTCATTAATTGATCAATTAGAAGGACACAGCGAACAGTTGAGATGTTCTCAAATTCAGTAGAATTTAACAGATTTACAAATATGGTCATTTTCATAGTATGACTTACTTGGATCCGCATTACTCGATAGGTACACATTTCCCATGAATCCACTAACTGTCTCCAATATAACTATGGTTATAAAAGAATGAAATAATATATTCCGAATTTGAAAGTGGTCATATTCTAAAATCAACTGACAAATCACAATTGATATGCACTTAAAGAATTCTAATACAATTCGATCAATCTGTAGTGATTTCATTTGTACAGATTTCACTAATTCACTGTACATGTTACGTACTGTAATTCATTGGTCTCATCTTGGCATACATGCATCCTGATAGGATAATCTCAACATTCTCATTTGGTCACAAGTATCTCGAAGTCACGCTTAATGATGGCTAGTTATGGTAACCAGTATTCATGTCTTGTTCAATTTCATTAATAGTCACCATATAGATGACATGGTAATGAGTTCAAGATTCAGTAGGTAAATCAATATTAGTATTCGGTGAATATTCAGTCAACTTTTACAATCATCATTGATACTATGAGACGTCAAATGTTTGTGAGAGAAAAGTTCTCATGTGACATATTTCAATTTTATAGATTTGATAGAAATCGTCTATTTGAATTTGATCTTACACAAGAATGAAATGTAATCTGTGACTGATATTGAAAATAACGACTTCATGACGATTATATGTAATCATGGATAGATTTCAGCAGATGTCTAGTGGTTGAATGAAATCAACCATAATATCATCACTAATGTGAGTAGATTATAGAAAATGTAAATGTAGTAATAGTTCGACTCTAATGCGACAACTATTCATTCATTATAATCCATCTGAACTAATCAGGGACTATAATATTAGGAGAATTCAATGAATTCATTCAATGTGATTACTTTTACTTCATACTACATATCAGCTAATCAGTTCAGATATTTCACATTATTTGGATTGGATGAAACCCACATCTTTGATTTCAGTGTTGGCCTCCATTGATTTCTGCTTTTAGAAAAAATGCTTGTAACATAACAACAATATCAAATCAATTTTCACAGGTTGTAGTATAAGCCAACAATAGACTAATTAATTAGAGTCCTAGATACTAGTGGGAAGATTTAATCAACCAATATAAATGATGAATAAAACATACAAGTTGTTTTGATTACAGTATGAAGCAATAGCGTATAAGTATTTGAATGATTATGTTTTTACTGACATGGTCTAATTGTTATATTCTATTCCGATTAGAATAATGAATGGTAACTGTTGCCAACTATTTCTGAACCAAACCTTTCATACTTGTGTTTCTCTTATCATAAGCTTAATTTTGACCTATTAACTGTTATTGTACGATTTACCATTCTCGAATTATGCTCAGTCTTAATTACAGTCTCCCACTTTCATAGCCACATTTGGCTAGATCTTGTACAAATGTTCTTTCCTATTTTATCCTACGATGTGATCTGTTTGCTTGGTATATAAACCCAGTCTGTTTGAAATAAATGATTCATATGGCAGAGGTTGAGATTTGTATTCTGGACTTAGGAGGCAGGGCTAGGCAGGAAGAAGAAGGGCCGATAAAGACTCCAGACTGGTCTCGCAGGTTGGCCCTGTCGATAAATCACTGTTTTCCGATAGGCGCTATCTTTACGTTATATATTCATAGGAGCACAAACCCACAAGTTATAACACTAATCTAATCATCGCACCATCCTTAATTCATAAAACGAATACATCTGTAAACAGTCTGTTTTTCTTTTCAATTAACTTCTTCATTATGTAATTACAAAGTTTGGTTTGATTATTTCACTTGTCACTGAATCAAGTGATATAGAAATTGAAATGAATTTAACCATTTCCATTCTAATAATGAATAATTAACCGAAGGATTTTATTAAAAGAATAATTAAGAATGAAGAACAGTATGAGATAATTAAAAAAAGAATGGAATAACACAGTGATAATCCCATATCGGAAAAGCATTTCAGAAGAGATCAGAAGAATCTTAACTCTTCATAATATAATGGTATCTTTTCGAATAAACAATACTCTAAGATCAAAACTAGTAAGAATCAAAGATCTAATACACAAAGAGGAACAACAGAATTATGTTTATGAAGTAAATGTTGTGACTGTAATGCCACATATGTAGGTGAAACATCAAGACAAATGAATGTGAGGGTGAAGTAACACCAACTATGCTGAAAGTAAATTCCTAAATCCTCTGATGATATAAGAAAACTTGAGAACAATTCAATGATAGCATTACACTCGATAGAATAGGGTCATACAATTGATTTCATTGGCACAAGAATCCTTCAGAAAAGCTTTAATTATTACAAAGAGAAACTGATAGCCGAAGCACTACACATATGGGCAAAGCCAAACAGTAATAATAGGAGGAATGGAATACAATCAGCTGTCCCATGGCAACTAATAATTAATGAGTAAACATGAACTACTTATTCCATTTTATTTATCTCTTAATATCTGAATAACAGCAATTACATTCAACGTTTCTAATCTGTATATGTTAAATAATTGACTGGAACATTAAAATAACACAAACATTCAGTTACAAATAGTGATTGAAATCATCTTTGCTTAAAAAGCTTGTGACTTAAGGCTATATCGAGGCAATCCACACAGGATGCACATATGTCAACATGAGACTGATCAATTACAGTCCTTAATAACAATGGGAAGATACAAGTAAAACAACATCAAGTGAATTTGAAATCACTTAAGTTTACACACACAATCTGTTATCTTAACACTTTTCATTTCACACTAAATGTCTCTTACACACTAATGCAACTACCTACTTTAAACATTGATTAAATGACCTATTCAGTACACAGTGAACCGGAAAACCATATCCTTATTTATATTCGATCATTTTAATGTTTGACTATATTTCCTTGAATAAACTTAGACAAGATTGTCAGACAAAATGTTGGATCTACTTCAAATTCTTTCACTGAGATTTTACAAATACAACATTCTTCCTCTTTAATGTCATACATGTTTTTGGTGGAGTTTTGTTCTCTGAGCTGGATGGTTTGGTCGTGGAGCTTTCATCATTCTTCTGAACGACATCATCAGCACAAACTTCAAATAGAATTCTATCTGAAGTCGTTCAGAAGAAAGATGAAAGCTCCACGACCAAACCATCCAGCTCAGAGAACAAAACTCCACCAAAATCATCCACCTGAGCTACAAATCTTCTCCACCATCTCAATGTCATACATCAACTTGATGCTCAAATAGTGTAAAAACTATTCAATCAAATTTAGACAAAAGTTCTTATATAAAATATAAAAGGGTTTTTTAATTGAACAATGAAATATTTATACTTACTGTATAAATAAATGATAAATAACCAGTGAATATTATTGAGCTTCATGTTCAATAAGACTCACAAACCAAAATGTATCTGTAATAGGTGACAATCACACGTTTATATATATATTAGTTCCTATTTAGCATAAAACTTACGATCGTTCGATCATCTTCTTATAATTCTAAAGAATTTACTGTCTAGTGATAAAACAATAGGTTATTTTCATAAATATCACCCTACACAATAACTGAAAGTTGTGTTTTTTTTTTTTAATGAGTATTCTGTATTGTTATGCTTAGAATAAGATGAGAACGAAGTAGGTTGTTAGGTGAGTAAGTTTTCTTTTTTATGAAACGCAAGTGTATGCCTACACAAAGTTTGTGTTTATGTCTATCATTTTATGTATATGTGGTTTTGCCAGTAAATACGAATGAATACTCTCTAATGGTATTCAAGCCTACTTTGACGATTGCTTCGTTTTAGCTCTTTTGACAAACTTTTATATTGTATAGGTGAAATATGAGTAGAAGTTGAATTCAGGGCACACACTTTATTCTCTAATCCTTGTAACAAAATAGTATTATCATATTTGAAGAGAGGCTGATCAAATATAATCCTTAAAATCAATAAGAATATTGAATTAGCTATCACAAATGGAGTGAAATTCCTCCTCCTTTTGCACAAGTCAATGACTGTTTGAATTCAGTAACTGTGTGAGTAACTTGGTGGTGTTTGAAAAGAAAGATGCTAGTTTGAAGTCTTGGAGCAAACATGAACTCTAGGATTCGAGTGTATTCAGCCAAAGAGTTCTAAATTGGAAGAAACGCTCATGCTGGATTCCACTGCTAGCCATCTTCCAGCTCTGCTTACATACAAAGTTATAGCACACTGAAGATGAACGACAAAATAAAGGAAAATAGGTTATTTCATTCTCAAATATTATATATTTTACTTTGAAGTGGTTTTTGTATGGTTTTGTTACAACCTATTTGGAAGAAGGAGGATAGCCCATTGAATTAGCAATGCCATCTAGTAGAAAACAACCTTACTAAAATACTGCTGACCGAAAGTATCATTTGTACCAAGTGTTTGAAAGATACAGTCAAAATTCTCATGTTGAATGCTTTGTAACATCTGTTTTGTCAAACTTCCGATGTCAGGAACAAGATAGAAGAGATACAATTGAAGGTTAAGAATAGCGGAATATATGGGTAATGGAATTTGAAGAGTAATTCCATTGATAACAGTCTCTGAATAATCTGAATGTCAAAACAGAGCAAACAAACATCACTATAGGTGACTCCCTACCATCAATAGACAATACCGTCAACGACATCAGACAGGTTTAAGATGCCAAGGTATTAGAGTAAGGCTAGACAGCATACCAGGTAGAGAAAGTATAACAATGATCTTTATTTCGAAGCTCTAACATTTAGCTTTTCTCTCATCACATACAGTTTACTCGTTATTAATTGAAAATTCAATTTCAACATTGTTAATAATCGGAAGTCAGTAAATATTTTATCTTGTATCTATGTGAAGAGAAATCATAATGAATTCATCATATTCTGTAAATATTTTCGTTCTCTTATTGTTTTAATTTATGAACAGAACCGATTGTATGCATTTTCTTAGACGATAACTCTCAGGTCATACCAGTATATTACTTGATATCTTCTGACTATTTAGAACGATCACGATAGTCAAATGTTATAATGACTGCATTCAAGCTAATTGTTATCTATATCAACTATTTGAATTGCTTCAATTAATTATTCTTATCCTTTCTCTCAGAAATCCTCATCGTATCATTCAATTTCATAATGCATCGTCTCATAGAATAGTCTATGATCTTTGAACAATAGTCAGTTTGAAAAAACTGATCATAGGGTATCGTATATAGAATATATCAATTTTGTTCAAGATGTACAAATGAAAACAACTTCATCAGCATAGAAATTATCTAAAGCTTTGATGAACAATGAATTGATGAAGGAATTTCGATACAGCCCAGTGACACTGATATTCAACCTATCAAGCTGTGAAAAGATGATACTTTAGTATTATTGAGACCAGATGAAAGCACCGGGGTTGGATAGATGAGTGAATCCGGATATTTATAAAAACAATGATGCTGCTTCTAGAAGATCCAAGCAAGTTAATAGCAGAAGACTCTTCGTGGTATTGAGAGAAGAGTGATGCCCCTGTAGTTATAACAATTGCACTTGGTATTCTAACCAGAAGTCCTTCTTTCCAGTCTATTAGTACTTGTTCTTCATTCCAAATCTTGCTGAAGAGAATGTGGAGTATCCTTACAGTTACTACTACATCTGCTTTCAGTGCTTCTGCTGGAATGTTGTCCGGTCCTGGTGCTTTGCCACTCTTGATTTGTCTGATGGCCGTGCTGATCTCTTCAATTGTTGGTGGACCAACATCGATTGGGTGGTCCGTGGGTGCTACTTAGATGTTTGGTGGGTTCAGTGGAGCTGGTCGATTCAAGAGTTCTTTGAAGTGTTCTACCCACCTGTTTCGCTGTTCTTTGATGTCGATAATTGCTTTTCCCTCCTTGCTTTTCACTGGTCGTTCTGGTTTACGATAATTTCCAGCATTGAATAAAATATCTTCATTTTTTATCAATGTTGCTTTGAGGGAAATAATTGACATTATTAAACAATATTTGCAACTTATATCCATAGTGAAAACACAACTCGTATAATTACTGAGATCATATATTAGAAATATGTGATTTCAACTTAACCATAAATCGTATCGTCAGGCAGATGGATAGATGATGAACAGTCCTTTAAGACCTGTTACAGTTGATATGTTTGCTGTTCATTTGGGAAGAACGAAGTTACTACATGTAATCGATGAAACTATACTTCATGTAACGTATAATGAGGAAACTTTTGTTTGGTGTGATGATAAAAAATCATACATGTATATAACTTGAATCTTTTAACCAAGTGCATCTCAATAGTATATTCTAAATCGACCATGAAAGGAGAGATATACGTCATTTCTTCAACTTATGTATTTCTATGCTCCATTGAGAGTAACAGGCGTAAGTAAGTAAGTAAGTAATAAGAAATAATGGCATCAGTCAAAGGAAAGTATACCGAACAGAAACTTGGAGTGGAAATTACCTAAACTTTAAAAAAATTTCAATATCTATTTTCACTAGAAATAAAGCTCGACGTGAAGTATAACAACGTTACAAACAATCATCTGTGAGTGAATGGACATTCAAATCAATTAGTGCTTACTTGCTTACTTACGTCTGTTACTCACAATGGAGCATAGGCCACCGACCAGCATTCTTCAACCCATTGTGTCCTGAGCCTTCCTTTCTAGTTCTAGCCAATGGTTGTTAATTCTTCTTATGTCTGTCTCCATTTCACGGCGTAATGTGTTCTTTGGTCTTCCTCTTGTCCTTTGACCTTGAGGATTCCAAGTGAGAGCTTGCCTTGTGACTCAGTTAGGTGATTTCCTCAAGGTATATCCTATTCACTTCCAGAGCTTCTTCCTGATTTGTGCCTCCGATTGGAATCTGATTTTTTCTCTCCCATAGGAGGTTGTTGTTGATAGTGTCTGACTAACGGATCCGAAGTATTTTGCGTAAACAACTGTTAATAAACACTTGTATCTTCTGGATGATAGCTTTTGTAGTTCTCCAGGTTTCCTCCCCATACAGTAGAACTGTTTTGACATTTGTATTGAAAATTCCGACTTTGGTGTTGGTTGACAGAGAGTTGTTTTGAGTTCCAGATGTTCTTCAATTGTAGATATGCTGCTCTTGCTTTGCCTCAACTGTCAACCAACATCAAAGTCAGAATTTTTAATACTATAATATCAACAAAAACCCCTCCTGATATATATATATATATATATATATATATATATATATATATATATATATATATATATACATTCACACACACTTAAAGATGTCCATAGATGTAGATAAAGATAATCTGATGATAAGAATGTGAAATTTAGACTAATAGAAATAACTTTAATTTTTCCTTAAAACAATAGAAAAATTATTGATACTTCCAATTCAATCTGTTATAAAAGAACACATTGGTCTGTATCAATTTGCTTACAGATGCAAAAGAAGCACTTAGATGCTGTTGCTGTTCTGCATCACAATATGGTGTTTAACTTGGAAAAGGGTAAGAAGTATGTTAGATGCACCTTTCTGGAATATACTTTTGTTTTTGATTCTATCTCAAGACAACTTTTACTTATCAGTATAATCAACATCAACACAGACAGCTGGATAACAAACTGGCTATGTTCTTATTTCTCTGGAAGAGAACAGTACATTGTATTTGAAGGAGAGTATTCGACGTCTCTACTGTCTCATGAAGATGTGCCACAACGAGCTATTCTTTCACCTCTTCTTTTCTCTTTTTTTCTGCATGATCTACCATCTTCCACAGAAAACACTTTTGTGAAATACGCGGACGATCTCACTATATGTATGCTGATTTCTACCTCTACATATCCTATAGAAATGAAGGAGTTTTCGCCTCGTATTGAATGGAGGTTTATTGTTAATAGTCTCATACTTAATCCGTCTAAATATCAAGCTGTTAACTTTAGCCCTAGAAATAAACAGGGCTTAAACATCATGTTGGGACCCCATAAATCTTGTAGCATTGGAGAGCTGTTAATAAAAAATGTCAAAGGTCATTTATCGTTGTGTAAGTCTTTCCTCTAATCTCTCTCGGTCTTCTCATGTTTTACTGTTATCGAAGAAAGTTTTCCATCTGACTTACTACATTAAAAAGCTTCATGCATTCGACATTACACGGCATTTACTTTTACAGTTTGTTAATTCGTCCGTATTACGTATAATTCTTTACTATTCTCCATTATTCCTTTCTAGGTGTTTGAGAAAATATTTTGCTGTATTACAGAATACTGAAGGCAGTTATCAATATGTGTGGTGAATCTTTCAAAGTCATTATTAATATGATTATGGATAGACATTTAAAATCTTGCAAAAACCTGACATTTGTTATCTTATCAGACGCTAACCATTTCCTTCATTCATATCTTTCTCCTTTTCATGCACGCAAGCAAAAGTATGAAAGTTCTATAATACTTTATCTAGCAAGTATACCCTGTGACGAACAGGTTATTAGAGTTGATCTAGTCAATAACCCATATTCTTAACCAAGCTTCTAATTGAAAATTGTACAGATTCAGATCTTTCTTTTCATCTTTTTCCTCTTTTTTTTCTTTTCTCTGTTTTTGTAAGAGAAACTTGTTGGAATACCCCATGCTGAGAATTCTTTATTGTACCAAAAACATAATATTGAATGGACCCATTAATAATAATAATAATAATAATAATAATAATAATAATAATAATAATAATAGTAAAGGTCTTTACATCTCAGAAAAAGCATCGAATACATTGAACACTTTGGACCTAATTGGATAATTAAAAAATGTTTTCCTTACCCTTAACCTACCTGTTGTATCCCGATGAGAATAATGGATGGTAACTGTTGAGATCCATTTATGGATCAATACTATGCATATATTTTTATCGTATAATTGCTTATTAACTAAACTATTCTTATTCATGTCCCTCTTATTATGAGCTTTATTTTAACCTATGAACTATTATTATACGATTTACTATTCTTGAGTTATGCCTTGTCTATCAATTACTATTATCCACAGACACATTTGGTTAAATCTTGTACAAATATTGTTTCCTATTTTATGGTACGATATGGTGTAGTTGGTTAGTATATAAACGCAGTCTGTTTGGAATAAATGATTCATATTGCAGAGGTTGAGATATGTATTCTGGACTTAACAGGTAGGACTAGGCTGGAAGCAGGACCGATTAAGACTGTAGACTGCTCATACAGGTTTTATGCGTCATTGGCCCTGTGGATAAATCACTGTTCTCTAATTGGCGATATCAATAATAGGACACAGGGTACAAGTTATAACACTACCCTGGGAATACCGATTTATTATCTAGAGTGGTTATCACATTGTTTTTGTGTACTTTATTTTTTTCTTCTTTGTTACGGCTGTTATTTAACCTGTCTAACTGACCTTTTGATTTTCATATAAAAATGTTTCAACAAGTATATGTCTGTGATCAGATTGTTCGAAATGTATTGCGCAAATATATCATCACATAATTCTGATAGATTTTGTCTTCTTATTGCATTATCGAAATTTATCAAAGGGTCTAATTGTTACTTTGACCGATAAAACCTGGGTTCGAATTTCACGAGGCGAGATTGTGGATGCGCACTATTAAGGAGTCCCACAATAGGACGAAACGGCTGTCCAGTACTTTCAGGTTTTACATGATGGTCTAGCTTTAATTGACTCATGACCTCAACTATGGAAATTACTATAATATTCACAAAAATCCTTCTGATACTAATTGTTTTAAATAATTATCTACATTTGATAGTTCTGATGTATAAAAAACTATTTGGTTTATAGGTAGAAATGAATTGAAGAAACGAATTAAGCTAAAAACAAAGTTTAGGGGACAAAGCATTCTACATGAAGATAAAATGTTATAGATTTTTTTCTTCTTCAAAAAACTCACTCACCAACGTACACTGAACGATAGAAATACTTGGATATACTTGATTAGACTGTTTCAAACTGATAACAAAAATAAACGGTTTTTTATTTGTGATTCTCGTGTGGAAAGAGTAGAGCAAAGGAAAAACATGCTTAATTCTGTTTTGATAAATTGAAAATAATATCGATACTCTCTGTAATTTTGTTGTCTGAGCTGGATGGTTTAGTGGTGGAGCTCTCATCGTTCTTCTAAACGACAGCATCAGCACAAACGTCAGGTAGAAGTGAAGAGTTCGAATTCATCCATATGTGGTTCACAGCTTGTCCTGAACACCTAGATGTTGATTGGTTCATGTTCACATTAAAACTGTCATTGTTTACTTTTTTGTTTTAGTTGTATCTCCCAATGGTCAACAAGAACAAATCAACATCGAGGTGTACAGGACAAGCTGTGAACCACATGTGGAGAAATTCGAACACTTCATCTACTACGATAAAAGCTCCACGACTAAACCATCCAGCTCAGAGAACAAAACTCCATCAAAATCATCCACCTGAGCTACAAATGTTCTCCACCATCTCAATACTCTCGGTAAATAGTAGTCATTAATCCTAAGGCACAACTTAACTCACTAATACTGTTGTAGTGGTCGGCATTCAATATGCTCCTTAAACATCGTATACAGATCATCCTGACAACCGTTACTAGATGATGTCCTCAGCGGTGTATAGATTAGAAGACCAGTACGAAGTGTTGATTGCATTTATTATTGCACGACGTACAGACCACCAAAACCACCGACCACCACCAACAAGAATGAAAGGCTAATGCCGAAAAGCAAACGAGCGAGTGAGCATGCGAGTTCGTGAGTTCAATGAATAGGATTAAAATGTACGTATATATACATACGGAAGTGAATGAATCATCGAATCAATTAAGCGACTAACATTAAAGCTAGCAGAACGAATATGTGCATAGGCGGTAAGCAATGCTCAAGCATGTATATTCATACGAGTGCGACTATAATAAAGGTACAATGGTAAAAATAAGTTGTTATTATACGAATGATTCTGCCCGTTAAATAAGTTTACAATACCGCTTATCCAAATCAAAACGTTAACACACTCCATTGCTATACTGTATTTTATGGAGGTAATAATCCGAGAAAGCCTCTTTCAATTCACTCGGAATTAATTCATCCGAATGTTAACTGGCGTTAAATAGTAATGAACATGTTAACCATAAACCCACAAATCCTTAGCGTAAAAACATTTTTTTATGAATAGGGATAATGCGGAAACTCTAACGAATATATCTGGGTTCTTTTAATCGTTCAAGAAGACAAATAACTTTGTCTATAAAGATCAATCTCTATGTTGTTCTGTTCTTAATTTACGGGGAGAATGATTTGTTGAAAGTGTCGAATAGATTCAATAATTATGTACAGTCCGTTTATGCATTTTATTATAACTATTTTCTTTACAATAAACAACTAAATTACAAAGCTGTTTCCTATTTGGCTAAGAGCTGATTGAAAATTTACTGTTGTCATTTCAAGCTCGTTCCTGTATTATACTTAATTCTAAATTATTAATATTTTTCAAACTCATTTCAACTAATAGTTGAATTCATGAGTCAATTGACGATAGACCACCATGGAAAACCTGAAAGCACTGAATGGCCGTTTATTCCTAGTACGGGACTCCTCAGTAGTGCAAATGCATGATCCCGCCTGCGGAATTCGAACCCATGACATATTGGTCTCGCACGCGAACTCTTAACCACTAGGTCACTGAGTTGACATACAATGGTGTTTATGTCTAACTTCAACCAATCCACGAAATTGAGCGATAAATCCACCATTGTCTTCAGTGAGTTACTATTTCACAACAGACATGGTTGAACTTCACTAGTCAGGGCTTATCACTAGAACTCCAATAAATACCTCTTGAATGTACATTTGTATGCGCACTGTTGAAGAATTCCCATACTAGAACTTAACGGCCGTCCAACGCTTCCAGGTTTTTCATGGTGTTCTAGCTGTAAAGTGTGATCGATAAAGGAACTCACCAATGATAAAGTGAAACGCCCACCACCACATTAACTTTCTTTGATCTTGTATGACTATGTCTTGTTTATTCACCAATCACAATTTTATGTTCATTATAACGCAATATTTGCCTTGTTGACTCATTTTTCCTATGCTCTAGTTACTGTTCGGTATGTTATTTATGTTTCTGCTTTTCCCTGTGTTAATAGACTATCGTTTATTTTGTATACTAACGGTGTTAATTTATGTTTTAGAAACAGATAAAGTTTATCAAGTCAAATAGCTTACTTGTTCTGACTTTGGCTAAACCAAGATTCTGTGCTCGACAGTCTAGAGAATAGTTTAGAGTTACACCCATAGAAAATTGCTTCCTACACTAGCTTCAATTAACTCATGAATTCAACGAGTAAACTACAAAAATCTCCACAAAACCCCCTTTCTGATAGTAATCAATTCAATTAATTATTACTTATATTTAAGAGAACAAGGAACCACTACAATTTTCACAACGTGAAGTAAGAATACCAAGGCTGGTACAACTGAATATTTATTAGCTCCAAAAACATGACGATGACGATCCTAGTCGAAAATACATTCATTTATATATTGATTGTACAACCATTATGATTATTAATGAGAATCTAATCACATATATAAACAAAAATATCCAGAGCCATAACAAATTACATGCTGTATGTCATGGTCAGTATAGATCATGTTAATTTAATACAAGAATATCATATATTGAACAAAGATATCACTCAAATAAAATATATCACCCTGTAAAACAACAACAAACATTTCACAGGTTGAAATCATGAGTCAATTGAAGACAGACCACCATGGGGAACCTGGAAGCACTGGACGGCCGTTTCGTCCTAGTATGGGACTCCTCACCAGTGCGCACCCACGATCCCGCGGGGTTCGAACCCAGGACCTACTGATTTCGTGCGCGAGCACTTAACCAATAGACCACTGAGCCGGCATCCAACGATGTTAATGTCTAACTTCAAGCAATCCACGAAGTATTACACTGAACAATCATCATATGGAAAGATGATTGATAGGAAGTTACAATCAAACAATACCAAGTGAATCATTATATGAAATTTAAAAAAAACGGAAATACTGTTTATGTAGTGAATAAGAACACCGACGGGATGACCAAATATATGTCAACACAAAATTACAGAATCTCTTAGTAAAATCTGCGAACTATACTGTAAATACTTCATTTGCGAAATGTTCATCAATCGTCTCAGACTTCATTATTGTTTGTTTTTTTTTCGTTTCTACACTAATCATACTGTGTTCTCGTTCTCTTTTTTTGATCTTCTTAACATTCTGCTGCCAGACATTTCATTTTCGATTGATAGTACAGACATCAGTTGTACACACCATTATTAAAGTAGTAATCACAATCTGTAAACACAATGCGATTTTATCTTCTCATCACGTTGTATTCATTTCAGATAGCAATTTGTTTTTTGAAGTGTTGCTTACATTTAAGTCATACAAGTAGTGTCTAAGGTTCTTAAATTTTTCAGATGAAATAGGTAGTCTATCTTCAATTGATTCATGATCTCAACCCTTAAAATTACTATAATATCCATAAAACCCCCTTTTATTGATAATATATGTAAAATACAGTATGTCTCATTGTTGAATATATATATATACATTAGATAACTATAATAATTTAATGATGTGAACCACAGAAATAATAACATTTCAACATAATCAATGTTACTTATAAAACAGTCAGTACATACTTTTGTCAGTATTTTCATTACTTCCGGTAACCTTTTATTTCCATAATCAACTTAGACTTTAAATGGCAATATTAAACACTGATGTTACTTCATGATTCTTTGAACATATATGAATACGTTTTAATTGAGAATGCAAACATATTGATAACGTTTCAATCACTAAGTTAACTGATTAAAGAGTGAAACTTTCATCATACCCTGTAATTAATAAACTGAGCAAGAACTCAAGAATGGTAAATCGTACAATAACAGTTAATAGGTCAAAATGAAGCTTATGATAAGAGAAACACAAATATGAAAAGTTTAGTTACTTAGCAATTATACGATAAAAATATACGTATAGTATTTGTTCAGAAATAGATTCCAACAGTTACCATTCATTATTCTAATCGGAATAGAATATAACAATTAGACCATGTCAGTAACAACATAATCATTCAAATACTTATACGCTATTGCTTCATACTGTAATCAAAACAACTTGTATGTTTTATTCATCATTTATATTGTTTGATTAAATCTTCCCACTAGTATCTAGGACTCTAATTAATTAGTCTATTGTTGGCTTATACTACAACCTGTGAAAATTGATTTGATATTGTTGTTATGTTACAAGCATTTTTTCTAAAAGCAGAAATCAATGGAGGCCAACACTGAAATCAAAGATGTGGGTTTCATCCAATCCAAATAATGTGAAATATCTAAACTGATTAGCTGATATGTAGTATGAAGTAAAAGTAATCACATTGAATGAATTCATTGAATTCTCCTAATATTATAATCCCTGATTAGTTCAATGGATTATAATGAATGAATAGTTGTCGCATTAGAGTCGAACTATTACTACATTTACATTTTCTATAATCTACTCACATTAGTGATGATATTATGGTTGATTTCATTCAACCACTAGACATCTGCTGAAATCTATCCATGATTACATATAATCGTCATGAAGTCGTTATTTTCAATATCAGTCACAGATTACATTTCATTCTTGTGTAAGATCAAATTCAAATAGACGATTTCTATCAAATCTATAAAATTGAAATATGTCACATGAGAACTTTTCTCTCACAAACATTTGACGTCTCATAGTATCAATGATGATTGTAAAAGTTGACTGAATATTCACCGAATACTAATATTGATTTACCTACTGAATCTTGAACTCATTACCATGTCATCTATATGGTGACTATTAATGAAATTGAACAAGACATGAATGCTGGTTACCATAACTAGCCATCATTAAGCGTGACTTCGAAATACTTGTGACCAAATGAGAATGTTGAGATTATCCTATCAGGATGCATGTATGCCAAGATGAGACCAATGAATTACAGTACGTAACATGTACAGTGAATTAGTGAAATCTGTACAAATGAAATCACTACAGATTGATCGAGTTGTATTAGAATTCTTTAAGTGCATATCAATTGTGATTTGTCAGTTGATTTTAGAATATGACCACTTTCAAATTCGGAATATATTATTTCATTCTTTTATAACCATAGTTATATTGGAGACAGTTAGTGGATTCATGGGAAATGTGTACCTATCGAGTAATGCGGATCCAAGTAAGTCATACTATGAAAATGACCATATTTGTAAATCTGTTAAATTCTACTGAATTTGAGAACATCTCAACTGTTCGCTGTGTCCTTCTAATTGATCAATTAATGAGTAACATTTTGAGATATTAATATTTTATGATTATTGTTGATAATGGAGTAGCAAAACGTATATGATTGACTGAAGTTGTAATGGAAATGAAATGAGATGAATATGATTGGAATGAGAAACTTGACATCAAAGTTTCTTTGTGATAGTTGAATACATCTAGTTTGGTTTAACTGAGACTTCAGGCATCACATATCTTGTTTTTAAGTTCCGGTTATTTTAAAGTTGTAGTCTTTCTGCAAGTGAAGTTTCCCAAGTGAATAATACAACTAGTCAACTGTAGTAAATTGATGCCTTTTTACTCCAATGGAGATTTTTCAACTTTTCTCCACTGACGTATTAAAAAGTAGTATAATGCATTTTAAATATTTTTTCCTTCATTATATATATTTTTTTAATTTTAGGGAATCTATTCAACTGAATCATACAACTGAAATCAGTCTCTGCTTTAAGTGAAAAATTTTCTTCCCTCCACTGAGTAAATTAATATCAATAGATATATATTCATTGTCAAAACTTGGTAACACTGGATAACCGTTTTGTCGTAGTATGGGATTTCTCATCAGTGCGCATCCATGACCAACTGACTCATGATTTCAACTATTGAAATTTATAAAATCTCTACACAATCCGTTCTGATATATTCAGTGTATTAGTCCTTTTCTATATGTTAGAGTGGGACGTTTTATTTGGAAATAATACATTGAGTGCTTACAGTAAACCTTTGATTAAAGTCTATTCAAATGACAAATATTTACTCACATACACGTGTTACGCTTCGTGGATGAGTATAGACCGCCTATCAGCATTCTTCATCCAACTATGCACTGAGCAATCTTTTCCAGTTTTTTCTAGTTCCTATTTAAGTTTTTCATGTGTGCTATAGCCTACCTGTTTTTCTTTTCTCTTTAAGAATCTAAATTAGCTCTTGCCTCGTGATGTAATTTGGTGACTTTCGCAATGTGTATCCAGGTGATAATTATGATTTTGAGATTTGGAGTTGTGCTGATGATGTCGTTCAGAAGATTGATCAAAGCTCTACGACCAAACCATCCAGCCCAGAGAGCGAAACTCCATCAAAAGTGACAATTTTTAATATTAAACTAAAACATTGAAATGGTTTACTAAATTTTAATCATTTCTGTTAATAAATGTTTGTTATATTAAAGAGAGTAACCAGCTGTATCATCGAAGAAGGATTTCAGCGAAGTGTATATATGCAAGAACAAGTCAGAGGTTATTTGGTGTTGGAATCAAGGAAACATTAAGGACGGGTGATGTAATAGTTGAGTGGAGTTCAGAGACAGATAAGATAACTTGTGTGATAATTTTAGACCGCGCACGCGAAATTTACTCAAAGGAATGCCTGGAAGAAGAAATTACTCTCATCACAAATTCCCTACGTGATAAGGCATATACGGCGAAATTCATCCAGAAATATGCAAAAACCAACCCTCGGGTAAAGTATGATAGAGTGGAAAAGGAATTACTGGAATAATTAATCACAGAATAAATTCCTCTTTGAAAATGATCTACCCAACAGCAAACCTGATGACGGTATGGGAAACGAACTGCTAGCTCAAACAAACTTTTCATAGTAGCTCTAACTGCATATACCAATTTACATGTACGTGCTAAAGCATATACATTGAAAGAACCAAGAGAAGAGTACATGTTCGCATTTTTGAGCATGTTCTAAAGAAATTGACACTGTGAAACAAGGGCTCTCAACAGTGCAATAGCTCGGCATTCGCTTGACACTGGGCATGCCATTGACATTCTTCATGCTTTTAAAATTATTAGCAGACAAATAAATACTGTTTCTTTCCGTTTCGCTGAAGCGATCGCGATTAAAAGAACTCAAACCGGACCTATTAATACCCTGGTAATTCAATTGTTTTAGGTCATTAGTTTTATTTTGTTACTGTTTAGTTTGTGTTATATTTCTCTTCCATTACCAAATTCTTGAACCACCCCATTACTCATACATTTCCACTCGATTCTCTTAAATTATGTGAACACTTCAAATTTTATTCAACGATTACGTAACTCATCTTATCAGTTTGCTTTTTTAATTCCACAGATCTTTTGTAAACCTTTCATTATCACACAATTTATCTTATATGTCTCTGAACTCCACTCAACTATTACATCACCCATCATTAATGTTTCCTCGATTCCAACACCAAGTAACCTTTGATCTGTTTTTACACATATATATAGTTATTATTGATAACCTTGGTCATTCCAGTTGTTTACATTCACTTATGTTAATTGTTTCATACTATTTCTTACTTCAATGTAAAATTCTAATGCATATTTGGTTGTAAGCAGCTGATGAGAAACCACGAAATATAATGAATTCATATTATTCTACATCAATGTTTGTTCTGGCTTTGTTTAAAATAGTCTAACATTTATTGCCAAAAAATGTGTTATATACAACGCCAACTCTTGTAGTAGCTTTGCTTTGTTAATCAATCACCCTTGTAACCGTCCTTATCTAAAGCTCAACGGTATTTGAAATAATAAGGCAATGAGAAGCGGCAACTGTAGTTTGTTAGAGGATAGAGTAGATTACAAAGCTATGAGCACATCGAGCGAATTTGAAGAGGAGAGGCGATTAGGTATAAGTGAGCAATTACATATGAAAAATTTCTAATCGAATTGCATAAGGGCGCAGCAAGGTAAAGCAAGGACTAATAATGGGATGATGAATCATCGAGTGATATTTCAGCAAACAACATTTTAGCTCAAGTCTGTCATATGCTGTAACGATCATAACGACACAGAGGGATATCTGAAAGTTAATAAAAGGGCTTAACTAAAATCAACCATAATCGAAATTGGTTGTAGGATAGTTTCTATAGTCTCACTACTATCAAATGACTGTTTCTGAATGTATTAGGTTAACAAAAATGAGATACATTTCGTAACAAATACATTTTATCAATGAAGTTAATTAGAAAAAGTAGAAATCTTTCTTAATGAATACGGTACTCAAAGACAAAGTGATTATTATTTGGATGACATATCTTATCATTGGGAATTGAATCTATTAGTACATTGGATGTTTAAGTATGTAAATGGAAATTACTGTCACTATAAATATATTACTTAGTAACTTAACTACATTAGTCAACGAATAAATTTGTAACTTTTAAGCAATGTTCAGAATTTGTTGAAATTGATAGACATGACACTGTGAACTAAGCTTTCGTGCTAATGGGGACTCATCGTCAAAGAGTGCCAGTTACCTCGAGGAAACCAACGCTCTCTGTAGGATTCAAACTCGAGTCATCTTGTTTGATATTCTGAGATTTTAACACTACTATTGAAAATTCCATTGAAGGCACTAGTCAATAACTCAGTCTTGTTGGTATTTTTCACTCGAAACTATCATATAATGATCGCTTATATATGGATCGATATTCTACATTAATTATCGAGTCCTTAAGACATCTACCTCATACGATAGAATCGCAACACCATATACTATACAATGATAAAAAAACAATCTGGTACATTTGAAAATGAACAAACCTACTTGTTTTTGATCGAGATCATGGATCGATTGATGTTAGACCATTGAAAACCTGAAGGCAATGGACGGCCATTTTGTTCTATTGTGGGACTCCTCAGCAGTGCGAATGCACGATCCTGCCCGCGGGATTCAAACCTACGGCGTTCAGTCTCGTGTGCAACCCGCAAGCGGAATCCAGGTTTTCAATGGTGGTCTAATAGTCAGTCAGTCAGTCAATAAAAACGTAGAACTTCGTACGTACGTACATCAGTTCGAGTTGCCATACCACATTAACACAGAGATGCAATTATTGATTCAAATCTCGTAGTGGTAGAGGTAGTAAAAGTATAAGCAGTAATAGGAAAGATTAGGGTTTGAAGATGTTATTTAAAGAGTATAATGCAGTGAAATAACTTTGAAAAGAAGAAAAAAGGGACATGAAGAATTCAGAAGATTAGAATTTGGGAGAACACAAAGAGTGGATGCACCTGCACCATTGCAAACGATTTTGAGCCATGTCATTCAAGGTCTCTAACCATCGGTTGTTATCATCTCGCGGATCCCAACTAGATAGTCTACACTTACCATCATGACTCAGTCCACTTGTCAGTGACTTCATGGATTTGTGTCATGTTTTGGACTGGCTGCCCCTAGCTTTCTTCCAACCTACTCCTAAACCATGGTGGTCTAACATTGGTTTATGATCTCAATCCAAAACTTAATCATCTCCATAACTCTATATTAATAAATCTACTTTTATCAATAAAAACAACCTTTTCCATTTAGGATAATTCAATCATTTGCTGCTTATTTCATGCTTTATTTCATTCAGTCGATAACAGAGAATGTTCTTTTTTAATCAAAGAAGATAACATGTTGCTTATTCAGATAGAACAAACCAAATGTAACATTGAATAAAGTAGATTAAAACAAGCGAATAAATCAATCTTGTTTTTCGTTTTATTTTCATGTTTGATAGAATATTTTCTAGATTTTTATCGAAGAAAATGAAGCGAATATAAAAAAACTAAAACAAACAAACTTGGAATGAATTAAATCAAAGTGTTTCGATAGAATAATGAACAGAAATTATGTTGCTGATAAGTACTCTATACATAGTTTCAAATGACATTAGATAGGATATGTATATCCTAAGAGGACATTATAATAATTTCGTATTCTTGTTTTGATTGTAGACAGCATTGTACACTCGAATAAGATTACTATTGTTAGTCTTTTTGGAATTATCAGAATAAGGGTGTGAAGATTTTTGAGTTTAGATTGACATCATGAATAGATTAATGTTAAACTACGATTAAAAACCTGGAGGCACTGCATAGTTGGCTCAGTGGTCTAGAGGTTAAACGTTCGCGCGCGTCACCAAAGGTTCTGAGTCCGAGTTCCATGTGCGAGATCGTCAATGTGCACTGCTCACGAGTCTTATACTGGGAAAAAACGGCCGTCTAGTGCTTGCAGGATTCGGAATTACTCAAAACTGAGTCCTGAATGTCAATAACATGATATTACAATATACTGAGAAGAAAAAATCATAAACGTTGATTACTGTCATGATTATCTATAGTCTGTAGTGACTCACATTTATCACGAGAACACGACTGGTTTGATAGAAACAATTATTATTATAACCAACTGTACCAGTGTTTGTTTTAACGTGCTTTTGTTTGACTGTGCTAATGACAGCTATATTTTGCTTCCATTCTTTTACTTACACTTTGATTGTAACTTCGCGCGAATTCGGTTACGTTCTGTAACCAAGCTTGTATTCTGGCACGATCTCGGTATCCTTTCGATGCCACGAGATCGCCAGCGAATACATATCGATTTGGTCCATTAACTGTCTTCTGATATTTGGCTTCTCGGAGATTTTATGGATTTATTTGGTTACGTCCAACCTTCGCCTTCTGATTAACTTGGCACGTGTTTCTTGATAGCGGTGTTCATAGTCAATTTCGACTCGACGCCACGCTACAATTGGTGATCCCAAAGTTTGGAACACGCCTCAACATCTGGTCAAATCTTCCAAAGAAGCCAATTCGGTGAGTCTATGATTTATCTATCCACGTCTGTCGTATATTCATCATATTTTTTAATATTTAATATACACGACATGACGGATAACGATAATAATAGTATTAATATAATAGACTCACATGTATATGTACCGAATCCTTGTTACTTATTATTCGCGTGACGATGAATTCCACGCTTTATTCGAGAAATTTTCCCCTATTAACTATTCTCCTCGCTGACCCGGCTGCTTGGTACGGAATGCATTCGCATAAGCATTAACGTCTACCTCCCAGCATCAAATGGTTAAGTTGAACGGTTTCACTGCCAACTTAAAAGTGCTCTACGAGCACACGAGAACGACAACTGGTACGAAACCTTATCGCTCGTCCTCTAAGGTATTCGAACGAGCTTGATGGCAGATATACAATGTTCCGCCGCTGAACTGGTAAACGGCACGACATTGCGTCTGCCCGGAGAATTCTTCACACCACGGAGCAGACCTAATTTCGGTAAATCAGACTACGTCCATCGACTGTCTGCATTTATGCGAACGCTGTCTCCGGTGTCAACTCGAATACAACATCGACAGGTCGCTCTCCCTCGAGAGTTATCTACCTGTTCACATGTTTTTGTACGAGTAGATTCGGTACGCAAACCTTGGCAACAACCTTACGAAGGCCCTTTTCACGTGATCGCTCGTCACGAAAAGACCTTCAAGGTTGATCGACATGGCCGCGTCGAGATCGTCAGCATTGATCGTCTCAAACCAGCACACGTCGATGACAGTGCCCTATCTGATAACCTGAGATTCAATGCTAGACCTATCAAACCTAGCGGGATCCTTAAATCTTCTTCAGGTCCCACGCTAGATACATCTGAGACCTCATTCTCACGTCCCGGTCAACAGCACGCGTCATCT
Organism: Schistosoma mattheei; assembly: GCA_944470405.2. Taxonomy (NCBI): domain Eukaryota; kingdom Metazoa; phylum Platyhelminthes; class Trematoda; order Strigeidida; family Schistosomatidae; genus Schistosoma; species Schistosoma mattheei. The sequence continues at coordinate 6,878,648 of OX103950.1, forward strand.
GCACCGTCTACGGACGAGACGACAGTCTCACGTCCAGATCAGCAGACCACGCCGCCTCTGACCTCGGATGAGATTGCAGGCTCACGCGACGCGAACGAGACTACCGTCTCACGTTCCGGTCGCCGAGTACGGTTGCCCGTACGCTTCCGCGACTAGCCGCACAGTTAACAACCGATACGGTGTAGGACTATTCCTATGCTACACGCATGCTACACTCTTCTCTTTTTTGCTTTTCTTTTTGTTTCCTGAGCCCACGCCTTCGACCATCTCCGTTTGGTTCCGTCGACTTCAGTCAACTTTGGCGAAAGCTGGCCTGATCACCCACGCTCTTGTCAACGTACTCAGTCGATATATTGGTTTCGAATGCTTGGCATACGCTTGGTCTCGAACTTGGTCGTTATGGTCGCTTCTGGTTCATCGGCTCAACGTGGTTTCGTCCTACGTCTGCAGCGTTTCTGGTGCGCACCCCTACGAACGCCATCTTCAGATTCTGGATACAAACCACTCTGGTGTAGCATGCCAACTCAAGCAACAAATACAGCACATCGCTCCTGGTACCGTTCTCCGAAAACGACCTTCGTTGGCAACTCGACGATCAACGATCGCTTTCCTGTTCGCCAATTCTTCCGTCCTACAATCGCTCGTCAGCCGATCAGTCCCACGATTCAAACCGCTATTTATCGAAAGTGTAAACCCTTTCTAGCGGGGGGCTCCTGTAGTGACTCACATTTATCACGAGAACACGACTGGTTTAATAAAAACAATTATTATTATAACCAACTGTACCAGTGTTTGTTTTAACGTGCTTTTGTTTGACTGTGCTAATGACAGCTATATTTTGCTTCCATTCTTTTACTTACACTTTGATTGTAACTTCGCGCGAATTCGGTTACGTTCTGTAACCAAGCTTGTATCCTGGCACGATCTCGGTATCCTTTCGATGCCACGAGATCGCCAGCGAATACATATCGATTTGGTCCATTAACTGTCTTCTGATATTTGGCTTCTCGGGATTTTATGGATTTATTTGGTTACGTCCAACCTTCGCCTTCTGATTAACTTGGCACGTGTTTCTTGATAGCGGTGTTCATAGTCAATTTCGACTCGACGCCACGCTACAAGTCTATAGAATAATGAATAATGAATTGACACAACAATTTAATAGTTGAAATCATGAGTCAAATACAGATAGGCCACCACCAAAAACCTAGAAGTACTAGACGGCTGTTTTGTTACTAGTATAGGACTCCTTAGTTGTGCACATCCATGATCCAGCCATCCCCCCTCGCAAGATTTGAACACAGGACATATCAGTATTAACATTCCAGTTACTCTTATTGTGTCTCATTGAGAACACTCAACAATCGGATTCACGTATTTCCAGTTGATGTATCCACTGTTTGCCACACTCAAAATATGCTAAAGACTTATTTTATTTTTTGGGTTTCACATTCAATGTAAATGTTTGAGTAACTTATGGAATATGCATAAAATCACTCTGTCTTACATATACTAAAAATCTCAAAGGGGTTAATAAAATCAAACCAAGATTTTAGTTTGATCGTCACAAGTCATCTATACTAATTGAAAATAAATGCTGAAAGCAACTCGGTAGATTCAATGAATAAAACTTCTGAGATATTGTGAAAATATGTTATTTGAATAACAGTGACCGATTTTAAATCAGACCATCTGTGGTCTTCAACCGTAGATTATGATTATTATTTGGTATTCAAACTAGACGTCTAGCCTTTGCAACACACACCAGTCTAGCAATTAACTGTCTCATGAACTAATTTACGCTTATTGTTTTATCTGAAATGAGATCCTTTTAATTATCAGTGTAACAAAAATGAAAGTTGATTGAATAAGTTTGATTTAAGTAGTAGATTTTTGAATCATATACCATAATTGTTTTGCTAACATTAAAACAAAAAGATATGAAAACCGCAGACACCAAATTCATTGTTAGTATAATTTTCAGTTTGGGATTGCGACCATATGATAATTATCAGTATATGGTTGCGGAGATTGTTGAGTTCAGATTGATTTCATGAATGGAACAATGTTAGACCACGATTGAAAACCTGGAACCACTGGACGACTGTTTCGTCCTAGTATGGAACTCGTAATCTGTGCGCATCCATGATCCTAAATGCTGGATTCGATTTCAATGAATTTCAACAATGTTCACAATTTCAATGTCATTATAAATTGCTTCAAACTAAAATCTTGGTTTGATTTTATTAACCCCTTTGAGATTTTTAGTATATGTAAGACAGAGTGATTTTATGCATATTCCATAAGTTACTCAAACATTTACATTGAATGTGAAACCCAAAAAATAAAATAAGTCTTTAGCATATTTTGAGTGTGGCAAACAGTGGATACATCAACTGGAAATACGTGAATCTGATTGTTGAGTGTTCTCAATGAGACACAATAAGAGTAACTATAATGTTAATACTGATATGTCCTGTGTTCAAATCTCGCAGAAGGGGGGGTGTCGGTATCGTGGATGTGCACAACTGAGGAGTTCTATACTAGGAACAAAACGGCCGTCCAGTACTACCAGGTGTTCCATGGTGTCCTATCTTCAATTGACTCATGATTTCAATCAATGAAATGTCTAAAATCTCCACAAAACCCCTTCTGATAATTATGGTATTGCAAATACACGTTGAAAGAAGACATATATATATATAAACTGGCCCCTGGTCATAGCTCTAGAGTCATGTATGTATAAAATTATTATTATTTAAAAAAATCCCAAATGGTGGTCTTTCAAATCAACAGTAGTTATGTACCTATCAATATTTCCATTAAGAACAATAATCCATAAATCACAATTGTCCATTTAGGAATCTATTACTAAAGAGTAAAAGTATAGAAATTTTTTTTATTTTCATGAACATAAACACGGAAGTTTATACTGATTATTCATTGTCTCCTTATGTAATGATAAAGTGGTTCATTCACTTATGGAATCATCGTTATTTTTTTAAACTGAAAGAAAAGTTTTAAAATTTAACTTGAAAATATCATCGTCATCATCAAAGTTCAATGTAACGATAAAATGACGTAATCGATTAATTACAACAACAACAACAACAACAAAAAGAATTCATTACGTAATAGATGAAAGGGAACATAGTAACCCACATTAAAAAAAATTTTTTAATTTAAAGAAAGTATGATGATCTAGTAATAAACGACTGATATTCCACCAACCTTTTAAAGATGAAGCTTTTTACAAAGAACTAATTGAAAATGTCGGAATAGTTTTTTTCTTGCACAAGTCGTTTGTTTGTTTTAATTTTAAAACAAATCGGGACTGATGTGAAATTTGGCAAATACAAAAGTATCATTATAGATTTTATAAATAGATTAGACTGGTAACAAAAAGTGAATAGTAAAGTGAAAAGAGAACAATCAACTAATTTACATTAAACATAATACGGATTATTTAGTGTAGGATATTTTCTTTTAAGTGATATTATTTATTAAAATTGTATAATTGTATTGATACTAATCTAATATTTTTGTTCTGTTTCTAAACAGATACAAAGGTAAGGATTGTTAAAACAAGAACAGCATTCCTATAATTGAAGAACATATGGAATTTGAAACAACTATCAACCAATATGGATAGTGGCTAGCAGTGGAATCCAGGACGCGCGTTTCGTCCTGTTTAGGACTCGTCAGTTGGATGTATCTGCATCTCAGAGTTGATGTGAATTAAACTTCACCCCATTGCACAAAAAAGTGGCTATCAGGACTTGGTAGCTAAGTGGATAACACGATGGCGTTTGAAGCGAACGGTACTGAGTTCGAGTCCAGAGTGAATATTAACTCTGAGATGCAGGTACATCCAGCTGACGGATCCCAAACAGGACGAAACGCGCGTCCTGGATTCCACTGCTAGCCACTATCCATCTTTGCTTAGAATGCTTGTAAATCAAGACAATATCGAGGCATACGCACAGTATGCACATATGCCAATGAGAGACTGATCAATTTCAGTCCTAAAACATCAATGGGAAAATTCAAGTAAAACAATATCAAGTGAATTAAACTATCAACCAATATGAAACTCACAATGTTCAATACGAATTCAATACATATTTCTACTGCTTGGATCTGAAACTTGGAGAGCTACAACAACCATCGTTAAAACAGTACAACTATCTATAAACAATTGTCTACACAGGATACTGAATGTCCGTTGGCCGGATACCATCAGCAATAATCTACTGTGGGAGAGAACAAACCAGCTTCCAGCCAATGAGGTCATTAGGAAAAGACGTTGGAATTAAATAAGACAAGTACTGAGGAAATCATCACACTACATCATGAAGCAAACGCTAACTTGGAATTCTGAACAGAAAAAAAGAAGGCCAAGGAACATACTGCTCCGAGAATTGTAAGCAGACATAATAAGAATGAATAGAAAATGGAAAGTATTGTCTAAGACAGAGTTGTATGGAGAATTCTGGTGAGCGGTCTATGCTACTTCACGAGAGCTAACAACAGTAAGTAAGTAAGTTCTAAGCATTATTTTACAATGAATTAATAACCATTCAGTTACTGCGGGATAATACTTGAAACACTGTAAGACTAGGAAATACTTTGTTTAAAATTGTGTATTACACAGAAAATTATATTTAATCTTTTCAGTCGTAAAGTTTTATTTGTATTGAATCTATATTCTTATATTCAAAAGGCTAACTTAGGTCAGTTCGTGATTACAACGAAACTCAATAATCTCAACAACCACATATGTTCACAGATGGCTAGCTTTGGAAGTAAATTTCCAGAGTTCTAGTGAAAAGCTGTCACCAGTGGAGTTCATTTGTTAGTTGACAGGAAAGTACTCAACGAGGATGATAAAAGACTTGGACTTGTAAATCATTCGATACCGGTTAATTGTTTTAGAAGTCAGGCATTCACTTGCGCGATCAAAAGTCCTCATTTTGATTCTTGAATGCGTAGTCGTGAATGTGTCCCTGATAAAGATGAAACAGCTGTCCAGCTCTTCCACATTTTCGTTGGTTTTCTAACTCAGATCCATTTGCGATTTTAACTTCAAAAAAGTAATAGGTTTTTGACTTTTTGAAAAAGGCTAATAGCTTTGTTCTTTGAATATATTTGAATAGTCAAGTTTTGTAAAGTAACAATGTGGTGCGTGCTACTTATATTGATAAAAGTATTATATAACGCGAGTTAAAGAACGGAATGTCTGCAGCAGAAGATGGGGGAAGATCAAGAAAAGAAGAACGAGAACACAATGGAATTTTTAAGAAACCGCATGAACAATGAAATGTGAGACAATGGATTGATGTTTTCAACGGCAACAGTCCGGTTTGATATGATGGAATGATATTTTCCAAATTAACGATTTACTATTTGGTTTTTCTATTTTACCAAGTAACTCTGTAATTTTGTGCTGAATAAATTCGGTTGTCCCAGCCCGTGTTCGGTTCACTACAGCAACACAACCAAATATCAAACTGATAAATATCTCATTAATTAAATTCATGAGTCAATTAAATCTAGACCACCATTAAAAACCTAGAAGCACTGAACGATTGTTTCGTTCCAATATGAGACTCCTCAGTAGTGCGCATCTACAATCTCGCTCACGAGATTTGAACCTCGCACCTTCAATCTCGCATGTAACTCATCAATTCAACTATTAAAATTACTAAAATCTCCAGAAACCCCCCTCCTTCTGATTAACATTTCATTAAAATTACAAATACTTTTTTTTTCTCTGGATGACAAAACATTTACATTCATTCAAAACTGTATAATACTGTCGGTAACAAACATTCATTTCCAGAATGTTTTCTCTTCTAAATCATTAATTATTTTTACAAAATTCATTTTCGAGTTAAAAAGGAATTCATTTTCTTTTTCATTTCGTTTCTAACATACGATGGTTACAAAATGAATTACAACTTAAACAAAGCATATGGTGTTGATAAAATTAAAGAAAAAAATGTTAAAGCTAATACTATTACAATTTTTTTTTGGTTTTCGATATTGGGGAACATGAGGGAAACACGAAACAAAAAAAAATTGTTCCAGACACAGACACACACACACACACGCTCATATAACAACAAAAAAACATTTTGTTGTCTAGAGTTAACTTTTTTTTCTTTTTATCATATGATAATTTATCATTATCATCATTAGTTACGATGAAACAGACGGATAGTTTGAATGTTATGCAACTGTTTGTTTTTCACTTGTTTTATGTTCAACAAGTAGAGTAACGAACAAACAAACAACAACAAAATGTCAGGCAGTTTAAGAGTTTTGTGTGTGCTGAGAAGTAAAAAAATGTAACTTATTAGCTTTATATTGTGTTATATAGACTTTACACGTTTGAAGGTGGTTGTTGATGTTATATCCCGACGAGAATGATGAATGGTAACTCTTGAGAATTATTTATGAACCAGTACTTCCAGGTTTTCCATGGTGGTCTAGCTTCAATTGACTCATGATCTCAACTATTAAAATTATTATAATATCCACAAAACCACCTCTGATATGAATCAACATATCAAAACTAGTGACTGCCTTCAAGACGTTTTTCTTGGAGTTCTAGTGAGAAGCAGTGATTAATGGAGTTCAACCCTATCTGTTGTGATATAGTAACACGCTTAAGACAACAGTGGATGGTGGTGCGATTTCGTGAATTATTTGAAGTCAGACATTAAAACTGTCGAATGCCCGCTCAATGGTCTAGAGGTTAAGCAATCGCGCAGGACTGACAGGTCCTGGGTTCGAATCTCTCGAGACGGGATCGTGGATGCGCACTACTGAGGAATCCCATAGGAGGATGAAAGTGCCGTCCAGTGCTTTCAAATTTTCTGTGGTGGTCTAGCTTCAATTGACTCATGATCTCAACTATTAAACTTACATATATGTTTATTGTATATTTGTTAAGTAGCTTAACTATGCATATTTATGTTCCTCATATTATAAGCTTTATTTTGATTCATAGACTACTATTATACGATTTACCATTGTTGAGTTATTCTCAGTCTATTAATTACAGTCTCCTACATTCACAGCCACTTTAAGCTAGATCTTGTACAAATATTGTTTTCTATTTTTCGTGGTGCGATGTGGTCTGTCTGATTTGTATGTAAGCCCAGTATGTTTGAAATACATTATCCATATCGCAGAGGCTGAGATTGGTGTTTTGGACTCAACAGGTGGGGTTTGGCAGTCAGAACGACCGATAAAGACTCTAGACTGCTCGTACGAGGGTATGTGTCGTTGGTCTAGACGATAATTCGCTGTTCTCTAATTGGCGGTATCTTTACGTCATATATTGATAGGGGCACTAGGCCACAAGTTGCGTCATACATAAACTTCACCAGTGCTAATATAAGCATACGTTTTAAAATCTTGTAAGACTACATGTTCATAGTAATATTGAATAATTTCTTAATTTAGAGTGAAATGTTTAAGTTGACTGAAGGTTTCACAACACATAACAATGCGAAATTGCCACATCAGGATATACTACATTAAAACAATTTTTCACTTTGATAATTTTGGTTAATGCAATGATAAGACGAAGGTTGTCAGAACTATCTGATATATTTGGACAATACATTTCAAACAATCTGATCACTTGAATTCTCATTAATGTGTTTTATATGGAAAACTAAACTGTCAACTAGACTAATTGGAAGGTTGAGACCGGTCATAAGGTTAATATCAAGTCAGCATTTGTCATGTTAATACATTAATGTTTGGAGTTGTATAAAGAAGTCTGCTGAAGCCTTGGCCATGAGTAAGCTGGTACGCCCATTTTTCTTGTCTAAGAACCATTTGTTCATACCCTAAACTTACTCTGGTAATACTGACTTATTATCCAGGGTGGTTTACACATTGTTTTCCACATTGCTTCCTTTTACTTTCTAATTTCCCAACTCGTGCTCTTTGCTAACCGAATACGTTACTTAATTAATTGACATAATATTGTGTTGAAACAAATAAAAACAGAGACAATTTATTCAAATATCTAGATGACAGGATCAGGTAGCTCAGATATTCGAACAAACAAATTTATCAGACTAATCTGGTAATATAAGTGTTGTAATTACCACTTGGAATTAACTTAGATTTTTTTTTACTTCTAATGATAATTTTAAAAGTTATTGTTACATGCTTCATTTATATGTTTGTACATTGAATAAATTTGATTGCTCAATGTTCTCTATGTGACTTTTGATGGAATAGTTTTCTTCTGAATGTTGTAATCATACCAAGTATATGAAAATGGTATAGTTTCTATTTGACTTGACAGTTTAAATAGACAAAGTATTATTATTTGATACAATGAGTATTGAATTTGAATCTCATTATGAATATTAACACTCAGTAGAGTACTGGATATAATACTTTGGTATAACATTGATTATCTGTTTAAATGACCTATGAGTAGAAAGATAATGTACTTGTGATCATAAACTTTGTCATTGATTAACAAAGATGTTTCTGTTCATGGTCCCAGTGTAGTGAAGGAGAACACAGGTGAGGACAATCGAATTATATTTAGCACAACATTACAGTTACTTGGTGAAATATAGAAAAACCATACAATAATACTTAATTTGCAAAATGTTCAATAATTGTCTCGAACTTCATTGTTCTTGCATTTCCATATTAATTGCTTTCTATTCCCACTCTTCCTTTCTTGATCTTCCTCCATCTTCTGCTGTTAGACATTACGTTCCTGACTCGCGTCATATACTACTTATATCAATATAAGTAACACGCACCACACTAGTAATTATAGCAGGTGATTTGTGAAGTTTCCATTGTCTAATTTACAATTAATTCATTATGATAAACTTAGGATTGTCTAAGCTTAATATTGTATTATTAACTTAAGATTTTCAATCATATAGACAGGAAATCTAAGCTATAGAAAGAATTGTTAAAAGATGTAAGATCAATGGAAAGATGTGATTTCTAGGGGAAATATATTGGAGAAACACAAATTATCATAAAACAATTGATTTAAAAAAAAACGTTTTTTCACTAGTTCCCATAAATACATCCCATAGTAACCATTAGATACAGTTTGAGATAATTAGTCTCAAAACCATTGTATCCAAGATATCTGAGAATGAATGTATGATGTACATACATACTACTTAAACAAGTAAAAACAATATACAATTAGATAATATCATGAGTCTTTCTATCATATTATCTAATTTAAATATAATATTCTTACCTATTTGTCAATTCTCGAATCAACCTATGAACTTATTTTGGTGTTTAATAAACAAATGCTAAAAGGGTTTGCCTATTCTGTTGTTTCTGTCCAACTGTTACTTTCTTAGTATAGGGGTTGTGGAGATTATTAAGTTTTTTTATTGAGATCATGGACCGATTGATGTTAGACCACCACCTTTGGGAACCTGGAAGTACTGGACAGCCGTTTCGTTCCATTGTGGGACTCCTCAGCAGTGCGCATCCACGATCCCACCCGCAGGATTCGAATTCAGGACCTATCGGTCTCGTGACCGGTGGAGTTCAACCAGGTCTGTTGTAAAATAGTAACTCACTGAAGACGATAGTGGACGGTGGCTCAATTTCGTGGATTGGTTCGAGTTTGACATTAACACCGTTGAATGCCAGGTCAGTGATTCAGAGGTTAGGCGTTCGTCTGCGAGACTGACAGGTCCTGGGTTCGAATCTCGCGTGAGAGGGCGAGATCGTGGATGCGCACTGCTGAGGACTCTCAACTATTAAATTACTAAAATCTCCACAAAACTCCCTTCTGATAATTAAAGTTGTTTTCAAGTATTACAATAACCTAGTGATTAACTATACTTATTTATCAATAAACAAACAAAAATTTGTTTGATACAACAAAAATGTGATCTCTGTGAAATTTGTTACTAAAGCCTAATTTATTCATATTGTTTGCAATAAATGTAAATCAACTTTTTTCAAAACAAAGTCAAATTTACATTTTATAGGGGAAAACAAACGGCATAATTCATTACATTTGTTCCGGTAATACAGTTTAGTTGTAGAACTCATTCAAAGCAATATATTATTTATATGATAAGCAATAGGTTACTTACATGTGATTAATCATTGAGTATGTTATTCAACCCTCGTCACCCATGTGTACCTAATGACTACACAAGTTCTAAGACTAATCGGTTGTAGCCATAACTGTCTATTTTCATAATAAACTGTACGTGAAGTCAAATAACTTACAGTATATTACAGCTTGATAGTTATAATGTAATTGGTACTAGGTATTAGATGTATTAGAAATTGGTTAATAGTCACAGATTAGTCCATGTAAATAATTTAAAACAATTTATATCACATAGGTGAGAATAATGCAAAACCTTTATGTGCAACCTAGAAACATTTTCACAGAATGTATAACCCTTAGCTGTTGTGCAATATTCGAATTTTGTTTAAATGAGGAAGTAAAATTTATCAAGATTTAGTTGAGATCATGAACCAATCAATGATAGAACACTATTAAATACCTGGCAGCACTGGATGACTGTTTTGTCCCAGATGGAGGCTACTCAGCAGTGCGCGTGCGGGTTCGTGGGTGCTCATTGCTAAGAAGTCCCACACTTGAACAAAACGGCTGCCCAGTGCCTCCAAGTTTTCGCCAGTGATCTACTATTGATCAGTTCGTGATCTCAATTAAAGCTCAGCAATCTCCACAACCCTATACTGATACTTACTAAGATTAAGACAAATTTCACATATTGTTGTAACGTGTCTCAAATGTTACTGAACATTTATGTTATCTGGTATACACCTCAAAATAATGATGGAGAACTAATTAATTCTTTACGATAGTTTGGAGTGTTGTGAAGTTTGTTGAATTTCATTGAAATCGAATCCCGCATATAGGATCGTGGGTGCACACTATTGAGGAGTCCCACTATGGGAAAAAAAGCCCGGTCGGTGCTTCAAGGTTGTCTAATAAATAAAATGAGAATTAATATTTTTTGTACTTGGATTATCGGATTTATTTCGTTAAAATTCCAACCATTCATCGTAGGAACTAATCAGAAGTACACACTATTGAATTCATTTCTATCCTATCTGTATATTATGAGTAAAGTCAGGTTTTGTTTTATGCTTTGTTCATCCGGTTTATGATGTTTAAAATGACAAATATGCTCAATAATGCCATGTTTATTTTACCAATGTTATTTTCTATGAACTAGATTAAAATGTTGGTTCTCCATCATCATGTAATGATGGTATAGTGAAAGAGAACACGAGTAAGAGCAATCGATCTTCTTAATCTTCTGCCGCCAGGCATTTCAATTTCGATGGATGATACATACTACTTATATCTGTCAAAATCAGGAGCACACACCACAATAGTACTTTGGATATGGTGTAGAATTTCATGCTATTTATTTGATTTTTATTACTTTAAATCATGTAAATATTGAGATTAACGTTAGTTCTAGCTCTAGATCGTGTTAGATCTGTTCAAGATATTGTTTACCTTTATTTTTCATTCTTTTGATTGATTTTACCACAGTTGTTTAGATTTATTAATGTTGTGACAGAACATTTTATGGACCATAATTTAGTTTCTTGGCATTTTATTGGTACAAACCATGAATTTCTTGATGAATCTTGGTAATACCTTTTCCTCTGATCTCTCCTGTTCTTCTCATATCTTACTGTTACCGAATAAAGTTTTCCGTCTGACTTATTACATAAAGAGGCTGCATGCTTTTGGAATTACTCGGCGTTTACTCTCACTATTTGTCAATCCTTGAATATTACCGATTATACTTTACTGTTCTCTATTATTCTTCCCAGGACTTTTGAGAGAAGAATTTGCTACATTACGAAGACTGCTGAAGGTGGTTAACTAGGTGTATGGTGAATCTTTTGAGGTCATTATTAATATGGTTGTGGATAGACACATAAAGTCTTGCAAACTTGTTATGTCTCGACAAGAATAATGAATGGTAACTTTTGGGATCTATTGATGAATCAATACTAAACGTATATTCTATTGTATAATTATTAAGTAACTAAACGATGCATATTCATATTTCTCTTATTATAAGCTTTATTTTGACCCATAAACTATTATTATACGTTTTACCATTTTTGAGTTATACCCCGTATAATAATTACTACCTCCCTCATTCGCAGCCACATTTGGCTAATTCTTGTACAAATGTTGTTTCCTATTTTATTGGTACGTTGTGATCGGTTTGATTGGTACATAAACTCAGTATGTTTGAAATATAATGATTCATATTGCAGAGGCTGATATTGGTGTTCTGGACTTAACTGGCTGGTCTAGGCGAAAAGCAGGACATATCAGGACTCTAGACTGCTCGCACGTGTTTACGCGTCCTTTAGTCCGATCGATAATTCCCTGCTTCTGATTGGTGACCTTAAGTTATAACAAAACTCCTGGCAAGTGTTTTCTTAACAGATACTAACCATCCCCTTCATTCATATCTTTCTCCTTCTATATTTTCCGGAAGAACGAGACGTCAAGACATTAAAATCTATGCACTCAAGCAAAAGTATAAAAGTTCTATAATATTTTATCCAGCAAGTATACTCTGTGACGAACAGGTTATTAGAGTTGATCTAGTCAATAAACTGTATTCTTGAACAAGCTTCTAATTGAATTGTTGTACAGATTCAAATCTTTCTTTTAATCTTTTTCCTCTCTTTTTCTTTTCTCTGTTTTTGTGAGAGAAACTTGTTGAAATACCCCATGCTGAGGATTCTTCATTGTACCAAAAACATTATATTGAATGGAGCCATTAATAATGATAATATTAATAATAATCAGCATGTAATTGATCAATAAAGATGATAGATATATCGGTCATTTTTATGAATCGTTTCATATGACATGGAATTATACGAACCAAAATACAGTGCTAATACTTTGCTAAATGTAGCTTTGAAATGCACAAGTTTTACCTAAAAACAACCCCGCCCATAATTTCAAGCCTAACATTAATTCTAAGCAAAATTAACTGACTTAAAGACATGTGTAGTATAATGCACAGTAAGAAAATGACAGTAAAAAATACGAATATCATAAACTCTACATCTTGAATTGCAAACATAATTAGAATGTATCAGAAGGGGTTTTGTGCATATTGTAGTAATTTTAGTAGTTGAGATCACGAGTCTATTGAAGCTGGACCACCATGGAGAACTTGAAAGCACTGGGTGGCCGTTTCGTCCTATTGTGGGACTCATCAGCAAAGCACATCCACAATCACGCATCGCGATATTCAAAACCATGACCTATCGGTCTCGCGCGTGATTGTCTAACCTCTAAATCACTGGTGAAGTTTAGCCGGGTCTGTTGTGATATAGTAACTCACTGACGGCAATGATGGATGTATCCTTCAATTTCATGGATTAGCTGAATTTAGACATGAACACAGTTGGATGACGGTTTAATGGTCTGGTTGTTAAGCGTTTGCACGCGAGAAAGATAGGTCCTGGGTTCGAATCTCGTGGGAGGCATGGTCGTGGATGCACACTGCTGAGGAGTCCCATAGTAGAACGAAACGGCTGTCCAGTGCTTCCAAGTTTTCCATGGTGGTCTAGCTTCAATTGACTCATGAATTCAACCAATATAATAATTAGAATGTATTGTTTCAAATTATTATTATTATGAATGGCTTTATTCAATATTATATTATTGGCACAACATCGGATTCTCAGCACAAAATATTTCTCCAACTTTCCGTTTCTTATTTCTTGATCGATTCAAATGGTAAATATTGAGTGATCTTTAGTTAGATGTTAGCAATTCACGAATCGACATCTAAATAATATACATTCTTTTTAATGGATATTGTCAGCCACTACGATATCTCTGATTAGTCTCTTTTATAACATGTACAGCGAAATGTTCTAAACGTTTCACAAAAACACTTGAATAGGTTCTAAGACTACTAGGCATATTGATGTGTTAAAACAAACAAAAGACAGATAACTTTTTGAACTATCTATTTGACTAGGACAGGTAGTTCAGATAATTAAGTAGGTTGTCAATTTGTGTTTGTTTAGTCCATTAAACAAACCGAATATTACGTAATATTACACAACAACATGTCTATAATAAATTGAATAACTCTAGCCTATATTCTTAAGATTACATATTTGTTTCTCTCATTTAAATATATTCTTGCATAGTTGCTGGTTATTGTGATTTATTAAACATATTTTGTCTAGTATTATGTTAAATGAAGCATGATCCGATCATCCAGTAATGAAGCTTTTCTTTATTTCACTGGCTGAAATCATGAGTCAATTGAAGCTAGGCCATCATGAAAAACCTGGAAGCACTGGACAACCGTTTCATCCTAGTATGGGACTCCTGAGCAGTGCGCATCCACGATCGCGCACCCCGCGGGATTCGAATCCAGGACCTACCGGTTACGCGCACGAGCACTTAACCATTAGACCACTGAGCCGGCATCCAATGGTGCTAATGTCTAACTTCTTTATTTGCCAAACCTATTAAGAATATTTACCTAGTGGTTGATTCAGTTGCTATTTATCATCAACTAATTGTATGCTTAGAAGGCTTTCAAGAGAAAAGAAAATGAACATTACGTTTATTGTTGTAAAGACAAGAAATACTTTTAAAATACTAATGATTATAAAATGAAGTATATTCTTCAAGTTTTTTAATCATTGCTTTTTAGCTACCTATTTTATGCTTCATTGTCTACCTACGTATTGAATGCTTGTATATGAAGTATTACTATGAGGTGAGGTCTAATAATTTGTGTACATAAAGCAATCATTTTTAAAATAACATATTAAGCAATTGAAATATAGAAAAATCGAAGATTGCTCACTGTGTCTTTTGTTGGACTCATGATTAGGCATAAATTCTGTTGTATCCCGATAAGAATAATGAATGGTAAGTGTTGGGATCAATTTATGGAGCAATACTATACGTATATTTTTTAGCGTATAATCGTTAAATAACTAAACTATTAATATTCATGTCCCTCTTATTATGAGCTTTATTTTGACCAATGAACTATTATTATACGATTTACGATTCTTGAGTTATTCCCAGTATATTAACTACTACCTCCTTCATTCACAGCCACATCTGGCTAATTCTCGTACAAATGTTGTTTTCTATTTTATAGTACGTTGTGGTCTGTCTGGTTGGTATATAAACCCCGTATGCTTGAAATAAATGGTTCATATCTCAGAAGGTGAGATTGGTGTTCTGGACTTAAGTGGCTGCGCTAGGCAGAAAGCAGGACCAGTAAGGACTCTAGACTACTGGTATGGGTTTTAAACGTCATTGTTCTGGTCGATAAATCACCGTTCTCTCGTTGGCGGTATCATCACGTTATACATTAACAGGACACACAGGCCACAAGTTATAACAAAGTCATATTAATTGAATAATCAACGGGAGTCAAGATTATCTCATCTTCAACTTGAGATTAATCATGTCAGCAGAGAAGTATCATTAACCAGGACTTAGGATATTTATTTCTAAACGAAAAAGTATTTGCACAGTGGTAAAATTATAACTAAGGTTCCGACTGACGAATCTTCTCTACAAATATTTACTAACGTCACATTCAGAACATTATGTGATTATATGAATATTTAACTGTTACCAGTCTATAAATTACTACTACTGTTACTAATATTTGTAAATTTATATATTGTCTTAAGGTATCTCTATGTTAGAGCATCTAATTCATTGAAATAAATTTTTGCAAGTTATCTTATGTCGATAATTCGTTATCTCTACTTGTAATGAATATTTCAAGTGCTTAACATCAGATTCTACCTCATTTTGATAATTTATCAAGTATTGATATTGAATAGTCAGTATCACATTTAAAAAGATATGTCATTGATAGTGTAGTGAACGAGAATATAAGTCAGGACAATCGAATGTATTTGAATACACAAATTACAAAATATCTTCCTAATATCCGAGAATCATACAGTGAATCCTTAACTTGCAAAATATCAATCAATTATCTTAAAATTGGCTGTTCTTTCAATTCTATACCAATTACCTTTCAGGTCCCATTCTATCCTTCTTAATATTCTTTACTTTCTATTATCAAACATTCTATTCCTAACTAGTGTTGTATACTACTTATATCGATATAAGTAACACACATACACACGCACATCACAATAGATCATACATATATCAATATATAGCTTCCCTTAGCAACAGAAAACATTCAAAAAAAATACATGGATACACAAACTGTATCCATCAATCAAAAATAATAAAAAAACAAAAAATAAAAAAACATTTCTGTTATTTCCATTTATTATTAATATTTTCTTTTTTTTAATTCACAATCAAATATTTTTTTTAATTCTTTACGAAATCTTGAACCAACAGCACAATATAAATAAAAATTTATAGCATGATTTATATACATTAATACTTCAGCTATATTATCAAATAATTCTAATAGTATCATATTATGTATAAGAAATTGTTGTTTCCATGTTAATAATAATTTAATTAATACAACTGGTGCTGTTGTCATTAAAAATACACATGAGATTAACATTAATAATATAGTTAATTGACGCATTTCATTAGAATATAAATGAGATGATCTTGTAATTAGATTAATTGGTTTATTAGTAATACCTTTTACATGATGATGATGATGATGATGATGATTATCGTTGTATGGTTTTAATTGCATATTGACACTTGGATGTTTACATTTACATAAGTTCCTATCAATCAGACTATGATTAGTTGTATGAAATATATCAATATTATTATTATTATTATTATTATTATTATGTAAATCATCACTATGGCAACTATTCAAAGAATCAGTACTTGGACTATATGGTGTAATCATTTGTAAATGTAATGTTAAATGTTTTCTATTATATAATGATGATGATGAACATAAAGAAGATGATTGATTTTTAGAATGAACAATTTGATTCATTTTCATTGATAAATTACGTAATTTTTTATTATTTTGATGATGATGATGATGAATAAGATTATTATCAGTAGTATAATGATGATATAAAAATTTTGTCGATGAATATTTACCAATTAAATGAGCACGTTGTTTTGTAGCCCAACGTATATGAATTAATATAATTATATTTGATATTAATATAATAATAAATGGTAAATAACTATATAATGTAGCATCAATCCATATCCATATAGATTGAAAACCATTTTGTTTAAATATAAAATAAAAATCACATATTAAATTATCATTTAAATCATGTAAATTATTATTCAATAATTGTATAGTATTATTATTAATATTGAATTTTAAATAATAATCATTAGTTGCTAAGGGAAAATTTGTATTATTTTGATTATAGTAACTAGAATTTGTTGTTACTAAGTTAACAGTGATAAAAAAATGTATACATATTATTGATGATAAAATACATAAAATAATAATTGATATATATGAACGTTTAATACGATTAATACAAATTGAATTGATTGGTGATATAACAACTATAGTACGTTCAACAGTAATTAATACAATAATCCATACAGATATATAACTTGTTGTCACTCCAATAAATTGTATTGATTTACATAATAACCAATGTTTATCTTCTATACGTATAAATAATAATTTATCTAACCATCTACGTAATAAACCAATACATAATACACCTTCATCAACAATTGCTAAAAATAATAAATAAATATGTGTAGATGGATATAATGTAGTACGTTTATAAAATACTAAAAATGAAAATAAATTACCAATGGTACCAATAAAAAATATTAATGGTGGTATATAATTCCATATTAATTCAATTGTTTGACATATCATCATTATAACAGATAATGGAATATTAGTATTATTATTATTATTATGATACATTGAATCATATTGTACAGGAATTAATAAAGTATTCAATGGAGCATTATTGTTGAATAGATTCAATGGATCATTTTGATTATTTGTTGAATAAACATAAGATGATGATGATGATAGATTAGTAGTAGTCATATTGATATATCTTTCTAAAAGGTAATCAGTAGACGATAATTTTTCGATATTATCTGATTGATTATGAATGAATCCAATCGTTGATAGGAGGATTGATTCGATAAATGATTTTTGTATGATTGAATGTTTTATATAATCACAAACAAAATATGAACTAAATGAAGTCATCTTATTGAATTGATTAAATACAAAAGGATAGAAACAAAAAGAATTTTTCCTTAGTAACTAGATAGTTTTTATCTTACTTTATATTAGAAACTAAGTTGATCCTTTGAAATGAATTCACTAATGTACAAGTAAATTGTGGTAGTTTCATTTGATTGGTCAAATGAATTTATGTGAAATAATGATGTGATTGGTTAATTTAGTGGATTATTCAAATAGAATGTAGTTTCAATTTTGGATAGAATTGGATGGAAAGTGCTGGTGGGCGGCTTATACTCCTTGGAGAGGGGTAGCAGAAATTAGTAAGTAAGTGAACCGGCAACTAATTCACGTGTAAGGAAAAACTGTCATTGATAAAATATAAGTTAATTCTATATATATATATATATATATATATATATATATATATATATATATATATATATATATATATATATATATATATATATATATATATATATATA
The DNA here is from genome assembly GCA_944470405.2 of Schistosoma mattheei. Taxonomy (NCBI): domain Eukaryota; kingdom Metazoa; phylum Platyhelminthes; class Trematoda; order Strigeidida; family Schistosomatidae; genus Schistosoma; species Schistosoma mattheei. Next base: position 6,897,339 of record OX103950.1, read on the forward strand.
TATATATATATATATATATATATATATATATATATATATATATATATATATATATATATATATATATATATATATATATATATATATATATATATATATAGTTTCTGACCCAACACATACATATTCAGAATGAAAGTACAGTAAATTAAATCCACGAAACATTGACTTGTGAATATTTGGTGGTAGTGAGATTGTAAACTGTTGTGTCACGATAATAATAATGAGTGGTAATTTTTTGGGATCTATTTATGGACTAATGCTGTGCGTATATTTTTGTCGTATGATTGTTAATTAACTAAACTATTCATATTAATATTCCTCTTATTATAAGCTTTATTTTAATCTATAGACTATTATTATACGATTTCCCATTCTTGAATTATTCCCTATCTATTAATCACTACCTCGCACATTCACAGCCACATTTGGCCAAATCTTGTACAAATGCTGTTTTCTGTTTTATTGTACGTTGTGGTCTGCTTAATTGGTATATAAACCCGGTCTGTTTGAAATAAATGATTCATATCGCAGAGGCTGAGGTTGGTGTTCTGGACTTAACTGGCTGAGCTAGGCGTAAAGTAGGACCAATCAGGACTCTAGGCTACTCGCACGTGTTTTACGCGTTCTTGGTCCAATCGATAAGTCACTGCTCTCCAATCTGAGGTCATAAGTTATAACATAAACCTTTGATTTTTTTATTTATGACTAATCATTCTTATTAACTACATCTCAAAGTTATTATTCAGAATAAGACTGCAACTTAGTTGTCAACTGCATAAAGACCTGGTGTTTGCAGTGATAAACACAGTGTTTCATACCTCAGCGTGATTATCAACACTTACAGTTAATTCTATTTGTCTTCCTGAATCCTAATGCTGGCTACAATCCATAATATAATCGTTTCAGTTTTTTCACAAAAAATACATCACAGTTAAACGAAATTGAGGAATTATTTCTCATAAAGGCATTGTATGCTTACAAACACAGTGGAAATCGATGACTAATGAAGACATGATTACAAATGCTTATTGCCTGCTTGTAAATATTCTCTTCTAAAATTTATAGTCAGATATTTTTTATAGTAATATCATTGATGAATACAAATGTAGCATATTTTGATCTACGAAACGATTTCTCAAGATCAGTATAAATTCGAATGTATTTTCAATAGTGTTTCTACTGAATATATTTGTTTCCATTATACATAATGTATAATACAGCTATTTGTAGGTAGTTATTCTTTAATAGTTGAATTTTTTAGTCGATTTAAGCTAGACCACCATTAGAAAACCTGGAAGCACTGGACAGCCATATCGTCCTAATATGAGACTCGTGAGAACTTTGCGTTAATATCCAACGGTGTCAATGTCTAACTTCAACCAATTCACGATGTCGTGCGACCGTCCACCAATGTTTTCAGTGAGTAACTACTTCACAACATGCACTGTAGAACTACACTGATCACGGTTTCTCACTAGAACTGCAAGAAATACCTCTTGAAGCCAGTCACTGCTAAAAAAAATGATGGTTCTTATCAGAATGAGGGTTTGTGGAGATTTTAGTAATTTAATACCATCAGCAACAGCCTGTTGTGGGAGAGAACAAACCAACTTCCAGCTGAAGAGGAAATTAGGAAAAGACGATGGAAGTGGATAGGACATACACTACGCAAATCGTCAAACTGCATCACGTGAAAAACCCTAACTTGGAATCCTAGAGGAAGACGGAGTAGAGGAAGGCCAGAGAACACATTACGTCGGGAAATAGAAGGAGATATGGAAAGGATGAATAACAACTGGAAGGAGCTGGTAAAGATTGTCCAGGACAGAGTTGGACGGCGAATGCTGGTGAGCGGCCTACGTTTCTTTACGAGGCGTAACAGGCGTAAGTAAGTAAGTAAGTAAGTAATATTTGAATTCATCAGACGATATAAGTCAGACAACCATGGAAAACCTAGAAGTAAGACCAAAGATTCAAAGTTCGATTTGCATGTTCAGGATCACGGATGCGCATCGCCGAGGAGTTCCTTACTAGGAAAACTTGACCATCCAGTACCTCTAGGTTTCCCACGGTGGTCTAGCTTAAATTCACTTATGAATTCAACTATTAAATTGCTACAATCTTCACAAACCTTCGTTCTGATAGTTATTCTTTAACAAAAACAATGGTTCTTCAACTTTTTATGTTAAAAAGAAATCTTGTAAACTAATTTTAACACTTGTCAATTCTAGTTAGAAACGGTACAGCTTCTATTTCTTAGAAATATTAGTGTTCATAAAATATCAGTCAATAGAATCAAATGTTACGTTTAAGTGTTACATACCTTTCAAGAAACTAAATATTTAACAAAATGACATATGAAAGTGTACACGGAACTATTATTCTTATATCATTAGTAGTGAAGCGTCCAATTTATCCTGTTGTTAATATTAGAAGGCCAAAGTTTAGTTAGTCTTTGTAGATTTCCTCAATATGATGATGATACAGTCATAAGTTATTTTAAACAGATAGATTATGACTAGAAGTAGAATCTACTATTCTCATTTAGTCTTATTTGGGATCTATTAGATGAATTTACCTACAAATCATCTTTGATTTTCACATCAGAACTCGAATCCAAGGCTTTTCACTTTCAGTGAGGCTGACGAACCTGAAGTAGGACGAAATGCATAACATAGATTTGTTCTAAATTATGATTATTAAGTAAAGTAAAGTAAAGTTTATTCAGAGTTTATACATATTAACATTATAATGTAACTTAACATATGTGATGGTCAAAATAAACAGAACGGGTTTGTTTTTTTTAAAAAAAAATATGTGATTTATAACCTCTATCAAAGATATAGTGGAAATGATCATAGAGATTAAAACAAATTTATCTTCTTATGTAAATACTTATGGCATTGGACACAATATCAAACATTACAATAGTACAGTATTTAATTGTATTTTTTCTTGAAAAAATGGTAGGTAACCATATGGTCTACATTGATCAGTTCATATGAAAACTGAACAAGAAATAAGCTGATATTGCTTAAGGCAAATGAGAGAAGACTAATAACATAATTCAGAATTTATGATAAATCAGAATTATTTCTAAAATACAATGAGTCATACACTTGATTAGCCCCCAAATGCCTTGGTACGCTTGAGAGTGGGAAGAGTCCGATCACCCTCTCTGAATGCTCTTACATGTCCACGCGTATATAGCCTCTGTCAGGGAAGTCTTATTCACCTCCTTCTCGTGGCGGCGGTGTTGTTTACCAAATTGAGAGGAAGAAAATCAAATGTTCAGCGCTTTAACCAGATTAGTGGATATGGAGGATTCACTCAGAAGAGTTAGAAAACCCTGATTCCAAACCAATGATGCACATGGGCTGGCTCCAGTATCCTGATGAAATAAATGGTGTATGAACCTATTGTTGGTTACCGGCTACCATAGGACTGCATCTCCTTACGTTGCTCCACTACCTTGTGGATCAGACCTTCAGGTCGAAGGCTCGGGGAGTGGCCCCCTAAGAAAACCATATGCTTTGGTTTGGGCACCCGGTCAGTATCACAGCCCTCACACATATCAAATGAGATCTGTGTGGCGCATATGCATTTGGTTTCTCCTTGTACCAATATCTATGTGTTAAAATAAATAACACTTGAGTTACTTTACTGGATAGTAGTCAAATTTAAATATATTGAATTAGATAATTAAAAATGGTAATTGGTTTAATAACATAATCGATAAGTCTTATCGATTGAACGCTATATTAGTTTCCTAAGCTTTTGCAAGCGATTTCTGGATCACCCCAACAATAATACTGGATAGGATTGATTATATCATAAGATTACATTGTTATTGTTATATCCCGATGAGAATTATGAACGGTAACTTTTGAGAACTATTTATGGACCAATACCATACATATATTTTTATCGTATAATTATTAAGTGGCTAAACTATTTGCATTTTCATGTTCCTTTTATTTAAAGCTTAATTTCGATCCATAGACTATTGTTATACAATTTGTCATTCTTGAGTTATGCCCTGTCTATCAATTACTGTCTCCCTTATTCACAGCCACATTCGGCTAAATCTTGTACAAATGTTGTCTCCTATTTTACGGTACGATGTGGTCTGTTTGGTTGGTATATGAACACAGTATATTTGAAATATATGATTCATATCTCAGAGGTTAAGATTGGTGTACCGGACTCTAACAAGCAGGACTAGTTAAGAAGAAGGATAGATAAGGAATGTAGACTGCTCTTACGGGTTTATGCGTCATTGTTCTGGTCGATAATTCACTGTTCTGTAATTGGTGGTCTCATTACGTCATATATTAATAGGGGCACAAGGCCACAAGTTATAACAGTTATAATCGATGAATATAACTAGTCTACTAATTTATTCAATTATTCCTTCCTAAAGAATTTCTACAATACTTCTGAATACATCACTCCGGTCTTCTTCTGATGAAGCAGCGAAAATGATATGGAGTACGCTAAGGAGATGTTCTGAATAGTACTAATATCTTACCGTCATTGAAAGAAGTATTATATATATTCTTACTTCATTGCTTGTGAAACACTAATATTGAAAAGAAGTATTCTCAAACTTTAAAGATATCTAAATATTGATATGCAGGTATGAGTCACCTTGGAAACGATCATTTTAAACTGAACTACCTAACTTTCGTGTCTTAGTGAAAATCTCTTCCTTAGAGAAAATATTCTATTTCTTGATAGATCAATTTGCACTAAGTCGTAAAACACCATAAACTCAACTTCCTAATCATTTGAATATTATAAATATTTAATTTCATTAATTTTATAAACAATTCAGCTAATGTTCAATTTTGTTGTTGTTGAAATTTTCAATTCATGTTGATGATTTGAATAATACCATTGTTGATATATATATGTAGTTGGATCTTGATCAATCTCACCTGGTATATGTACATCCTGTACGGTTTATCTCAACACAGCTATTATTTTACAAGTTTAAGACCATTCAAGTGGACGTACTTAGATCACAGTAGGTAAGTGAATGTTGCATTGGTTTTTCAAGTAAAAGTTACGGGGTTAGAGTCCTGAGATAAACATCCACGTTCGGATACAAATAGGTGCACGTGAACGCTTAGCCACCAGATAACTGAACTGTCATTCGAACTTGTTAATGTTTAATTTTAATCACTTCGTAATATTGTGCATCACTGATTCACAGAGATAGAAAACCATAGCACACCAGGCATGGCTGAACTTCACTGGTCCTGGATTTCCACTAGAACTGCAAGATTTATATCTCGAATCTTGTTTCTAGTTCGCAAATCATCATTATTACAGGATAATTCGTGCAGACTGTATAATTTTCATGGTCTAATCCATGAACTAGTCTTGAGGTTAGGAACTTGAGCGCTATACTGAAGCGCTTGAGATCGATTCCCGGATGCAGTGATATAATTATACATTGATGAGGAGTCACATGTTAGAACAAAATAATCATCCGTGACTTCCATGCTTTTAATGGTTGTCTAACTAAAATAATTTCGTAATTTAAACTGTGGTCGTATAGAAGTTTACCACTAAATTTATTTTGGTATAATCTATGTGTGAATATTGCCTTCAGTATCTTTTCTAGTTTTATGAGATGGGTGAAACTAAACTAAATATCTTTGTCTAGATACATTATGTTTTCTATTAGTTACCATCTCATTCATGCATAATACCCTTTGTATATCCTTTTATACTTCAATATTTATTACGTCATTGTGTTTTCCAAATTTAACTTTTACAAAAAAAGTAATTAAAAAACTTATTGTTACACAATTCTAGGCGGTAAAACTAATTGATCACCATGACTGCCAGCAGTAAATAATAAAATAATCTTTCAAACTCCGCCTGACACCCCCTCGGGCTACTGTCGTTCCTAAGTACGGATAAAGGAGGAGGGTTGGGCATGGGGTTAGTAACCCCATCCCGTAGAAAACTAACTCGCTAAAAGCGCTAACAAAAAAAAAATAATTCAAATTTTTGACGAAGGCGGAAAATATTTGCAGATCATTAAACATGTTACTATTCAAAAAAGGAGAAAACTTTAGATGGAACATGTATCAATACTATTTACTAGTTGAAGCCAAATAATAAAAACAGGTCACTGGTTATACAGTGAAGAAATTTGAATCTATAGCCCAAAATTGTATAGACATGACTTTGAAATGATAGAGAATATTTTTGGCTTAGGTGGATGTTATTAAAAATGTATTCTTTGAGCTAGATATTTCAAATGAATAAATTTGATTGTGATTCTGGACAATATCTCTAATGCTTCATTCATCTAGAATTGAGTTTTTCAATTATTGTACAAACGTTGTGTACGTCCGTTCCGATGAACTTGTTTGTGACGAGTTTTCATCGTAAAATTATGGTACTGTCATCTGTTTATACATCCACCTTGACTTCAGTTGTCGGACAGCCATGAACACAAGTTCAATTCTATATGCATTGAAATTCTAGACCATGGAAATTTCAAGCAATCTATAGAAGCATGGCATCCAGATCAATTAGCAATCAACAAACACATCAACATAAATCCAAGCTATGAACCCATAAGGAAAAGACTAACCAATCATAATGCCAGAGGTCAAAGCTAGTCAACAGAAATATATATATCTAGGAATTTTGTCTGAAAAATATTAAAATTTCTTATTTGGATTTCAATTGGATCATCATCAAGCTTTACTTCAATGTGCAGTAAGATCTATAGAGACATGTCAAAAATGTCAAATTAATAAAGACAGTTTGTGAGTCAATAAATTAAACTAGAATCCCGGATCATTAAACCCTTTAAATAACTCACCAGTTCAGACCCCCACCAGTTCTTTCTACTTTAATACATTTTCTTTCATCATTACCTCAGATAATGAAGTTACTATGGTCATAAATTAAATGCATGAACAGTGCGCACACACACACACACACGGCCACGCATAGGATGCACCAAAAACTGAACATATTCGATAAGGTTTATTTATTTATGTATGAAGTAAGAATTAAGAAGTAGAATAATGTTAATAGAGTATGATTATGCTTGGCTGACGAGGAAAACTAGTTCGAAAAGGAACTTGATTGTAATTGTACTTAAAAACGTTACAAAAAAAACACTGGACAAGTTCTATGTATCTAAATTTTTATACTACTAGTTAATTAACATAATTTGTCAGTGTTAATTTAGATGGTAAACACTGCGTTGCTGGACTGTCACAAAGAAGAATGAAAACTTATCCACCACTACTAGTCAGTGGTGAACAATATTGTCTTGAGGGTTTACTCCAATATACAATGATGTATGTATAAATGTAAGAAAAACATCAAACTAATAGATTTATAAGGACTTTTGTTCACATTTGAACGAATAGTTAGTGAATGAATGATAATAATGAAGAAGGATTACGAAACTGAACGTAGTAAGTAGAAAAAACATAAATTGATAATAAGATGACTGGTGTACTAGTGGTGATTAGAATAATAACGGTTCGAGTCAATGTTGTTTGAACATGTAAAGTAAGTTAAAACTTGGAGAGTAAGACACTGAACGCACAATGATTTATAGTATTTAGAATAATATTATGAGGAGAATATATAATAAAGTGTGAATGAAAGCAAGTGAACGAAGGAGATGGACAATAATCAACTGTAGTCATAAACATTAGCTAGAAGATGCAAACAACCAAATACATATGAAATAATAATATTCACTAGTAAAATCATTTTATCATGGTTATCTAGACAAGGAAGGGACAGGGGTTTTACAAATTTCTTCTGGACACGTAGGTCAGGTTTGTGGTTTAGAATCTATACAACCTCTGTTATGTATTGAATAAATCATCGAACCCATTTGGAAAACAACTAAGGTACACGGTAGACCGTTCAAATTGATTTACCTTCACTTATCACATAACCACTGTTAACCGAATGTGATGATTGTGGAGTGATTCTGTAATGTTTCATAAAATATTAAACATATGCGTTCTTTTGTGAATGACCTAGTACTACTTAATTGATTGTCCGTAAGCACGAGTTTGAATAGCTCAAAACATTTCAATTGTTCATTTAAAAAGCTTCATAGTGGTATCTACAACTTACTTCAAGAGAGGATCAACAACCACACAGATAGAAATCTAGCTATTTGAAAAGATAAGTACTGTATGATAGTTTCAAGATGAACATCGACACTAATCTGTAAGCACATGTTCTGGATCTATCTACTTTACATTAACCAACTCCACTTAAAAAAACTTGTGTCCTAATTGTAATATTGAAGAAATTCACAAAAGATGTACATATGCTAGAAGAGATTGATGTTCTCAAATATCAGCAATAAGAAGATTTAATTCCTTACAAATTTATTTTAAATCATATAAACGTGATTGTTTTTAATAATTAATATTATTGTATTTTAATTGTAAGGAATTGAATAGAAACCCATGAAACCAATGAACTTATATCATATCAAATCTCATTAGGATTATTGCCCTCAAATGCCCTAGCACTGCCAAGAGTGTGGGGAACCAGATATCCCCTCTCGAAATGTTCTAACATGGCTACGCGTATACAGCAACTACCAGATAAGTACTACTCATTGCCTTCTCACGGCATTACTGTTGTTTACGAAATTGAGAGGACGAAAAGCAAATGTTCAGCGCTTTAACCAGATTAGTGGATATGGAGGGTTAAAAAACCCTGATTCCAAACCAATGATGGACATGGGCTCCAGTATCCTGAAGCAATAAATGGCGTATGAACCTATTGTTGGTCACACCGGCTACCATGAAACTACATCTCCTAAAGTTGCCCCATTGCCTTCTGAAGTAGACCTTTAGATAGAAGGCTCAGGATGTGACCCCTTAAGAAAACCACCTGCACCAGTTTGGGTACCCGGTCAGTATCTTAGCCTCCACACAAATCGAATGATTTATGTGGCACATATCTATTTGCTATCACGTATCAATGTTTATATGCTTAAAAATTAAAATAAAACACTGAGATTATTACTATGCAAATAATAATAATTAAACTTCAGTGAATTATTAATTTGTGATTAATTTATTTATTAATTGTCTCCATTCTTTTTCTTATTTATTTTATTCATTGAAGTAAGAATAAATCAACCATGAACTTTGTCTTCAATTTACCGACATAATACAAAGGAAAGTCCTTTGTATTTTGAAAAAAGTAACTCCAAAATAACACATCCATACACAGTCAATTGGATGATCATTAATTATTGACAAGTGAATTGTTTCATTTATCGATCAATCGATCGATCGATCGATCAATCAGATGGTTGATGATGATCAGTAACAAATTATAAAAGTTCCATTCTCTATATTTGTATATTTGAATTCAGATTTTTTTTCTCAGCTAATATGTTAATGAAAACAAAGTTTGGGTCAAGATATATGGATCCTACCCATAATCGATATTGGTGAAAATAGTATTGAACTGAATGTAGTATAAAACATGGTTAGGGTAGATCGTTTTAAATTAATTAATTGACATATTTAAACCAGTATATTGGTTCAGGGAAACTATGTCAATAATGTTGTGTCTATATTTTGGAAATTTCAGTGTTTGAAATGTTAATAACAATTATAATACGGTTTTATTGTACTTGTGGTTTGATTATTTCAGGGAGTAAAACTATTGAAATACATATAGATTATTCGATATGTTTATCTTGGTGATTCGGTGGTCGCATGACCAGAGAATTCGGATTTAAACAGATAGACTACAGTTTCAAAATATATTTGATAGCTTTTACGATTAAATGAAGACCTTCTAACTCACAGGGCAGAGTTTAAATAGTTTGAATTATTTTTTCCTGGTTAGCGTTTTTTTAGTGAGTTAGTTTTCTACGGGATGGAGTCGTTAACCTCATGCTCAACCCTCCTCCTTTACCCGGGCTTTGAACCGGCAGTAACTCTGGAAAAGCTACAGGCAGTGGCCGGCCTAAGCTCCTCCACAAGGAGTAACAGGCGCAAGTAAGTAAGTAAGCAGCTTACGATTAAATGATCACAGTGTAGTGTCGGTTATTATTGTTAAGCTCATATACTTTATTCCAGCATTTGGATAGCCCATTCTATTCATCCTAATTGAGTCACATTCTGACCTTGTCAATTATTCGCTTATCAATCTTAACCGTTTTTATATGAGCGCGTAGGTGTGTGTACATTTCTTATCCCATTACTCATCACATGTCTGTAACTTATTTTTGTGTGACTATAAATAATGATTAACGCTTGACTAAAGGGGAGTTGGCTTATCCGCCATCTCCATTGCGCGTCGTTTTGCTTTGTTCTATTCCATTCGCTCTATATACAAAGTATGTGTATTCAAAAGTCCATTCTCGTTATTTGACTTATCTAAATCCGTTATTGAATAACGCGATTAAAGTCAATGATTATATACGAGGATAGGCGACATGTATATTTCAACAATAATCATCATTACGATCTCCTTGGAGTCAGATCTCGGGCCACCAAAGTGGAGAGCCTTTTCGACAACATCGTTCGATCTAAATGACGATTAAATAACGGGCCTCCACAAAACCAGAGTGGTGACCAGTGTTAGAAATCTCAAGACTTTTTTAGTGCTGATCAAATTCTATCAATTAAATTGCTATGTGGATAGTAGTTTAAATGACACAACATTAAGTAAACTATGTTGAAATATAAAGCGATAGTTGAAGTTAGTAAACAGAAGATCATAAAACTAGGTTTCGTTCTATATATCGCTCGTCACAAAATTCTATTCCTAATCTTCAGAGAATCAATCCTCTGTCGTTTCATAAAGCTGAATTCAAGATTAATATAAAATCAACTCAATTCTCAAAGTTAAAGAATGTTTATTCAAATTAAAACTTCAATCTTGAGGGTGCTTTTTTCTTTTAATTACGCTTTCATTGATGAGAATCCTTGAAATAAAACTATATTGGTTAAGCGCGAGACGGGGTTGTGGATGCGTACTGCTGAGGAGTCTCACAATAGGACGAAATAGCTGTCCAGTGCTTCAAGGTTTTCCATGATGGTCTAGCTTTGATTGACTCATGATCTCAACTGTTTAAAACTATATTCATTTATAATTATTGAATTTTATATGAAAATATTTTCCTCATATAAAAGTATCCTTTCATTGAACGTAACTAAAATGATTTCGTGAGACTATAAAAATCAAATGTAATTATTTGAAAAGCGTGTGTTTGTGTGTTTCCCCCCCCCCACTCAAAAAAAGTAACCCCACTGTAATTTTCGGATCATACGATATATGTAATAAAACTCAATCAGAAAAGGAAACATTTGGCAAAGCTTAAATAAAAAACTGTATGTCAGAAAAAAAAATAATTTGACTGAAATAAATTAGTTTACAACATGTAACTAGGTAAGAAAAAAGTATAATTGCCAAGCCAACGGGGAAAGAGGAGTAATGATAAAAAAGGAAAAAGAATTATGTTTGTGAAACATGGAATTCTCATTTTGAGTCTAAGTTGAACAATATAATGTATATTATTATCTAACTTTAAAAACAGAAAATGAGTTATGATTAATAATATTGATGTACTGTCATCTATCATTATCGATTTGGAAAATACTAGCATATTCTGTGTATGAATTGTTTTAAGTATTATTCCTATGATGAACAAGAAATCAAAACTAAAGCGAAACAGATAGAAAATCAGTTACCTCAAAATTTGTAACTGGGTATTGTTGACAAGTCTTCACTAGAATCAAACCTAGATTCAGGATAATTCATTTTTGTATTGGTTGTTTGAATTTTCTCCGTTTAATTTTATTACTCCAGTTGATAAGACTCTTATTGGCATATATGCATCTTGTGAGAATTGATTTGATATTACCTTAAATCACAAGTATTATAAGCAATATCGAGGCAATCTTCACAGCATGTATATATGTCAATAAGAGACTGATCAATTGCAGTCCTAAATGTCAATAGGAAGAGTTAAGTAACTAATACAAAAATGAATTAAACTTCACTCTGTTGCATAAACTAATGGCTATCTGAACTCAGTAGCTAAGTGGATGACGTGGTAACGTTTGAAGCTAACGGTAGTGGGTTCGAGTCCCAGAGTGCATATCAACTCTGGGATGCAGGTACATCCAGCTGACGAGTCGTAAGTCGGACGAAATGCACATCCTGGATTCCACTGATAGCCACCATCCATCTCTGCTAGATTCACGTTGTTTTTCTCACCTAATACGAGGAAATCATGAAGACAACTTTAAGCACTCAATGTATAAAGTCTGAAGAAATGTCATATTTGTCATGCATTTGTTGAAATGATGTATACTCTATCTATTTGATACAACGACGTGGCAACATCAAAAGTGTGGATCTCCACTTTATTTAGACTCTCATAGGTTACTTAATATTTTCAACCTAATTAAATTCAATGAAAGCATACGAACAACGTCAGTTTCACCGTCTTACTCGGCAGTTACAAATCAAATCACATTTTCACTTTACACACCCTATCTTCTTCTTGTTCTCGATAAATGATGCAATTTCAACTCATTGTCAAGTACTAAACAATAAAAAATATGAACATTCATCGGAATTACAACATATACTTGGATGAAATCAATTTCTACGAAGTCCATTCTCATCTAATTGCATACACCTCTTTTGACAAATTGTAAAACCAAATATGTATTCATACTGTTATTGTGACTGGCGGTGTCCGAAATCTGGTGCTGATCCATGGTGTGTTACACGCTAACCACTCAACTAATTACTTGAGAGAGAAAGTACGTTGGCCTTCCGAAAAAAGACACAAATACTCATTCATACATATGCCGCTCTAAACCTTAGGAAAAGTGATTCATTTCTTAGCTAATAAAATGCACTTCCCCATTAGATCACTTCTCTTCACAATCGATTGACCTTCTTAATAGGGTAGTTTTGATTAGCGCTTCATATCAACTGTTATCTACATAAATTAGTAACTATTTCATCAAATGAAGGACCTATCTACCAAGTGAACTTTTGGCAAAAATTGTACTTATGCTTAAGACAAAACTATTTCAATCATTCATTCGTTCATAAATGGATTTTTAAAAGGAACAGAGTACTTTGAAGTTTAGAAGCATTCAATGATATAATTTGTAATGGAATATTTATCAATTATAAATTTACAGATATTTTCTTTGTGGTTTCCTGTATGAATAATTTATTTATTTATTTTAACACATAGATATTGGTACAATGATGCACCAAATACATATGCGCCACACAAATCTCATTTGATATGCGTGAGGGCTGTGATACTGACCGGGTGCCCAAACCAAAGCATATGGTTTTCTTAGGGGGCCACTCCCCGAGCCTTCGACCTGAAGGTCTGATCCACAAGGTAGTGGAGCAACGTAAGGAGATGCAGTCCCATGGTAGCCGGTAACCAACAATAGGTTCATACACCATTTATTTCATCAGGATACTGGAGCCAGCCCATGTGCATCATTGGTTTGGAATCAGGGTTTTCTAACTCTTCTGAGTGAATCCTCCATATCCACTAATCTGGTTAAAGCGCTGAACATTTGATTTTCTTCCTCTCAATTTGGTAAACAACACCGCCGCCACGAGAAGGAGGTGAATAAGACTTCCCTGACAGAGGCTATATACGCGTGGCCATGTGAGTGCATTTCAAGAGGGAGAGTGGACTCTCCCCACTCTCAGCCGTATCAGGGTATTTGGGTATTTGAATAATACATTTCATAATGACATATAGATTTCCTATTGAACACACCATCATACAAACAGAAAGCTCCCATATCACCTAACAAATCATTTTTACGTTGAATAACTAGTCATACACAATAACCATCATTGATTTGTGTTTGCTGTATATTCACCTTCATAGTGCAGTGAAATTCATTCAAATATTATTATGATTAACATATATGAAGTCTCCAACGAGAATGGATATCTCAGTAGTTAAAAAAATAAGCTTTGGAACTGTATGGACCCATTCAAGAATACATAAATGGAGTATCGACTTGGATAATTATGTTTCCTTAAATTACATTCTACATTTTGGTGTACTGCATTAACTTTAAAGGGAATTCTTATATTTAATCATTCAGGAGTATATATATACTTTCATTACTTACTATGACGCACAATATGAGAAAGGTAGAAGTTTTTAATTTACAGACAGCTAAATAACTGCAAATAAGATCGGAAACAGTAAATCCTGAAGTATCAGATAACAGAAATAGTCATTTACTCGAATCCTCCCTGCCTAAACATCTATTTTATCCCGAAGAAAATAAATGAATTGTAACTGCTATACATTATCTATGGACTATTATTACATATATTACAATTAGATAACTATTATGTAACTAGATTATATATATTCGTATTACTTTGATCATAAACTTCAATTTTACCCTTGACTAGTATTATGCAATTTAACATTTTCAGTTTATCTCCAATCTGTTAATTATGGTCTCATACAGAGAGACGCTTTCAGACTGATATTTAGTAATTATTATTTTCTATTTTATAGTACTATTTGGTATGATCTGCTTATTTATTGACTGCGTATGGTTCAAATACATGACACATATAGTGGAACCAGAAAGTGTGTTCTGGACTAAAACGGGAAAGCCTAGGAAAGAAGGACCAATAAGGATTCAGAGTTGACAAGGCTATTAGTGCTGTTTGATGGGTCATTGGTTAAGCACAATAATAAGGTCATATGAGCAAGTATTCTGATTGTCGAATTTGTCACGCGATAACTAACTAGGGCGGAATTCGCAACACTAACAAGATCCCGAAAAATATCATTTGAAATATCGCAGTGAATAAATATGACAATTAACAAACATCGTTAAAGTTTGGACTAATCATTTAAATCACACCAATCGAATACAATCAGTCAAAATGTAAATTTTTTTACAATTTGTGAGAAACAAACAAAATTGTTATCTCCTCTGGGAGACGAAATTCAATCCATTCTCAACTTCTATTTACTCACAATAGTCAATCAAAATAAACGAGATCTATCCTATTCAAAATGAATTTTGTCAAAATATCTATTTTTGTTTACTCAATTAGAGAAAGTGGAATAATTCTCATACATATATTTATTGTTCATATCGTGAATACTCACTAATCATTATGGTGTTTCTGCTGAAATTGTTCAATATTTGAATCACGCTATCATCAACACATCTGTTGCTTGTGAGCTAAATATGTTAATAATGGATATCGAGTTGTTTTTTGGCAAACAAACAGTTTATATATTTCAATGTGTTATTCATTATTATTCAATTTTAATAATGGAGATTTATGATTGTTCAGACAAAGTAATTTGAATCTATATTGAACGTCAACTATGTGTATTACCATAATGAGGTTGTTTGTTCAGATGTGAAATGAACAGATTTCTTGTCAGAGAGCTTATATCGAGACAAGAGAGATTTATTCGACTGAACTTTTCATTGATAAATCGAAACTCACTTATACATTACAGTCAACTCTCCACCCCATATACAGTGTGTTCATCATTATTGCATTCTCAATAAATATCATTCGTTCTCCATATCGCTTCACGTCAGATCCACTCATGTTTCAATAGTGTCAACTCGACCAAACTCTACTCAACAACACCGAACTCGGTAACACAGTTGAGAAAAACAACAGATTGAATGATCTAATTAACAACAATGAATGGATGTAATCAAATTATGAATTGATTATTCGAAACAAAACAATTGCAATGGGAGAGAACTGATGAGATTTTCCCAACTGAATGCTTCAGTGTATGTTCGTACGTTATTAAACCCTACCGTGTAATATGGATGAATGAACAAACAACATTGGAAATAATATAATATTTGTAATATTTCAATGAGCAGGAATAATTACATTCAGTTTTTCCACTCAATCCTCAATTTAGTTGAACATATCAAGTGGAACCTGGGTAATGCTAACAACAAAATAATATCCGAGCTAAATCCATAATCCCCACTAACCACTGAATCGAATATCTCATTATAGACAATTACGAAACATACAACATCTGTTCATCACTCTCACCACCTAACATGAACACGAGTGTACAACGGCGTTCGATTGACTGAATGAACCAATGAATGAATGATTGGATGAGTTCGTCGAAATATAAATTCTCTTCACCACAATTATGGCAGTGTTATAGGAATATCGATCCCATACAAATCAGCCAATTCATCTGTGACATTCAAATCTAATGCGAATATTGTTTGACACAGTTTGATATTATCACCTTGTTCACATGACGAACTGTTATTCATTGTGTCGCATTCAACTGGTTTGCATCCGGATTGTAGACACGCATCGCACAGACTGACAAATCCCAAATACAACGAAATGTGTACTCTACACATCATCATTATCAACAATAATCAACTATTCAAAATCTCGAACAATGAACACTTTCATCAAAACAATTCGCTTTACTCTCACAAAATATTGGGAATTACATAGTCACTGTTTACCAACAAAAACACAACTCAACTATTCAATTTCTTAAATATGTGCAACACAATCACATTCGACTACATATATTCACTTCATACCTTCATAATCACACATTTATCGATACTAGCCACAAAGTATGGGAAACACTCAATTCAACATAACATAATAATAAATACCAACACAGTCACTTGATACGTAGAACATGATTTCGCACGCAGTCATTTCTCACCGAATACCGGTGTGACAAATCACTTCACACTGACATTCCACATTCACACAATAACACATAACATCATCTAATCAATCAGTTCAACACTCTCACACACATACTAATTGTCTGTGAGCATTGTACAACGTGAGATATTATGAAACTAATTCACAATGACATGATGGAACAGATACATCCAGTTGACCAGTTCCGAATAGGACGAAATGCACGTCGTGATTTCCACTGCTAACCACCGTCCGACTCTAACTGAATTGCAATACTTGTTCAAGCATTGTTCACCAATTGAAGTTTACAAAGTGATGGGAAGAACGGCTGTCACATCAGAAAACAACGTTTGTAATTATTCATTTGAACACAAACTGAATAGTCTGGATAGGAACACATTTCGAATGATATATATATATATGGAGACAAGTACGAAGAAAGTGAGAGAAAGAGATGTGTACGGTAGATTTCAGTGAACTTATAGTTCGTGTATGTTACCACGAATGCACACACATAGGATAAAGCCAAACCGAATTGTTGACAAAGCGATTTTCCACTGCAAATTCAAACGTCTGAGAATGATGTTGACTGACGAACACCAACCCTCTCAACTGCATACTTCTGATTGTTCACAGTTGAATAGGGAAGGTTGATTCGTTTCTACTGCCACTTCCTTCGTTGTTTAGATGCGAGAAGATTGTGTGAGAGAGAGATTATATTGAAAGAGTGAAAACACTGTGTCATTGTTTATGTAATCACACTAATCACGAATCACTGTTAGGAATTCAATGCGTATATGTGTATATTGAGTAGTGAGACAATGTTCCGTTCTCAATTCCATCAACACAATTCATGCGATTGGTGGTTGAGAGAAGAGTTGTGATTTCAGATGGTTGAGGTGGAATTCTTAATCCCAATTCACAGTCATTTCAAAGTATACGACTATCGAGGTGAAAGCGATCAGAAATATTAGCAGTAATTCAGTTCTATTGTTTTCTTGTTGATGTTATGTTTTTGTTGATAAAACCGTCAAACACACTGATCAACGTGCGCGTGCGTGTGTGTTTGAGCGAGCCAGCGAGAGAGAGAGAGAGAAAGAGTGAACACATACATGAAGAAAATCACCAAACCATCGTGTTACTCAAGCCTACTCATAATCACTTAATTTTGACTCATGTGATGGAAAGGTTTCCTTCTGCCCACAAATCGAAAATTCCAATTGTGATAACTCTTCAAATCAAATGACATCATTCAATCAGCGTACGAATCCATCAAGTGGATTTGGATAGCATGAACGACATTAGCGATTAGTGGGCAGATGTAAAACACTCACCATATCTAACATGATAGCAATGCCATTCCTCTACAGCATAGTTCATGTGTTGCTGTTCTGTATACCTTCTGTTTCAAACTTATTTCAATGTAGATTCAGCAGTTGTACAATAGACTGCATTCACTCACACTTAACAATTGTTGTGTTTCGATAAACACACAAATGTGTCATTTCTCACAACCGTTTCATCAGGCATTATTAGGTAAACGTGAATGAATGAATGAATGAAATACGTGAGAAGTTAGTAAAGATCACGAAACATATCAATAGTAGTTCGATAAATTAACAGTTCAAATTGTCATCGATTGTGAGCAGCATTGTCATTCGAAATTCAACTCTCTGCTAACAGTAATACAAAATACGTCGTCACATTCTCAGTGGAAAATAAGTGTTGCTTTACACTCGAACAACAATGTGTTGCCCCTTGTTCGGAAATCAGAAAACATGTTTCATAATACGCGTTCTGCCTCCCACCATTGGAGGTCAGTCATCGTGCTGTCGTCTTCGTGGCTTTCACTCCACAGCTTTATCCAATTGGTGGAAGGCATTTGCCTCAATCAGTTATTTAGATAAACAACCGTCATCAATTCACCGAATTCGTTATTGCCTTTCAACTTCCAACAAAATAGTGTGCAAGGTTCAAATAAGTGAAATGAATAAGGACGTATATATTGTAGGGATTTAACAAGTAGTTATCATCATCGTCTTCACTTATCTTATTGTAAATATGAGTGGATGCTTTTGGTGATAACAAAGAGATATAATATCAGTCAGTCAGTGAGTCAGCTACAACGTAGGACCAGGCACATATGTGCATCGGTCCAGGTTGCCATACCGCATCAGCACAACAAGATGAACACCGGATTCATAGCAGTGGTTAGGTCAAAGGTGGTAATAAATAAGAGGAAGATTGCATTTAGAGATATAGTACAAGAAGAAAGAATTGGTTCGTAGAAAGAAAGATATGAAGTGATTTTAATCTCTTAGTTTAAGGGAAGACAGGGAGTGTATACACCGACGCCATTGTGATCGATTCTGAGCCATGTCACCAAGAGTCTCCAACCATTGGTTACGAAAGTCAATTAGTTGAGATCGGTCACCGTTACCAGATTTTTGCATGAACGTGTGAACTTACAATCCATATGTTAATCAATAATTTTGTTCAAGAAGTTTAGAGAAATGAATTTACTATTGTATCAGAACTCAATTCATGCAATCCTTGAAATAACTGAGGAGTCTCACAATAGGACGAAACGGCCGTCCAGAAACGGCTTCCAGGTTTCCCATGGCTGTCTAATTTCAATTGACTCATGATGTCAACTGTCAACTATTGAAATTACTACAATCTCCACAAAAATACCCTTTCTGATATTCATAACTATTTATAAGTTAATAATGAATTTATCATGAGAAATTTTGTGATACATTCACTAAGTTTTGAGGTCGTCAATTTGGTTGGTAGAAATACTGTGAATATGAAATCAAATTTAAGATAACTAGACAGATGGTAATAATAAAACATAACGACACTTCATCAATGAAAACGGCAAGCACATGAGATGATGGAAGTTCGTAGAATAGATTAGAATGACAAATAAACATCACAGTACGAATAGTGCTCACTAGTGACTGGCTTCAATAGGTATATCCTGGAGGTCTAGTAAGAAGTAGTAACCAGTGGAGTTCAACTAGGTCTGCTGTGAGATAGTAACTCATTGAAGACAATGGTGGATGTGTCGCTCAATTTCGTTAATGAATTTATCATGAGAAATTTTGTGATACATTCACTAAGTTTTGAGGTGGTTAGTCCACAGAACCCAGTTTCGAGTCCCGGTTTGAACATCATGTCTGAGATGCAGTTACATCCAGCCTGTGCATTAAGGCTATATCAAAGCAATACGCATAGTATGCACACATGCAAATAATAGACTGATCATTTACAATCCTAAACATCAATGGGAAGATTCACGTAAACATTACCAAGTGAATGTAATCATTGAGTATACAATATTTATTTAGTTGCTTTGATGACACAAATTAGTACAATATGAACAGAGTTTATATTACAATCTCTGTAGTAATCTTAAAATTACTTAATTTCAATGATATTCATATAAAAAGTTTGTATTCTTATGTCATTATATATAAATTCTAATAGTTTATTTATATAGTCTGATTAAGTTTATACATACATTTCCATATTATTTATCTCAATGAATATCGGCGTCGGTTACATTTTACTTTAATATCAAGATAAAATTATTCCTTGACAATCCAACACTGTATGTACAGGTTATCATCATCATGAAATCTAATATTAAGCAGATAATTAAAGAGATATATATGAAGTAATAAAAAGAAAATCTACACCAAGTGTAATTCATTCACACTCAACAACAACAACAACAACAAATAAGTAGAAAAATGAGAACCAAAAAAGAAAACAACACAATAAAAAAATAGAAAAATTTTTTTATATTGTTTGTTTGATGAAGATATAGGTGCATTCAACTGATGAGTTCTACAATAGGACGAAACGCGTATTCTAAATTCTACTATACTAGCTATCATCCACTTTTGTTTAAAATAATAAGATATAATAAACTTCCTGTTTTTTAATGTTTTATTTTTAGTCTAAATTTATCAGACTAAGTTTTACTATATTGATTGATGATAAAATCTGTTGTAGGATTGTTTTTTGAGAAAAAAAAATTCTTGTTTTAATAAGACTAAATTTTAACTAAAAAGTAGCATTCTTTTTTAGTTATTACATAATTTCATTTCATTTATCGTAGAATATAGTTGAGTTTATAATAATTGTTGGAGGGGGGCGTTTGATCCCAGAATTCACTTAGAAAAGGATTTAATGTTATAATTTTATCTAGAAAATTCGAAATTCTTTGTTTTCGCGCCAAAAGTGCACTTTTCACCTTCATGTTGTATATCCCACTTGGGAAAATTTTAAATGTGATTGGTCCGTTGTGCCATTTAGTATGCTATTTTGTATTTCTTCCCAAAGGCGGTTTGGTGCTGTATATATACGTTTTGATTTGTGTCTGATGTTACTGCTCGTTTTCTGACTTTTGTGGAATATACTTTCTCATTCCAAGGTTGAACTTCTTCCTCCAGTTAGCGGGGCCAGGATGCATCGAATAGCTAGCTTATTGATCTTTGTTCACCGAGTCTTTGTTCCGTTAGCAGTTTAAGTGAACACGTAACCGCTTCAAACTTAGCAATAATAAACTAAAGAGATTATTGATAATTATTATGTTGTGTAAAATGAACTTATTTAATTTATCAGAATATCCGGTGTTGTCCATACTGACTTTGGCATTTGGGTCTCCCATCAGGATTGTCAGGTCCTTCCCTGGGCACTTCGTTATAATCGATTGTAGCCTCGAGTAGAACTGATCTTTATCATCATCATCATTGCTATCATTGGTGGGTGCATAACACTGGATAACATTCATTGTAATTCCCTCCTTCACTGTTTTGAAGGGTACTTTGATGATTCTGGATCTGTGAGATTCCCATCCTATAAGTGTATTTCGTGCTTCTTTGGACAACATCAGAGCAACTTGATGCGTGTGTGGAGCATTTTCCTCTTTGTAACCAGAGTACAGCAGCATCTCTCCCGAATCTAACATTTACTGTCCAACTTGAGTCCAATGGGTTTCGCTTATTCCGAGTACTGCCGAGTTGTATCTCTTTATTTCTGTTGCTGTTTGACTGGTCCTCCCGGTCTCTCACATTGTCCGGACATTCCATATACCTATAAAACTGTTGTTGTGGTTGTTAGAAGGGGTGTATCTGTTTCGTGACATCCGAATAATCTCGACTCTCATCATGAGGCGTCATAATTCTTCCATTGACTTGTAGAGCAGAATTCAAATTGTTTAATTTGGTTCCCGTTTCTTAGCAAGGTTGTTTTCTACAAGATAGAGTTGCCGACCCCACGTACAAACCTTCTCCTTAGTGCGGGCTTTGAACCGGCAGTAGCCTTAGAAGTGCTACAGGAGGAATCATACAATATATAACGCATCAACTATAAATGGTAATTTAAAAGGATATTAAACACTGTTAAGCCATAAGTTATTTTTTCAGTTGCATCAGTATTTATGCAACGAAATTTAGGATAAATTACCAATAATGAGTATATCATTATGTTTATATAAGTTCAACTGCTTTGTTGGACCTAGTCAGGTGGACTATTTTTGGTGTGTTTAATCTCGTTCATTGTTTCATCTAAAAACTTGGCAAAAACAATCGTATTTCCCGGTTGAGTGTAGTACATAAAAGTTACAGTATATTGTGGATTTTATTAAACTTTGATCCAACGAGCTATCAGTTTGTTATTTAAACATATGGTATGGAAATTTCTCAAAAATCACCATTTTCATGAAACCATTCTCCTCATTTCAGGGTTCAGAAACTTTAAGAAGACGATCTTCAAATATAGATATTTTTAAACCCGTTCTGCTTTGAGATTTCAAATTCAGTCTTCATTATCACTTAAATTTTTCTCATTTTATAGGAATAATGATAAATGACTAATCATTATATTCCACCTCAATAACTCAATGGTGTGATCGCTGAAATGAATTTAATTCCATATGTAGCCATATGTAAGTACTGTTAAGAATCCTCAAATAAAATCGAGAAAGCCGTTCAACTGGCTTGATGTTCATGTTAATATTGAACCTAAGACCTTTGATAGTGTACGAGAACACTTATCCTCTAAACCAGTGAGCCGGTATCCAACATTAATAATGTTTAACTTTGACCAGTATAAGAGACTGCTCGACCAACTTTGATTATCTTCAAAGGGTATATTACTTACGCCTGGCACTGTTGCACAGGTGTTTGGTCTGAATTCATGATTTGATTTATTATTATTGTGACCAAATGTATTTGATGTAAATAATGTACAATTATTGAAACAGTTTAAGACAACAATATTTTATGTTTGTAAGACGAGATTGACGCCGAGAATTTTCTTCATGAATAACTGATACACTGAACCAACGAGAAATAAGTCAAATAATAAATGAGCAATGCCAATGTGCTCACGCTATTTGCTTAACTTTCTGAAGAAACCGATATAAACTATTAGTGGAATAATAAACTTGATTTTTAAAGGAACAAATTGACATCCAGACGACTGATTTTGTGCACATGTTTTCTATTTGATTAGCCAAGGGAATCTTCCTACAAACTTTTTTATAATCTCAAGTGAGTTCCAGGGTGTAGGTTCAAAAGGATGCAAAAATACATTAGTAACCTAGTAAAACAACACCAAAACATAAAATAATATTTTCCACTAAGAAAGTAACAATGTATTTTGTTATACTGAATGCAGCTAGTTGAAATCCCAATGACAATTAATAATATCAAATCAGGTCTATCATCCTGTATCTTTAATTTTAGTAAAGTGAGAAAAATTTTAAACATTGAATGTTAACTCAGTGATATAAAAGTAGAGTACTTGCCGAGAAAACGGAAGATTGTGAGTTCAATCTCTTATGAAACTCTTGGTGCACAATACTGCAGGGTTCAAAAAGAGAATGAATAAGTTATCCAGTTATGTTTCGTGATCATCGATTTTTCAACTAAAATTAATATGTAATTACATTTTTCTTTACATTGACTACAATTGAAGCATCTCTAGAGAGGTAGTTTAAAATACATGTGAATATAAAATAATAGTAAAATATCAGATGAGTTTTATGGATATTATAGTAATTTCAATGATTAGGATCATGAGTCAGTTGAAGCTAGACCACCATGGAAAACCGGGAAGCACTGGACGACCATTTCGTCCTATTGTGGGACTCCTGAGCAGTGCGCCTTCATGACCTCGCCCCCTGCCAGACTCGAACCCAGGACCTACTGGTTTCGCGCGCGAGCATTTAACCACTAGACCAATGAGCCGGCATCCGACGGTGTTAATGTCTAACTTCAACTAATCCACGAAATTGAGCGACACATCCACCATTGTCTTCAATGAGTTACTATCTCACAGCAGACCTAGTTGAACTCCACTGGTTACTACTTCTTACTAGACCTCCAGGATATACCTATTGAAGCCAGTCACTAGTGAGCACTATTCGTACTGTGATGTTTATTTGTCATTCTAATCTATTCTACGAACTTCCATCATCTCATGTGCTTGCCGTTTTCATTGATGAAGTATCGTTATGTTTTATTATTACCGTCTGTCTAGTTATCTTAAATTTGATTTCATATTCACAGTATTTCTACCAACCAAATTGACGACCTCAAAACTTAGTGAATGTATCACAAAATTTCTCATGATAAATTCATTATTAACTTATAAATAGTTATGAATATCAGAAAGGGTATTTTTGTGGAGATTGTAGTAATTTCAATAGTTGACAGTTGACATCATGAGTCAATTGAAATTAGACAGCCATGGGAAACCTGGAAGCCGTTTCTGGACGGCCGTTTCGTCCTATTGTGAGACTCCTCAGTTATTTCAAGGATTGCATGAATTGAGTTCTGATACAATAGTAAATTCATTTCTCTAAACTTCTTGAACAAAATTATTGATTAACATATGGATTGTAAGTTCACACGTTCATGCAAAAATCTGGTAACGGTGACCGATCTCAACTAATTGACTTTCGTAACCAATGGTTGGAGACTCTTGGTGACATGGCTCAGAATCGATCACAATGGCGTCGGTGTATACACTCCCTGTCTTCCCTTAAACTAAGAGATTAAAATCACTTCATATCTTTCTTTCTACGAACCAATTCTTTCTTCTTGTACTATATCTCTAAATGCAATCTTCCTCTTATTTATTACCACCTTTGACCTAACCACTGCTATGAATCCGGTGTTCATCTTGTTGTGCTGATGCGGTATGGCAACCTGGACCGATGCACATATGTGCCTGGTCCTACGTTGTAGCTGACTCACTGACTGACTGATATTATATCTCTTTGTTATCACCAAAAGCATCCACTCATATTTACAATAAGATAAGTGAAGACGATGATGATAACTACTTGTTAAATCCCTACAATATATACGTCCTTATTCATTTCACTTATTTGAACCTTGCACACTATTTTGTTGGAAGTTGAAAGGCAATAACGAATTCGGTGAATTGATGACGGTTGTTTATCTAAATAACTGATTGAGGCAAATGCCTTCCACCAATTGGATAAAGCTGTAGAGTGAAAGCCATGAAGACGACAGCACGACGACTGACCTTCAATGGTGGGAGGCAGAACGCGTATTATGAAACATGTTTTCTGATTTCCGAACAATGGGGCAACACATTGTCGTTCGAGTGTAAAGCAACACTTATTTTCCACTGAGAATGTGACGACGTATTTTGTATA
Source organism: Schistosoma mattheei (assembly GCA_944470405.2). Lineage (NCBI taxonomy): Eukaryota > Metazoa > Platyhelminthes > Trematoda > Strigeidida > Schistosomatidae > Schistosoma > Schistosoma mattheei. Next base: position 6,922,789 of record OX103950.1, read on the forward strand.
ACTGTTAGCAGAGAGTTGAATTTCGAATGACAATGCTGCTCACAATCGATGACAATTTGAACTGTTAATTTATCGAACTACTATTGATATGTTTCGTGATCTTTATTAACTTCTCACGTATTTCATTCATTCATTCATTCACGTTTACCTAATAATGCCTGATGAAACGGTTGTGAGAAATGACACATCTGCGTGTTTATCGAAACACAACAATTGTTAAGTGTGAGTGAATGCAGTCTATTGTACAACTGCTAAATCTACATTGAAATAAGTTTGAAATATAAGGGATGCAGAATAGCAGCACGTGAACTGTGCTGTAGAGGAATGGCATTGCTATCATGTTAGATATGGTGAGTGTTTTACATCTGCCCACTAATCGATAATGTCGTTCATGCTATCCAAATCCACTTGATGGATTCGTACGCTGATTGAATGATGTCATTTGATTTGAAGAGTTATCACAATTGGAATTTTCGATTTGTGGGCAGAAGGAAACCTTCCCATCACATGAGTCAAAATTAAGTGATTATGAGTAGGCTTGAGTAACACGATGGTTTGGTGATTTTCTTCATGTATGTGTTCTCCCTTTCTCTTTCTCTCTCTCTCGCTGGCTCGCTCAAACACACACGCACGCGCACGTTGATCAGTGTGTTTGACGGTTTTATCAACAAAAACACAACATCAACAAGAAAACAATAGAACTGATTTACTGCAAATATTCCTGATCGCATTCCCCTCGGTAGTCGGATAGGTTGAAATGACTGTGAATTGAGATCAAGAACGCCACCTCAACCATCTGAAATCGCAACTCTTCTCTCAACCACCATTCGCATGAATTGTGTTGATGGAATTGAGAACGGAACATTGTCTCACTACTCAATATACACATATACGCATTGAATTCCTAACAGTGATTCGTGGTTATTTTGATTACATAAACAATGAGACGGTGTTTTCACTCTTTCAATATAATTTCTCTCTCACACAGTCTTCTCGCATCTAAATAACGAAGGAAGTACCAGGAGATGCGAATCAACCTTCCCTATTCAACTGTGAACAAAATGTATTGCATTGAATATTTTGCAAATTAATTCATCCTACATTCATTGATAATGAACAATCAGAAGTATGCAGTTGAGAGGGTTGGTGTTCGTCAGTCAACATCATTCTCAGACGTTTGAATTTGCAGTGGAAAATCGCTTTGTCAACAATTCGGTTTGGCTTTATCCTATGTGTGTGCATTCGTGGTAACATACACGAACTATAAGTTCACTGAAATCTACCGTACACATCTCTTTCTCTCACTTTCTTCGTACTTGTCTCCATATATATATATATCATTCGAAATGTGTTCCTATCCAGACTATTCAGTTTGTGTTCAAATGAATAATTACAAACGTTGTTTTCTGATGTGACAGCCGTTCTTCCCATCACTTTGTAAACTTCAATTGGTGAACAATGCTTGAACAAGTATTGCAATTCAGTTAGAGTCGGACGGTGGTTAGCAGTGGAAATCACGACGTGCATTTCGTCCTATTCGGAACTGGTCAACTGGATGTATCTGTTCCATCATGTCATTGTGAATTAGTTTCATAATATCTCACGTTGTACAATGCTCACAGACAATTAGTATGTGTGTGAGAGTGTTGAACTGATTGATTAGATGATGTTATGTGTTGTTGTGTGAATGTGGAATGTCAGTGTGAAGTGATTTGTCACACCGGTATTCGGTGAGAAATGACTGCGTGCGAAATCATGTTCTACGTATCAAGTGACTGTGTTGGTATTTATTATTATGTTATGTTGAATTGAGTGTTTCCCATACTTTGTGGCTAGTATCGATAAATGTGTGATTATGAAGGTATGAAGTGAATATATGTAGTCGAATGTGATTGTGTTGCACACATTTAAGAAATTGAATAGTTGAGTTGTGTTTTTGTTGGTAAACGGTGACTATGTAATTCCCAATATTTTGTGAGAGTAAAGCGAATTGTTTTGATGAAAGTGTTCATTGTTCGAGATTTTGAATAGTTGATTATTGTTGATAATGATGATGTGTAGAGTACACATTTCGTTGTATTTGGGATTTGTCAGTCTGTGCGATGCGTGTCTACAATCCGGATGCAAACCAGTTGAATGCGACACAATGAATAACAGTTCGTCATGTGAACAAGGTGATAATATCAAACTGTGTCAAACAATATTCGCATTAGATTTGAATGTCACAGATGAATTGGCTGATTTGTATGGGATCGATATTCCAACAACACTGCCATAATTGTGATGAAGAGAATTTATATTTCGACGAACTCATCCAATCATTCATTCATTGGTTCATTCAGTCAATCGAACGCCGTTGTACACTCGTGTTCATGTTAGGTGGTAAGAGTGATGAACAGATGTTGTATGTTTCGTAATTGTCTATAATGAGATATTCGATTCAGTGGTTAGTGGGGATTATGGATTTAGCTCGGATATTATTTTGTTGTTAGCATTACCCAGGTTCCACTTGATATGTTCAACTAAATTGAGGATTGAGTGGAAAAACTGAACGTAATTATTCCTGCTCATTGAAATACTACAAATATTATATTATTTCCAATGTTGTTTGTTCATTCATCCATATTACACGGTAGGGTTTAATAACGTACGAACATACACTGAAGCATTCAGTTGGGAAAATCTCATCAGTTCTCTCCCATTGCAATTGTTTTGTTTCGAATAATCAATTCATAATTTGATTGCATCCATTCATTGTTGTTATTTAGATCATTCAATCTGTTGTTTTTCTCAACTGTGTTACCGAGTTCGGTGTTGTTGAGTAGAGTGTGGTCGAGTTGACACTATTGAAACATGAGTGGATCTGACGTGAAGCGATATGGAGAACGAATGATATTTATTGAGAATGCAATGATGATAAACACATTGTATATGGGGTGGAGAGTTGACTGTAATGTATAAGTGAGTTTCGATTTATCAATGAAAAGTTCAGTCGAATAAATCTCTCTTGTCTCGATATAAGCTTTTTGACAAGAAATCTGTTCATTTCACATCTGAACAAACAACCTCACTATAATAATACACATAGTTGACGTTCAATATAGATTCAAATTACTTTGTCTGAACAATCATAAATCTCCATTATTAAAATTGAATAATAATGAATAACCCATTGAAATATATAAACTGTTTGTTTGCCAAAAAAACAACTCGATATCCATTATTATCATATTTAGCTCACAAGCAACAGATGTGTTGATGATAGCGTGATTCAAATATTGAACAATTTCAGCAGAAACACCATAATGATTAGTGAGTATTCACGATATGAACAATATATATATGTATGAGAATTATTCCACTTTCTCTAATTGAGTAAACAGAAATAGATATTTTGACAAAATTCATTTTGAATAGGATAGATCTCGTTTATTTTGATTGACTATTGTGAGTAAATAGAAGTTGAGAATGGATTGAATTTCGTCTCCCAGAGGAGATAACAAATTGATTCAATGTATATCTAGGATGAATGGTTGATTTTGTTGTGTCAATTAATCATTGATATTTACATTGTATATTTGGATCTGTGTTTCTGAAAAATTGTAATCAATTTCACATTGTGTATGTTTGAAATGAATCGAGGAAACTTCAACGGTTTTCTTTGAATATCATTGGTATATTGAAGTCACATATTGAGACTTTTGTCGAACTTGTGAAATTTCACGGTACTTGCCAAATCTTCCGGCACTCAGGTCACTGATTATTTAACGGTTTGCTGATCCTAATCAATGCGAATTACAACCAGCGCGCACCATTTAATAGCACTCTATTGACTGGTCTATGTGGCAGTGGTCTCACTTTGTTCTTTGTACTTTCTGTTACTAATATATTTCTGTATTCACGTTGTTTGTGTTGTACATTCATCAAAGTAGCCACAGTACACGGATACGATGATAGGTTAATCCACGTTACGTACTAACTATAAGGTGTGATTTCAACTTTAGCTGGTTGGTCATACCATTCCCCTCTAACTCGAGTAAGCCCCCAGTCATTCGCTGCTGATCATCTACGTTGGTGATCAACACCAATATTGTTAGAGAAGTATCTTAACCTGATTCCAGATGTAATGCGACAATGAATGCAAGAATATACCTTGCAGAGAATCTAGAACTCGATTTATTGTGGTTAGATCTGGTAGAGACACTAAAATTAGTGGACAATTCGATTAACACCATTAGGAGTCGAGTCAGAACCCCTAACCTGTCATAGATAAACCAAAAGAGCACCGTGTTACAAAGACATCACCATATGTCTACAGAAGGATTGGAAGAATGCACGGGGGCTAAAGCACTACTAATCCTCAGATTCTGTGCTACTCCCGTTCGTCCACCTAAAAGACCTGTGCCTTATGCTCCCCTCCCAGTGGTTGAACAGAAACTCAAGCGGCTTCGGAAAATGGCTGTCATTGAACCTGTGAAATTCTCAGATTGGCCTGTGCCGATAGTGCTAGTTGAGAGACTCAAATGTAGTGGATTACTCCAGCGGGCCAAACTAAGCTCTAGGAATTCAACAGTATCCCTTACTTTTACCTAAAGATCTTTTTACCGAGCTGAACAGTGGAACATTTTCTGCAAAATCGGACTTTTCAGACTCGTATTTACAAATTCTGGTATTTGATGAGTGTAAAGATCTCCTCACGATCAATACACACAAGGACCTATTCCAATATCATCGACTGCCCTTTGCAGTCAAGATGGCACCCTCTGTATTCCAGCAAGTGATAGATACCATGTTATAAGGTACTCCAGGAGTTATATCACAATCATGAGAGCAGAAAAAATGGACTTACAAAAGAAACTTGACCAGGTGCTATCACGCATAGCTGAATACGGCTTTTACCTTCGCGCATAAAGCTGTGACATTTATATACAACAGGTACGATACTTCGATTTTATAACAGATAAAGATGGACGTAGACGAGGCCCAGCTGTAAAAATCATGTCCAGACCGACGAATATCCCTACTCTACGATCTTTCTTAGAATTGGTTATTCGTAACGGAACTTCCTTTCCTGTTCTCCATTGTCCGCGTGCCTCACTAAACCACTTGATAGAAAGGAATGTAAAATGGGATCGGTCGGCAAGTTGTCAAGCAGGTTTTGAGAAAATCAAGCAACTCCTAGCCTAAAACCTCTTACTTACGCGTTATGATTCTTGTTTGCCTAGCTTGGTTGGTTCAGATGCTTCAAATTATGGTATAGGAACAATCACCTGTCGTATTTTGACCGATAGATCTGAAAAAGCGACCTCTCATGCAGCCAGATCATTAACAACGACAGAACGGAACTATAGCCAAATTGAGAAGAAAGCTTCATTGGTTATCTTTGCCATAAAAAAGTTCTACAACATGGTATTTGGTCTGTAATTCACTCTATTATCAGATCACAAAACCATTATTCGCAATATATGGGTCAAGAAAGAGGATCTCTATTCATACAGCTAGCTGACTACGACGACGGACAACTACACTTCAGGGCTACGATTTCAAGACCAGGCACCGGTATACTATAGCTTCTGGTCAAGCTGATGCTTCATTGAGATTAACAGATTCTCAGACAAAAACCTCGGAAAATACTCTCTCGGCAAACATGGAAACTGGAAAAGGAGTTCGTCGCGTATTGCACTATGCGATCGATGTACTTCCAATTAACTTAGAAGCTATCGACGAAACTTTCGAAAATAAAGACATTAATAGAAGTTATAAGTTATCTTCTTGCAAGGTGGCCAGACCATATCTTCGAAGGGGAGCTTTTGCAAAACTACATTGATGGTTTTCGGCTCATGTATCACATTCAGTGACCGAATTATTATCACAGAATTACTGCGCTAAAGGGTTCTCAAGCAATTTCACAGTGGTCATCCTAGGATCAATAAAATAATGTCGTAAGCTCAAAGTTACGCTTATTGGTCATAAATAGATAGAGATATCGAAGACAAATGCCATAGCTGTTCGTCTTGCCTGGAACCTGTTAGAATCCTTTTAAATTGTGAACCATAGCAGTGGCCTAAGCCTCCAGGACTCTGGGAGAGACTTCATGAACATTTTATTGGTCCAGTGTAAGGAAAAATGTCCCAAGTTATCGTGGATGCACTGATTAATTGGCCGGAAATATGTAATATGCCGAACTGTACAACCGAAGAAACAATCAACGAAGTGTCTGTTCTGTTCAGCCGTTTCGGAGTGCCAACAATCTTAGTAACGGACGATGACAAACAATTCTCGTTAAGTTTTTTCAAATGATTCTGTGATGTGGATGGGATAATTCGCTTGCGCCAGCCACCCATCATCCTCAGTCTAATGGACAAGCAGAATGCTTCATAGGCACCTTCAGTAGAGCATTGCTTAAAGAGGAAGGGAAGGGGACGCCAAGTCAAATAATCACTAATTTTTTATCACCTTATAGAGCTACCCCCAACTCTGTTGTGCCAGAATGAAATTCATTAACCGAAGTCCCGTTTGGAAGAATCGTCCGGACGGTTTTTAACGTCATGCTATCACCCTGAAAGGTATATGTTCACAGAAAAAGTAGTTATATTCCCACTTTTGACATCGGGGGAAAGAGTATTTATCAAATCATAACAGGGACAAAATCAGTGGGAACCAGGGATAGTTCTGCAAAGACTAGGCAGAATTTTTTTTAATGTCCGAAAAGCTCTATGAACATGCATTAGATATACGAACCAAATCCATAAATATAGAGTCGATGCACACCAGAGATAGTCAAGTGAATCTACCGTTGGAGGTAATCGCAGATACTTCAATGATAGAAACGTTCAAGAATACCGTAAAGAACAAAAAAATTAAGGTTTCGACGTGGAAGACAACAAAAAAAGAACGCTGCTGAGAACCAGTTACCAGGTTACAAGTGGACCCCAGCAGGAAATCTTATTCCAGGGAGGAATCGGGATGGCTCCCAAAAAGCACAACGAGGCCCCCAGATGCTTTAAAGGAGCCGAAGAGATTCCATCCAATTAAGACCTAATAGAGTCTTCTAGAATATTAACGTGGTATGCTATGATTGGACAAGTGTTTAACCCTTCTACTTGCGGATTGGCTGGATCATAATGTTATGATCTATACTGAAAACTATAAATATCGCTGTTTTTCTGTACATTTTAACTCACCCAATAATCCCTTCTCCTGCTTCTTCTGTCTTTTGGTTTGCAACTGTGGGGGTTCTACGCGTTCAAATGCCGATAGTTGCTGTAATCAAGTAAAGGACGTAACATTCACTAACTGCTACATCAACGAGATCCAGAATGATAATAATAATTTACATATCACTTTAAATGTTTTGGTCAATCAATAAATTTGAATGAATTGAACTGGTAGTTAGTTAATCAATAATCTAATGTGTGTGTGCGTGTGTGTGTGTAGAATTTTCAAAATCAATAATTTGACTGACCTGAATAAGAAATGCAAATCAATAAAGTATATATTTACTTTCTTCTTAACACCCATGAAAACATTTTTTTCAATGGTTTTCTAGTTTTATTAGTCCTGGGTTTATATAATCGTAATCTTAACGTATTCATATTATTAATATTAACTATGAGTGATAAGTGAATAACAGACAAGGTACGGTTTATGACATTTTATCTTATACTTACTTTAATTACTTACGCCTGATACTCCTAATGGAGCATAGGCCGCCGACCAGCATTCTCCAGCCCACTCTGTCCTGGACCTTCTTTTCTAATTCCATCCAATTCTTGTTCATTTTTCTCATATCTATTTCCATTTCTCGGCGTAATGTGTTCTTTAATCTTCTTCCTCTCCTTCGGCCTTGAGGATTCCATGTGGGGGTTTGCCATGTGACGCAGCTGGATGCATTCCTCAATGTGTCTTATCCACTTCCAGCGCTTCTTCCTGATTTCTTTCTCCGCTGGGATCTGGTTTGTTCTCTCCAGCAGTAGGTTGCTGCTAATAGTATCTGGCCAACGGATCCGAAGTATTTTGTGTAGACAACTGTTAATAAACTCCTGTATCTTCTGGATGATGGCTTTTGTAGTTCTCCAGGTTTCCTCCCCATACAGCAGAACCGTCTTGACATTTGTATTGAAAATCTTGACCTTGGTGTTGGTTGACAGTTGTTTTGAGCTCCAGATATTCTTCAGTTGTAAATATACTGTTCTTGCTTTACCGATCCGCGCTTTCACATCTGCATCAGATCCACCATGTTCCATTGATGAACATTGCGGATCTTATACTTACCAGTTATTTAGTGGATTAAAAAAATTCTAAGTATAGGGTTGTGTAGATTGTGAGTTATATTAAAATCCTGATTTTATCCACCAACCTTATATCTATAGTAGTTATCATGTCCTCACTAGTGAGTAACTTTGAGAGGAAATTCGCGGAGTTCTAATTGGAGTTCGTGACCAGTGGAGCTAATTTGTGTCAGGTGTGAGGTAGTTACTCACAGAAAACAGTAAAAGATGATTGCTTAGTGTCATGGATCGATTGAAATTAAATATTGGCACAGTTGGATACTGGTTCATTCATCTAGAAGTTAGGCGTCCGCGCGTGATGAGATCGAAGATTCTGGATCCGGTTTCCGCGTATGAGGTCATTGACGTGCATTGTTAAACAGTGTCGTACTAGGATGAAAATACAAATGTTCACTACTTTATAGACAAAAAAAAATCTTCAACATGAGTAGTATTGAAATAACTTTCGTCACTCAAGACCATGATCATATGTAATTCAAACTCGGTGCTGTGTAAATGTCCACTGACCACTTTATTGAAAGTATTTTCAAGTCCAATTGAGTCCATGAAAATGAAAGACTTGTTGAAAATTTTACGTATTACTCCCTTTGAATAACTACGTGGTTATTCACAAACAAATAAGAGATCAAATCGAATATGATATTATTAATATTTAACTAAAACTCATTAAATAAAAGATTATATCTCGATGATGATAATTAATTGATCTGATTGAAGTCATATTCTTACTTTCCTTACACTGTCTGTTATATCCGAGCGAAGATTAAATCACGAGTAACTTCTGACACATATTAGTTGATTAGTATTATCTATATATTCTTATGGTATAAATATTCAGTAACTAGATTATGTATATCCATATTCCCTTTGTTATAAGCTTTATTTTGATCTATGATTTATTATTGTACGATTTACTGTTCTTAAGCTATGTCCAGTTTATTAACTACTGCCTCCCACGTTCACAATCACTTTTTGGCTTTGTTGTGTACAAATGTTATTTCCTATTTTATGGTGCGTTGCGGTCTGTTTGTTTGATACATAAAACCAGTATGTCTGAAATAAATGATTCGATTCGATTCGCATAGTGGAAGCTGGTATCAGTGTTCTCGACTCAAGTAGACGGGCTAGGCGGATATAGGACCAATAAGGACCGGTCGAACGTCATTGGTTTGGTGGCACAGTGCTAAGATTGTATAAGTCGTATTTTGACTGGTAGTTAAATCATGTGATAACTAGCCGGACATAAATACATAACACTGTCCATAACACTTCTGTTAACATTCATAGGTTAGCTTGACTAAAATTGATGCTGTAAGTTCTAAATGATGCGTTTCTTTTTTGTTTTCAAAATGCTAATTATAACATTTAATTAGTTTAGCTAAAGTTAATGATTGTGTTTTGCTCTTCAAATTAAGTCTCATTAAGCATCATTAAATAACTCAGAGTACATTTTGTACGACTGATGAAAAAAAATCTATTAATTAAGGGGTCAGTAATAATTTATCGATCACATCGTTCTAGAATTGTAACAATTTTTTAGTGCCTTATGAATAAAACCAATCAATATTTGTTTGGAATAAATAGTTCAATTCGACAACAATATCATCTTTGAATATTAGAAGGGGTTTTGTGGATATTATAGTAATTTTAATAGTTGAAATCATGAGTCAATTGAAGTGCTCGCGCACGAGACTGATAGGTCCTGGGTTCGAGTCTCGCGAGGCGGGATCATGGATGCGTACTGTTGGGGAGTCCCACAGTAGGATAAAACGGCCATCCAGTGCTTCCAGGTTTACCATGGTGGTCTAGCTTCAATTGACTTATGATCTCAAGTATTACAATATTATATTTGCTTAATAATGCTTGTGACTTCAGACAGTATCGAGACACTACGTACAGCATGCACATATGAGAATATGAGACTGATCATTCGCAGTACAGTACAGTACAAAATGAATTTAATATTAAGTTCATTGTGAATTATCAGCTGTTAAGTAACTTGATGACAATGTTATTTCCTTTTGTAATGATTATTTTTGACCCAGTTATCTTTTGTTAGCTTAGAATGGACTTTCGGAACCATAAGGTCACTGTGCGAATCATACTGTTTACAGTAAAGATAACATCTTTATTGAACATTCCTGTTATAAATTATCTATCCAATACAATATCCTTGACAATTAGTGATCCTGTCAAGTATGGTGATATTCACCGAGCTGTCAGAAGAGAAATATAAGGAGGTGGGACACAAACATACACTACAATGATTAAACGTTGAGTTTTAACCACCAATTAGACAACAACACCGACCGAGAAGTCGTAAAGAACTAACAAGTACCGTGAATCACATGTAGACTGCTTAGTGTACACGTGATAACCGAGAAAAATAGTTGTAGGATTTGGATGACTCAAAACTAGTCTCAGTGATTCAAATAAATTCACGCTGTCTTCCCTTCAATCCCGAGTTTTAGAATTACTTTATACCTTTTATTACGTGAATTATTTGCTTCGTAATCTATAAAGCTAATCTCTTTCTATTATCCCGAGTTTACTACTTTGGTTTCCAATTGAATAAACTCACTTGCTGTCCTTACGTCGTATGACAAGTTGGACCAATGAATATTTATACTACATTTTACATTGCTCTCCACTGACCACGTAGCCAATTCATAAACTGATCACCTCTTCAGTTTTTCTATTCATTCCCAGAGTCGGAAAATGATGCATAGTATGGAAGTCACTGGGATGATACTAGTAAAATACGACCAATCCAATTAGCTAGATGTTTCAAGCCAGTGACACCAATTGAATTTCAGCAGTGACGAACGTTTGAATTATCGACATTGTGTTGCCATCAAATGTCCGCAATCCCTCAAATACAACGATGGTCAAAACAGGGAATCTTCGAACATCAGCTAGGAGACACATCGAAGAAAGTAAGCTCAAAGGGAACATATAGCTCCAGAAAAGATGTTTTAAAATGCATATATTTTGTGGTAGTATTCATCGAATTGACCACCCACTGACTTGTGACCATTTTCACAAGACATAACTTTCAACAGAGACAAACTGCCGAGTGAGTTGAAGAATAGAAGTGCACATAGAATGGAAACTAAAGGAAACAGGAGGCTAAAACAATGCAAAATAAATTTATTTATAACACGGCAACCGTAAATATCGTTTGTATAAACAGTGACGACATTTTCGTTATCAATAACCATCATTGGCATATTTCCAAAAGTGAGCAGGTTATTTATAAGTTTTCTAATATTTTCAACTGGACTTTATCTAATATGATTACGTTTCCCTACGTGCGTATATTTACAAATTCAGATGATTCTGTAGAAACAGCTACATTGGACATACTACCAGACAACAAACCGACGAACAAGGGCACACTTCCCCAAATCGTTTGGAAGGGGTTAAACAATCATACTTGGTCGACAGTGGTCATGAAAAGGTAAACAATTTCGAATGAACTACTGTATACTTTCATCTTACCTAAATGGAGTTGGACCTTGTCTTCTGAATGATAACAAGGGGTTGTAAGGATTGGCCTTACAATCGAAGTAGTATATGTATTATGAAGAAATATATAACACCCGTGTCCCTTCCTTGTCTAGATAAGGCTTGAAAAAAGTGATCTTACTAGTGGATACTATTATTTCATATGTATTGGTTGTTTGAACTGCGCCTATAGCTCTTCTAGAGTTACTGACGGTTCAAAGCCCACACAAACGAGAAGGGGTGAACGTGGGGTCGGCAACTCCATTTCGCAGAAAACAACCTTCTAAACAACGCCAACCAAATTAAACAATTTAAACTCTGCTCTACAAGTCAAAGGAAGAGTTATGACGCCTCATGATGAGAGTCGAGATTATTCGGATGTCACGAAACAGATACACCCCTTCTAACAACCACAACAACAGTTTTATAGGTATATGGAATGTCCGGACAATGTGGGAGACCGGGAGGACCAGTCAAACAGCAACAGAAATAAAGAGATACAACTCGGCAGTACTCGGAATAAGCGAAACCCATTGGACTCAAGTTGGACAGTAAATGTTAGATTCGGGAGAGATGCTGCTGTACTCTGGTCACAAAGAGGAAAATGCTCCACACACGCATCAAGTTGCTCTGATGTTGTCCAAAGAAGCACGAAATACACTTATAGGATGGGAATCTCACAGATCCAGAATCATCAAAGTACCCTTCAAAACAGTGAAGGAGGGAATTACAATGAATGTTATCCAGTGTTATGCACCCACCAATGATAGCAATGATGATGATGATAAAGATCGGTTCTACTCGAGACTACAATCGATTATAACGAAGTGCCCAGGGAAGGACCTGACAATCCTGATGGAAGACCTAGACGCCAAAGTCGGAATTGTCAACACGGTATATGAAGATATCTTTGGACGACATGGAATGGAAGAGATGAACGGAAATGGTGACAGATTTGCAAATCTATGTGAATTCAACAAATTGGTCACAGGGGGCATAATATTTCCACAAAAACGAATACACAAAGCTATATGGGTCTCACCGGACCACACCACGGAGAACCAAACAGATCATATTTGTATCAATAAAATATTAAGAAGCACAATAGAAGACGTGGGAACCAGGAAAAGAGCTGACATAGCTTCAGATCACCATCTACCTGGTGGTCGCCAAGATGAAACGGAAGCTAGAGAAACACTGGACAACTGGAAAAATAGCATTACAGAGGTTTAATACAACTTCCCTCCGGCATATTGACAAACTCAACGAATTCAAGATAACTCTCAACAGTAGATTTCAAGCCCTACAGGATCTACTGAAAGGAGAAACTATTATGGAGGACAACTGGAAAGGGATCAAAGAAGTGCTAACTTCAACGTGTCAGGAGGTACTGGGTCGCAAGAAGCATCATCATAAGGAATGGATCTTTATCAAAACCCTAGATAAGATTCAAGAAAGGAAGAATAAGACAGTAATTAAAAACAACCGAACAAGAGCAGAGGAAGTCAAAGCACAAGCTGAATATACTGAAAACAAGCCAATGAAGAATAGCATTAGAGCTGACAAGCAGAAATACGTGAGAGCTAGCAACAACAGCGGGAAAGCTGAAACAGAAGGAAATATGAGACAGCTATATGACACGACGAAGAAACTGGCAGCGAACTATAATAAACCAGAGAGACTAATCAAGGATAAAGAAGGTAAGACATTCACTGAAATTCAAGGACAGGGGAACAAATGGGTGGAACACTTTGGAGAACTTTTGAATAGACCAGCTCCATTGAGTCCACTGGCTATCGAAGCAGCACCTACAGATACTCCTATGGACGTCACCCCACCAACGACGGGAGAAATCAGGATGACCATCAGGAGTGTGAAAGCGGCAGGACCTGACAGTATACCAGTTGAAGCTCTGAAGTCAAACATAGAAGTAACTGCAAGTATGCTTCACGTTCTATTCAGGAAGAGCAAGTTCCGATGGACTGGGAAGAAGGATACCTCATCAAGATAGCGAAGAAAGATTTGAGAAAATGTGAGAACTACAGATGCATCACACTACTGTCAGTACCAAGAAAGATTTTCAATGGAGTGTTGCTGAACCGGACGAAAGATTCAGTAGGCGTCCAACTTCCAGATCAACAGGCCAAATTTCATAAGGATCGGTCGTGCACAGACCGAATTGCGACATTGGGGATCACAGTTGAACAATCAGTTGAAAGGAACTTGTCATTATATATCAACTTCATTGACTATGATAAGGCGTTTGACAGTGTGGACAGGAGAACATTGTGGAAACTTCTTAGACACCGTGGTGTACCTGAGGAGTTCATCAACATTATCTGAAATTCATACGACGGACTATACTGCAAAGTTGTACATGGAGGACAGCTGACAGACGCATTCCAAATGAGGACAGGTGTCAGACAAGTCTGCTTACTCTCCCTCTTTCTCCTTCTTTTGGTGGTTGATTGGATTATGAAGACCTCGACATCTGACGCGAAGCACGGAATACAATGGACAACTCAGAACCAACTAAACGACTTGGACTTCGCAGATGACATAGCCCCCCTATCCCATACACATGAACAAATGTAGATAAAGACAACTAGTGCAGCAGCAGCTTCTACATCAGTAGGCCTCAACATACACAAAGGAAAAAGTAAGATCCCCAAATACAATACGGAGAACACCAACGCAATCACACTTGATGGAGAAACTCTGGAAGAGATGGACACGTTCACATATCTGGGCGGCACCATCGGTCAACAAAGAGGATCCGATGCAGACGTAAAGGCAAGGATTGACAAAGGGCCGCATCCCTACAATTGAAGAACATGGAACTCAAAACAACTGTCAACCAATATCAAACTCATAATCTTCGATACGATCGTTAAGACAGTCCTATTGTACGGAGCTGAAACTTGGAGAACTACCAAAACCATCATCAAAATAGTACATGTATTTGCAAACAATTGTCTACACAAGATAGTGAATGCCTTTTGACCGGATATCATCAGCAACAACCTGCTGTGATAGAGAACAAACCAACTTCTAGCTGAAGTGGAAATTAGGAAAAGACGTTGAAAGTGGATAGGACATACAATGAGGAAATCATCAAACTGAATCACGAGGCAAGCGTTAAATCGGAATCCTTATGGGTTCATAGCTTGAATTTATGTTGATGTGTTTGTTGATTGCTAATTGATTTAGATGCCATGCTTTTAGAGATTGCTTGAAATTTCCACGGTCTAGAATTTCAATGTATATAGAATTGAACTTGTGTTCATGGCTGTCAGACAAATGAAGTCAACATGAATGTATAAACAGATGACAGCACCATAATGTTACGATGAAAACTCGTCACAAATAAGGTCTTCACTGTAAGTTCAGTGTACTTTAATGTCGATAGATTAGAAGTCAACAATCACAAATGTATCAAATTTCATACTAATAAACTAGATATTGATCACTCGCATTAGACTGTTCAAGTCAGTGATATTAACAACAATGTAGTTTTCCGAAACATGAATATGGTACAGAGAAAAATATCCTGTTGTTTACTATATGGAAAACATCATTCGAATAGTAATATACATAAGAAAATAACTTTCATCTAGTGAGAAATAATTTCAAAAGAGTAGAAAAGCTAGTCGTTGTTCTAAATTGTATTCACGCAACAGACCTTCAAGTTGTTCATACTATACATCAAGACAGAAGGTAATCAATATTATATATTGAAATTGACTAGTTTTATATGAAAGTCTAGATGTTAATTTGTACTATAAGATGTACTGTGAAACAATAAAACAATGTTTGCTTCAAATAATTCTTGTTTTCTTCAACATGGAATAAGATAACCACAAAATTTATTTATTGAAACCAGTAAAGTTATCTAAAAGACGAAGTTTTTGGTGGAGTTTTGTTCTCTGAGTTGGATGGTTTGGTCGTGGAGCTTTCATCGTTCTTCTGAACGACATCATCAACACAAACTTCAGATAGAAGTGAAGTGTTTGAATTTCTCCATATGTGTCTCAAAGCTTGTTCTGTGCACCTCGACGTTGATTGGTTCTTATTGACCTTAAATTTGCCGTTGCTTACTTCTTTGTTTTGGTTGTGTCTCCCATTGTTTTGATTTTTGTTCTTATGTTTGTGCATGATTTTTCTGATTGGTTGATAAATTGGATTGATTTCAACATGCTTGTTGATTGCTAATTGACCTGAGTGCCAGGCTTCTAAAAATTCTCTGGTGTTTTTGGAGTTTCCTCTGTCTAAGATTTCCACATTTTTCCAATCGGATGAGTGTCCGCAGTTGTACACATGTATTGATATAAGTGAAGAGATATCATGCCGTTTGACTGCTAATTGATGTTCATGTAGGCGAAGGTGAAGGGGGCGTCCGCTTTGTCCGATGTAGTGTTTTTCGCAGTTGGCACAATTTATTTTGTAGATGATGTTTGATTTGTTTTCCTTTGTTATTTCATCTTTTGGTTTGCATAAGATTGATTGTAGTGATTTTGTCGGTTTGTGTGCCACACCTATTCCGAAGGTTTTCAGCAGTCTCGTCGCCGTTTCTGATATTCCTTGTATATATGGTAGGGTGATCCTTTTGTTGATTTTTGTGCTTGACTTGAGTTCTAATGCTGCGTGCGGTTGGTATTTTTTGATGAAGTTGATGGGGTAGCCGTTCTTCTGAAATACATCCTTTAGATATTTCTCTTCATTTCTTCGTGCTGCCAGTGTGCTGCAGTGTGTCCTCGCCCTCTTGAACAAATTGTGTACGCAGTTGATTTTGTGAGCTCTGGGGTTGTTGCTATTGTAGTTGAGAATTTGATCCGTATGGGTCGGTTTCCTATATACCTGAGTTTCCAGTTTTCCTGTGTCGGTGTGTGATGCAAAGACTAGAAGCCGCGATATTACCAGTGATCAAACCAAAAATTTGGATTCGCTATGTAGACGACACCTTCGTCATCGTCAAAAAGAATGAACTAGAAAACACTTACAACCTGATCAACAACGTCTTCGATGACATCAAGTTCACCATGGAACAGGAGTCAAACAACCAACTAGCATTCTTGGATGTATTGATCACTAGAACCGACACAGGAAAACTGGAAACTCAGGTATATAGGAAACCGACCCATACGGATCAAATTCTCAACTACAATAGCAACAACCCCAGAGCTCACAAAATCAACTGCGTACACAATTTGTTCAAGAGGGCGAGGACACACTGCAGCACACTGGCAGCACGAAGAAATGAAGAGAAATATCTAAAGGATGTATTTCAGAAGAACGGCTACCCCATCAACTTCATCAAAAAATACCAACCGCACGCAGCATTAGAACTCAAGTCAAGCACAAAAATCAACAAAAGGATCACCCTACCATATATACAAGGAATATCAGAAACGGCGACGAGACTGCTGAAAACCTTCGGAATAGGTGTGGCACACAAACCGACAAAATCACTACAATCAATCTTATGCAAACCAAAAGATGAAATAACAAAGGAAAACAAATCAAACATCATCTACAAAATAAATTGTGCCAACTGCGAAAAACACTACATCGGACAAAGCGGACGCCCCCTTCACCTTCGCCTACATGAACATCAATTAGCAGTCAAACGGCATGATATCTCTTCACTTATATCAATACATGTGTACAACTGCGGACACTCATCCGATTGGAAAAATGTGGAAATCTTAGACAGAGGAAACTCCAAAAACACCAGAGAATTTTTAGAAGCCTGGCACTCAGGTCAATTAGCAATCAACAAGCATGTTGAAATCAATCCAATTTATCAACCAATCAGAAAAATCATGCACAAACATAAGAACAAAAATCAAAACAATGGGAGACACAACCAAAACAAAGAAGTAAGCAACGGCAAATTTAAGGTCAATAAGAACCAATCAACGTCGAGGTGCACAGAACAAGCTTTGAGACACATATGGAGAAATTCAAACACTTCACTTCTATCTGAAGTTTGTGTTGATGATGTCGTTCAGAAGAACGATGAAAGCTCCACGACCAAACCATCCAACTCAGAGAACAAAACTCCACCAAAATCATCCACCTGAGCTACAAATCTTCTCCACCATCTCAAAGGACGAAGTAAACATAATGAAAACATGATAAAGGTTAACTATACAAAACACCATGAATAGTTTTCCCTTTCAACTATTATCTCCATTTATTTAGATAAAACAGAGCAAATATCTCAAATACAACTATCTATAGTAGCTTATACTAGAATAATAACATAATTTCACAAAACCCTATCAAAATAAACTTAACAGAAATAGTATTAAAAAAAATCATTTTAAATGATGGTCTAATCAAAAGACTCAAATCTAATTATACATACGTATGTATCTAAGATACATTGTGTAAGATGGAACTTGGTTCTTTTTCTTATTTAGAAACAAACAAACAAACAAAAAAACAACAAGACCAAAACATGGAGTGATCAACAAAGGATTTTTTTCTTAAAGAAACTTTGTTTTACAAACAATATGAAGGCTAAAAAATAAAATTGACATCATTTATAGAACATAACAATAAAAAGGTATTTCAAAAAAATCAAAAAAAGATAAGGAAACCAGAAGATATGTAAAAAAAAAGTCTAGTTTTATAAAGAAGTGAATAGAAAATCACTTTGTCATACATATCACATGAATGTGTTCTAAAGGAAAACGTTCGGTACAGAAAGAATTTCGGTATTTCAATGATAATAAATACCAGTTGAGAAGAAAAAAAATTATTAAAAGCTAACTGTATGTAGTGGTGTAGTAGACATTGGAATAGGCTTTGTAGATCGTTGATTTGATGGAGATGTGAAGAACGATCGCATAACTAAGACTTGACCAATTCCAAATAAAATAATAACCAATGCTTGACCTAATGACCAATATAGTACACGATAATGAAGAAAAATTGCATTTGAATAAGATCGTGTTAAAAGTACACGACTTTCAAATTGCTGAGTTATAGCCTTGGAAATTGTTGAGTGTAAATTATATAAACTCTCTGAAATCTGCAATTTCGAAGACATTGGTATAAAAAAGAAGACAATGAGAAAAGGATTATTAGTTTTTGGATTATTATTTCTTTAGAAATGAGAGCTACAAAAACTTTAAGCTGTTCAACTTTGTACTATTTTAGTCAAATTTGCCCTACTCCAGTGGATTATTGGTTGTTTAACTTAGGTTAGTTCATGGTCGCAATAACATTCAATAGCTTCCACAAACCCTCGTGTACTGATAATGTGTTTGCTAGTGACTAGTTTCCAGAGATAATTTTCTGAAGCTCTTGTGAGAAGATATGATTAACGGAGTTCGAAAGTATCAGATGTGAAGCAGTTAATTACCAATGATATTGGGAGATGACAGTACAACATCACGAATTGATTGACGTTAAACACGTAAAACCCTGAATGTCAGATCATAGGTTTAAATGTTAGGCGCTTTTCGCTAGACCTGAAGGTATTGGGTACGATAGCTGGTAGGCTCTTGAATATTCACTACTGAGGAGTCCTGCACTAGGACGAGATGGCTCTCTAGTGTTTCCTAGCTTTTAAGGGTTGTATAACTTAGGATAGTTTTTGATCTTAATGATAAAGAAAATATTGTAAATAGGAAATGATTTACGTGTAGAAAGCGTTTTTGGAAGGACTGGTAATGATGAAATTCGATTGTATAACAGAATCATTTTCAAGTTTTTTTCTGGTTTCGTAACCACATTATGATTACCTGATTTACATAACAACATATCTTATGGTAACGACGTTAACTATCCTAATCAAAGAGTAAAATATTTATGTCACTTTGACCTAGAAATCTCTAAACAAGTAAAAAGTGAGAAATATCAGAAATGAGATAAAAGATTTAAAACCAATAGTTCATGACAACGGCACGTAAAGTTAATGGACTTCATAATTTTGGATTTCCTCATCAATCATCTATGAAGGTTAAACAGTCACTACAATATATTTAATGAACTCACCTGGGTACTAACACCCGAAAGTGATGGACTTTCTGGAGGATTAGAACTGGAATTGTGCCACATCATCGACACAATTTTGTGAGATATAGAAGAGAAATAATTACTAAAGCAAACCTGTAAATAACGCAATACAACAATGAGTGTAAAATATAGATTTCTACTACTAAAATGTAAATTTTACATTTACACATTTGAGTAGAAACGAAAAATATATCCTATAAAACAAAATGATGGATATTAAATACAACTATAGGCAGATTTAAATACTATTATGGAGCGCTATTTCAGTTAATCAGCTTTAAGCAACCCAGAACATGATGTATACGTGCGAGATGTCAGAGTAGAAATGGTAACAGCATCAATAGTAATTTAAAAAGTCCGGAAAAAATATAAATTTAAGGGACAGAAAAGCGTATTTTTGGAACTCATGATCTAAGGGAATATAAAAAAATGAATACATCTCGGCCGTCGCAAACGATCTTGAACCATGTCACCCAAGGTTATCAACCAATGGTTATTCGGAATTAGTACGGAGGCAACTAGACTGAACATAGATAAATGCCTAATATTCTATATTCCTGAAAAATAACGTTGCACTCAATAAGCATGAAATGAATATTTAAGACAATGAAGTTTCCAATTTAAATGTCTTTGGATGCTACTGGTTAGATAGACACATCTTGAAGGAGCTTTAGTACTTAGGAAGTTTATTTTGTTTAAGTGATTCGCTGTATTCATCGACACGAAAAACTTGGTAAATAGTGAAGAAAACCAAGAAATATTGGGGGAAACACAAACAGGAATGTTTATACGACACTAAATGATTGAAGAATTATCAACTGTTTATATATTGCCGCAACTCGATATTTCACGAGTACAGTGCGTTACCAGACGGAAATATTCTCTCTAAACTTGTACTGAACATTTGGACTAAATATTTTCATGTCTTTCTCCCTTTTGAATTTTTTCAGTTGGCTATTAGGTAATTGGTCTTTGATTAGCCATTCTTTTGATTCGTAGTTGTAAACAACTTTTTTTTCAAGTCGCTTACAAAATATTACTTTTTTCTAGTCTTAAATTAGGCCGAAAGTATTTTTCTCGTGAGCAGGTTGGTTTACTTAATATCCAGTTATCAATTACAACGATATACTACTTTAGAGTAGAGTAGAGAACTGTTAGAAAGAGGACAAGGGCCCCAAAGTAATGTAACACTCGTCTTTGAAACTAACCCGACCGTTGTTGCTACCTTGACGTGGTGGTCGGGCTTGCCTATCGTGAAGCAACCGAGCTAAACTGGCTGGAACAACCGTTCCTCAAGGTCCTACCATGTCAGACAGGTCGGTTGAAGAGCGGTAAGACTAAAAGCAAAAAACCCAAGGTCCGAAGGCGAAGTCGTACTGCTGACTGTACAGAGGTGTGGCAGCAGTAAGGTGTTTCCTTCAGACAACCAGCATCTGCAGCGATGCTGCCTTCCCACAAGGAGGGGTGGGGTTAGAAAACGTCGACCCTAAAAATGCACACCTCGCCTTATCCCACGGATATCCGTCTCTGGCGGTAAGGTCTCAACAAGTACGGAGCTAACACAAAAATTACCCATAAAAAGGTCGTGTGTGACCGACCTCAAGCAGTTGTTCCTTGGGCACTGCGGTCACGCTCCCAGGTCACTAAGACCACCTCTAATCCAATTTCCTTTTCAGATACCTCCAGAACAACCCTTTCACGGTGTGGGCAACCGGGAAGTGATAACCACCCTCATACCTCTAACAGCACTCAAGACCACTGTATTCCTAATCAACCTCCGTCTTCACTTCCTATTATTCCTCCTACATCGACTTTCACTCCTAAACTTCCTTTTTTGGCTTCCTCCTCAAGTGTTACCATAGCCAACGATTTTAGTGCTCAAAACACTGTCCCAGGTCTACTGAAACCTCGCTCCAAACTACACATTGGAGTCTTCAACGTACGCACCCTATGTCAAATCGGTCAACAGGCTTCCTTGGCTAGAACACTAGAATCTCGTACCATTGATGTATGCTGTGTCTCTGAAACACGCATACAGGACCCCAGTGTGGTCATTCACTTGACCTCACCTCGGCAACCCGGAGAGCCAACGAGATACACCCTCCGTGTATCTGGTGACCTGACGGCCAGCTCTCGTGAACTGGCAGGAGTAGGGATAGCACTAAGCATGAGGGCGGAACAAGCACTGCTAGAGTGGATCCTCGTTAGCAGTCGTTTATGTGCTGTTCGCTAAACGGCTCCGTAAGAACTCGAAAGGATAAGGACACACGTCGTTGCCTTTTTGTCGTTTCTGCCTACGCTCCCACCGACTGCAGCTTAGATGAAGTGAAAGATGAATTTTACAGAAAGCTATCTGAACTTCTTCAGAAAGCTAAACGTTCAGACATAGTACTCGTAGCAGGTGACTTTAATACCCAGATAGGTAGTTTAAACCAAACAGAAAGGCATTTAGGTGGGTATTTTAGTATTCCGGCACAACGAACAGATAATGGTGATCGTCTGCTGCAACTGTGCTCAGACAATCGTTTATTTTTAGCAAACACAAATTTTAAGCATGAGGAGAGATTAAAATTGCTTCATATCTTTCTTTCTACGAACTAATTCTTTCTTCCTTATTGCAATCTTTCTTTTATATATTACCACCTCTGAATTAACTACTTTTATGAACCCGGCGTCCATCTTGTTGTGTTAATGAGGTATGGCAACTTGGAGCGATGCATAAATGTGCCTGGTCCTACGTTGTAGCTGACTGACTGACTCTGAAATTAAATCTTATCAGACTATCGTCAAGAATCTAAGGCTGATATTTTATTTCATTTGGGACATACCAGTTGTATGGATATGCATCCTAATAAATGTTAATCTGAAAAGTCTGCATCTTCACATCACAATAAATGTGAAAGCCATGCCAAGGGATTCACAGGAACGATCTATCTTGTTTTTCATACTAATAAAGCGCGATTAAAAACGCACTATCAACTGAAAATTCCTAAGTCAGCCAGCTACAATGTAGGACCAGGAGCATATGTGCATCGGTCCGAGTTGCTACAACAAAATGAACACCGAATTCACAGAGATAGTTACTTCAATGGTAGTAATATGTAAAAGAAAGATTGTATGAGGATATAGTACGGGAAGAATTAGTTTGTAGAAATAAAGGTGTAAATTAATTTTAATCTCACGGTTTAAGGGGAGACAAAGAGTGTATACAGCTATGCTACAGTAATCGATTCTGAGCCATGTCACTCAGAATCACCAACCATTGATTACGATAGTCACGCGGACCACAATCAAGCAGTCTGTATCTACCAACATGGCTAAGACTAGAAGTTAGTAACTTCAAGCACTGATGTCACGTTTTGGTTTGGCCGCCCCTGACTTTCTCCCAGCCGTCTCCAACACTAGTCAGTATTGCGCGTCGTGGTAATTGGTGTTCAGGCATACGTAACACGTGCCTCAACCATCTCAGTTGATGAAGATTCACAACCTCATCAAATGATTTACCACCATTTCCCTGATACTCTGCGCCTAACCTCACTATTACTTACCCGGTGATCCCAGCAGATGCTAAAAATATTTCTAAGACATCTGTAATCAAATACTAATAGCTTACGAGTATCTTACACAGCTAGCCAAATACACGAACTTCTTGACTACTTCTGCTCATTACGAAGAATGAGTGTAGGTTGTGGGGTCCTCCCAGTCTTGTTAAAGAACTTTGCAATTGGAAGGTGCAAAACATACGCCATACTTACAAATGCTGATTGGCAACTGATTACGTAGTGGTTATATGACTTGAGTATCACCGCATAATAGGTCAACATTGTCCACATATTCAGGATTCAGAAATTTTCAGGTAACAGATTCTCACCAGTATTACCTACACCCAGCAGAGTTATATAAGAAATTTCGTTTAAATTTGATCGGATAGTTTCACAGTATTTGAGCTCTGAGTTGATGTGAGACACTACGGAGGCAGAATGGATATGTAAAATCTCAACGAATGGTGGCTGTATGCCCTTTGTCTGTGTTTGTACACGGGGCCTTCAAAATGTTAATAAACTCAGATACATCCGTTTTAACAGACCATCTCACAGAACAGTACTGTCCAACGCATTGAAGGCGGTCCTGATTTCAATAAACGACGATTACTGGCCTGCAATAAGTATGGTGGTGTCCCAACATACGTCAGAGGTTGAAAATATAGTCAACATATATTCGAATAGAAAGGAACCTGGCCTGCTGGTACTGGTAATAACTAGAATAATTGAACATTAATAATATGCTTCAAAAAGAGAGTAAAAATTTCTGTACAAAGGAATAATGGAATCCAAGATTGAAAGAGTGAATGCATGTAAATTAATCTCCAACCAGCGATCGCGGCTATTAAACGTACACAAACCAGACAATCTGTATCTACCCGCGTGGTTTAAGCTAAAAGTCAATGACTTCATAGGAACTATGATGTTGAAGCGTGGGTTTGAGGTTCAATAAAAGTAGCGAAAACTAAAGTGTAAATGTAACTGAAAACAAATAACCATTAATACAATCAACAGAAAGACATGTAACAAGAGAGCATTCTGCTCTAGTTGGTAATGACAACAGAAAATAAAGCATATGAAAACTGGGAGATTCGAAATGTAACTAATTGGAGAAAAAACTATACGTTCAAAAAGGGATACAGAACGAATATTCAAGTACTAACAGGACGTTTTATTGAATAATTGTTAGATTACTCATTTTTACAACTCCTTAAATGTGCTAGAACTTTTAAAAGATTAGTATAATCAAAGAAGTACAACCAACAAAGTAGACAGTAAATCTCATGAAGATTTAGGTGAGACTATAACTTATAGACCAACCAATCTGATTAAGGGTAACAGGTTTTGGATTTTGAAGCGAAATCCACCCACCCACTTGTCTAAGCAGAGCTTTGGCATTTTAGCTGGTGTCAGCTCTTGATGAAAACTCCTATTCCTAACCATCAACTGTAAATCATAATTATTACTCTTCACACGGGTTTATAAGCCTCATTTAGCTCTAGTAAGTTGGTGGACATTCTTAAGGTCTTACCAAGATTTAATACAATTATCTTTGGTTAATTTGACTCCTACAAATCTAGAGGTTTACAATCTCATCTACTACTTCTGTACTTATACAATCTCGTCTTATTGGATTATTAGTAATGATATTGCTTAAAACCATGTGGATTTTATTTCCTAAAACACGACTATTTAATGGCATAATATTTAGACGCGGTAATTTTACTTCATTGACTCAAGCCATGAACTTCATGAAACTTATGACCAACGTTTCAGCAAATATCAATTCAACTGCACAATTAGAAGAGGCATGAGTGGGAGGAAAACTTTAACAATGTGGATGGCAGGTTGGTTTTTCTGTGTTGGTTATTGCAGTATGCTTTCAGAATAGATCCACTTTCTCTTTGGATGCACTCGGTGATGACCCTGGCGGCAATTGTTTGACTGATATCCTAGCTTTCGGTGGAATTTCATGTTTATTTCTTTGATAAAGAGGGGTGCTTTGCTTGAAGTACACAAAAATTATTAAATGCATAGCTTACATGGTGTCGGCTTGGGTGGAAATGCTAGGGAAATATAAGACGACTTATATTAAGAGCGAGGAGTCAGTAAAGTTTATGAGAGTATCCTGGATTTATATTTAACTTTATGTTACGTGGAAATACCATTCGAGGGTCATTTTTTTACAAAAGTTAAGTTTAAATGAATCCGAATAACTTACTTTATAAATACCTCCTACAGCAACATCAACAGTGACTTCATCAGAAGATGAACGGTGAAACGATCTAATGACATTTTTGTGAGGATCCTCAAGTATCATGTCTACATCGTAATTCCCACCGGATATAACCTGATTTTGTTAAATACTTAGTGATTTTAACTACATACGTTGAACGCTAAATTAAAGCTATCACCCATAGAAAACTCCTCATAAAAGCATTGAGAAGACCTGTCTTCTAGTTCAAAAGTCAATGAGTTTACTGAGGCTTGACGCGCGAACGCAAAGAGACACAAAACAAGAATCATTCCGATAACGTCATACGACCTTCTGCTAAGGCCCGTCTTTTATATTTTCACAATGTTCAATGTCCAATAACAGATGTGTTAGTGCATAACAATTAATCTCTGCCCTCAAGTGTTCATGCCAAGTTACTGTCCCAAATTTTCGACATCACACAGGCGATCTTCCAATCTACAGTGATCTCGTTGATCTCTTACCAATCACCAGAAATATCCCTTTTCCGTCATCAGTTTGGAATATTAAACACTTCCAAGGATACGAATTAAGGTCACCACTTTCGTTCCAACTGATGCCCTTCTGGCCAGACAACATCGAAGCCTTGTTTGACTACGCAGAAGCTGATTTCTACGAGCACGGCGTGAACGACACGTGTGCACAATTCCTCTCAGTAGTCAAGGCATTACCACGCGAATTCAACAGGTACGTAACACCTAGTATGTTTACTAATGGTGTTTCTGAACCTTACGAAATACTGAAACGTTCTATCCTTAAACGCGGAGAACTAACCGGTCGACAAAGGTTAGACCAACTCCTTAACAAAATCGACTTGCAACACGGTTCTACGACAGACATGTTGCAACGAATGAGAGAGGTTATCGGCCAAAGAACCTTCGATGATGGCTTATCCAAACTTCCTTAACAGGTGCAAGCTAAGCTAGTCTCGTTTCCAAACAACGCCTTAGATGACCTGGCTGCATCCGTCGGCCGGATTTTAGAAATCACGAGATCTAATGCCATGGTTTTTTCAGTCAAAGAACATCTTCAAACGACCCAGAATGACATTACAGAGTTATGTCACACACTTCACGTATGCGATCTCTCTCTAGACCACGAGAGGCTGATAGTCACGACTGGTGCTAGTATCATAACCAGTATGGAAGGGCTTCCAAAATTGTTGAAAACCCTGCAAGTTTCTCGACTCAAAATCCACCGACACAAAAAACAACTCGGGAAACTTCCACGGTGGCACGGGTTAACAGCAACCATAGCCGGCGAACATAACCGCCTGTTGTACGATACAGATGTGACAACGAGAATTCGCCACCTCAACGACACTGGCTCAGATGTCAGCGTTCTCCCAGCGAATTCTAACGACCGGCTTCATGAATTGGTTTTAAATCTACAGGCGGCAAACGGAAAGCCTGTAGTGGCATTGGACAATAGCCACACAATCCACAAAGCTGTGAACACGAGACTACTCAGAAAATAGATATTCAATATTTAACGCGGATAAATACCTAACGATGGAAAAGGCGCGAACAAAGAATGGAATGGACTGGAGTTGATCGAGTGGCATGGCTCGGCCATGCAGGCGTGGTCTCTGCTGAATGTTACCTTATATCTTCTATTCATATTAAAAATATTATTCTTTCTCTAGCCTAACCTTGTTCTACATCATGTATTGGTAATTGATACGATACAGTGAGTTGGTGTAGTCGATGATGTGACTTCCACGTAAGATCTTATAGATTAGGCAGTTATATCATGACAAATCTACAATTTGAGGATTAGGTCTATTATTCGAGCAGTACTAATATCATAGTAGATCATAATTCTACAAGCCTATCGCCACATACTGTAAAAGGAACGTTTATCTTAACGTGTGTTTTCGCAAACCTACACACCGGATCTTTGTTGTTGCAGATGTTTCTATGCCAATCATTGGTCCGGACCTTCTACAATACCATAATCTACTCATCGATACGCGCAAACGGAGGCTAGTAGACGGAAACACTAATTTATCTGTTTGCGTAACTTCTTTTTCTGGTTACAGATTATCTTCCATCACAATTAAGCACACGATAGACCCATTCTATCAACCACTACTCGATATGTATTCTGGGATATATCAATCGCAACCGAAATTGACATGTGTAACCAGCAACGTTACACATCACATCACGAATACAGGACCACCTGTATTCTCTAAAGCACGACGACTAGCTCCTGAAAAGGTAAGTTTGGCCAGAAACGAATTTGACCACATGGTAGACTTAAGTATCATAAGACCATCCAAAAGCCAATAGAGATCTCTGTCGCACATGGTCCCTAAAAAGGACAGAAACGATTGGCGTCCAACTGGTGACTATCGACGATTGAATGCCCTGACGATTCCCGATCGTTACCCGTTGCCTCACATTCACAATTTGACAGCTACTTTGAACGGTACTACTGTCATTTCAAAAATCGACTTGGCTACAGACGATATTGCGAAAACAACTATCATAACTCCCTTCGGACCCTACGAATTTTCGCGAATGCCTTTCGGTCTAAGAAACGCTGCACAAACCTTCCAAAGGTTCTAAGACGACGTCTTTCGAGGTCTGAACTTCGTACATGCGTATGTTGACGACTGCCTCATAGCAAGTCTGGACAGAGAATCGCATCTCCAGCATCTGGATCTCGTTTTCGAACGGCTACAAAAAACATGGCATTACTGTAAACGTTCAGAAATGCCAAATCGGAGCTGACTCATTAGACTTCCTAGGACACGCTATAAATCCTCAAGGCATTCGACCCCTTAGAACCAAAGTGGTGGCCATTCTGGATTAACCAGAACCGACCACCATCAAGCAGTTGCGCACGTTTAACGGCCTGGTAAGTTTCTATAGATGATTCATACCGAAATGAGCACTACTTCTGAAGCCTCTTACCGATCAAATCCGTGGAAATACGAAATCCGTCAAGCTGGACGACATCGCCCGTAAAGCATTCTCCACAGTTAATGAACTGTGGTGTTTGAATGGACTAATGATACCTTTGTACTTGTTGAATGCCTGATTTCAAATTCTAAATACAATACATTCGTTGGTGCCTGTGTCTTCTTAATTCAATTGCGTTAATCCTGGAATTCCTAGTTCATACGATAATTTGAATACTATATTGGCGTCGCGATGGAGCCTGCAATGGAAAAGTTGGATATTCATTCAACTCCTGAAGCTATTGAGGATTATTTGGAAAGGTTCGAAATTTGGAGCATGACCAAGAAAGACGTTAAAGGTGAAAAAATTGTGGCACATTTTCTGACATTCATTGGGAGAGAAGCGTACAGCTTATTAAAAACTTTGGCATATCCAGAAAAACCTATCTCACTCCCTTATGCAACTCTTAAAGAGCTATTATTAAGTCATGTAAAATGCACCAGTTTTGAATGCCGTGAAAGGGCGAAGTTTCATAAGATGGTTCGTCAAAATGACCAAAAGGTTCGGGAATTCATCCTTGAATTACAGAAACAAGCTGCCAAGTGTAATTTCGGTGATCAACTTCATGTGCAACTGAGAGATCGATTAATTGCAGGAATTAACATACCGAGTTTGGAAAGAGAGCTGTTAAAAATGCCAAACTGTTCCTTTCAAGATGCTAGAACTGCATGTATTAACTACGAAGCAGTCAATGAACTTGATATCCAGTCGATGAAGATTTCTAATACTTTGCTTAGTCGTCGTGATGAACTACAATCTCAGGGTCAATCAAACTTGCGTTCATTTAACAGTGATTCCTATTCTCGTGTAAATATGAAAGGTGTTTCAACGAGGAATTACAAAGCAAATCACAAAGGTGAGATGAAGTTTGGTAAATGTTTATCATGTGGAAAGTTTCATGCTCGCAATTCATGTGTATTTCGTAATGCTAAATGTTTTAAATGTGGTAAGGTAGGACACATTCAGTCAGTATGCAAAGCTACTGTCCATTTTGCTTCGAGCTGTACTAAATCTTGTAATTTAAATTTCAATAATTCGGATGTTTCTAGTGATCATTTGTCTTTGTCCACTATTTCGAAAGGTAATGCTCATATTCAGAAGCGACTATATACATCGCTTGGTTCATTTCATGACTTTATTCTGGACACAGGCAGTATAGAGTCCATTATTTCATTCAAGAACTTGAAAGCTTTAGATCCTAACGTTGTTGTACGACCCACTGAAGTATCAATACTGGGGATTACTGGACACAGACTGCCCATACGAGGATGTTGTGAATTGCTAATCAGAGATGATAATTCTTCATACATACCTTGTGAATTTTTAGTTAGCGAAACAGGACTGTCAATATTGGGTTTAAAGAATTTGAAAAGGCTTAAGGTGGAGTTGTCCTTCTTAGTTTCTAAAGAAAATTCTGATACTTTACTTAAAGATTTGATAGCTATGTGTGCTAAGTGCAGTGGAGGTATGAAAATTAAGCCTATAAAACTTCAAGTACAGGGTGATCCCGTCTTTCTTAAAAGACGAATAATTCCTTATGGTCTTCGAGAAGCAGTACATAAGACATTAAACGATTTGTGTGTGAAAGGCATAATTGAACCAATTCAGTCTTCAGCATGGGGTACTCCTATCGTTACGCCACTGAAGTCGGACGGCAAGACCCCTAGAATTTGTGGTGACTATAGATTAACTCTGAATTCCCGTTTGTTGAAGCAAACGTGCACGACGGTAGAAGCTGAAGATATTCTAAATCGACTTCATGGTTCTAAAGTGTTCTCGAAAGTTGACCTAAAAGATGCTTATCTTCAAATTCCTTTAGATGAATCTTCATCTATTTTGACGACAATTAACACTCCTTTTGGTCTGTTCAAATACAATTTCCTTCCATTTGGTCTAAGTTGTTCTCCAGCCATATTTCAGGAAGTTATGAATAAAGTAGTTAGTGATCTTGAAGGTGTTGAAGTTTATCAAGATGATCTCATTGTTCATGGCTCTAATAAGGTAGTTCATGACCAGAGACTTATTGCTTTATTGCGTCGTTTAATTGAGAAGAATATTACAGTGAATCCAAATAAGTGTTCATTTTGTGTATCTAGTTTTGAATGCCTTGGATACCTAGTTGATGGTAATGGTTTTAGACCAGATATGAAACGACTAGCTCCACTGACTAATGCACCGTCTCCGAAAAATCTTACAGAATTACGTTCACTAGTGGGTGCTCTTCAATACTATTCCCGTTTTATTCCTAATTTTTCTTGTCGTGCAAATTGTTTATTTAATATTTTAACATCCAATTCATTCAAATGGAGTGAGGAACAAGAGTCATGCTTACGAAGTCTGCTGAAGTTTCTTCAAAGTGATGCTGTTCTTCGAACGTACTCCCCTAATGTACATTCTGTGCTTATTACTGATGCATCACCTGTGGGAATTGGTGCAGTTTTGGAACAGGAAGGTAGACCAGTTATTTGTGTTTCACGCAAACTTACTGTTACTGAACAAGGTTATTCACAGACTCAGCGAGAAGCATTAGCTGTGTTTTGGGCTGTTAAAAGACTTCATAAATATTTATTCGGAAAGAAATTCACTATTGTTACTGATCATGAAGCTTTAAAGTTTATTTATCATCCCGAAAAATCCTTAGCACGTTCCTCAGCAGCTATGGTTCAGCGATGGAGTATTGCTTTGAGTGCATATGACTATACGGTTCAGCACAGAAGTGCCAAACAGATTCAACATGTTGATTACATTTCTCGACAGTCATTACAAGATAAACCTATTAATACTTCGGATTGTTTGTTAGTGCAACCTTTACCAGTGAGACGTTCAGATCTCATTAGAGAAACTCGTAGATATTTTGGATGTATACTCAGTGCTATAAGGAAAGGTTGGAATGCTAATTTGAAACGGAGATTTCCTATCTATTTTTCAAAGCGGGATGAGTTATCTACTACTCCTGATGGTATTCTGTGTTTAAATGATCGTGTTGTCATTCCTCCTTCATTGCGTAAATCTGTTCTTGAAGATCTTCATAGTGGTCATTTAGGTGTTGAGAAAATGAAGTCCTTGGCAAGGCTCACATGCTGGTGGCCAGAGATAAATGCAGATATATGTCGTACGGCAAACAATTGTGAGAAATGTCATCAGTTGAAAAATCATCCTTCGAAGTGGGTGCCATGGCCAGTATCGTCTGAGGCCTGGCAGAGGATTCATGCTGACTATTGTGGACCATTTCTTGGTAAATACTACGCACTAGTAGTCATTGATTCTTTTTCAAAGTGGCCTGAAGTTTTTTTCACAACTTCACCAAATTCTGATTTCACAATACAAGCATTAAGAAAGGTGTTTAGTCGAGAAGGTGTTCCCTTGGTGTTGGTGACTGATAATGGCTCACATTTTGCTGCAGATGCAGTCACTACCTGGTTGAACGGTATAGGGTGCAAACATCTATTTACTGCTCCCAGACATCCGTGTTCTAATGGTCAGGCAGAGAATTTTGTTAGGACATTAAAGACTGCTATTGATTCTATAGCCCCCTCAACATTTAATGAGCTGGAGAGGGGAGTAGATACCTTTCTATTGCAATATAGAAATGCCAAACATTCGGTGACGAAGGAGACTCCAGCGAAGCTATTGAAAGGAAGAATTCTTCGGTCGAATATGAGATGCCTGGAGTCTGCAGAAGTTACATACTATCGAGGAAATGATCTTCGACCATCTACGGGTATTGTTCTGAAGAATGTCGGAAAATCGATGGTGCGAATTCTAGACATCGATGACTTAAGTACACACAGTCGACATGTAGATCAAATACAATTTCAGGAACCAGGTGAGTCAGTTCCAATTTCGATTGTTAATTCTAATGCTAATGAGCATATTCTAGATAATACAGAATCCTTATCCAATACAATGTCAGACAGATTCAGGATGAATTTGAGAAGAAGACGTACGATTGATTACAAACACCTAGACTCCAATTTAAGCTGTGGCGGATGTGGTGTTTGAATGGACTAATGATACCTTTGTACTGGTTGAATGCCTGATTTCAAATTCTAAATACAATACATTCGTTGGTGCCTGTGTCTTCTTAATTCAATTGCGTTAATCCTGGAATTCCTAGTTCATACGATAATTTGAATACTATATGAACCTATGGCTAAAGCAACATTGCTCGCTCACCAGGACACTGGAGCACCCATTAGCATTGCAGTAGACGCATCAAACTCAGCAATCGGAGGAGTCTTACAACAATGGGTTGACAACTCATGGCAACCCTTAGCATTTTTCTCTAGACGGTTGCTAGACTCTGAATCGAGGTACAGCACATTCGGTAGGGAACTCCTAGATATGTACTGTGCTGTATGGCATTTTCAACACTATATCGAAGACCGTGAATTTACCCCTTTCATTGACCATTAACCGCTTACCTTCTCCCTAAGCTCTTCTCCAGGCAAGTAGTCACCTCGTGAGTCTCGACAACTGGACTACATTTCGCAGTTTACTTCAGACATTCAACACATCTCTGGAGCAAACAATGTAGTTGCAGACGCCTTATCTCGCATAACTTCCTTGAAAAGTTTCCAAGGAATCGACCTTCTTAAACTCGCCGAGCTTCAAAAAGAAAACACTGATCTTCAGCACGAGTAATCGTCTACAACCCTTGAGCTACGCATCAAACAGATGGGAACAGGTAACGAAACCTTACAGTGTGACACATCTACAGGTAGGTGTCGCACAATCGTGCCGAGATGTTATCGACGCAATGTCTTCAATACGTTGCACAAACTCTCATTCAGGTGTTCGTGCAACCATTAAGCTCATAGCAGAACGGTTTTGCTGGCCTGGTATGAATAAGGACGTAAAGGAGTGAGCACGCTCCTGACCATCACTGCTGAAACAGTGACCCGCGCCTTTGTCGAACGATGGATGGCAAACTTCGGCTGCCCTTCAGCTATCACCACCGATCACGGACTTTTCCCTTGTCTGACCACACTATTAGGAATCACTCGCTTCCGGACGACCACCTGGCACCCAAAAACAAACAGATTAGTAGAACGTTTTCACCAACAACTAAAAGCTTCACTAACAGCTGTAAGCATTTCTCAGTGGACTAGCACTCTTACACTCGTCTTACTTGGTATTCGCAATGCAGTGAAAGCTGACATTGGATACATTGAGGGTCAACTCTTTTATGGAACGACACTTCGACTTCCAGGAGAATTCTTGCACCCTTCATCTTCTACAATGACTATAGATCTAACCTCCTACACGTACAGGCTTACAAACGCAATGCGTTCAGTTAAACATGTTTCCACTCTACCGCAATCAACTAATGTTTTCGTTCAGCCTGACTCACGATATAGTACACACGTCTTCGTACGTACAGATTCGCATCGACGACCTTTCTAATCAGCATAGGGAGGACCTTTCAAAGTTCTTCAACGCGAACCTAAGTACTATATAATCCATAAGAACGGAACGAACGATAGTATCAGCATCGATCACCTCAAAGCAGCGTGTGTAGAAGGGAATCCTATCTACGTCGATTTTCCTTCAGTACAATCGAACGACACGGCTCCGACACTTATAATACCTCATCCGACAGCCAACACGCACGATGATATTTCGACAGTATCTAAACATAAACTTAAAACGACGCATTCTGGAAGAAGGGTAAAATTTCCAAAACATTTAAA
Source organism: Schistosoma mattheei (assembly GCA_944470405.2). Taxonomy (NCBI): domain Eukaryota; kingdom Metazoa; phylum Platyhelminthes; class Trematoda; order Strigeidida; family Schistosomatidae; genus Schistosoma; species Schistosoma mattheei. The sequence goes on from OX103950.1 coordinate 6,957,073, forward strand.
TGACTATCACACGTATGACACTAGTTAACATTTTGCTTCATCTTGATTTTTTCCAAAAAAAAAACACATTTTGTAAAAATCGCTTTTACGCTATTTTCCTTTTTTCGCCCACTTTGTATCTTAAAGCGCGTACGAGTTTATTTTGACATGCACTTACATATTCATTTTTTCTTTTCCAGGACGGCTGGAAAGCACGATAAAAAGAACGATGAGGCTTACGAAGAACCAAAAATTTTCACTGTACATTATTTTTTTACTGTATTGTATTTCATGGTCGACTATAGTAAGGCATTTTCACTTATATTTGCTATTTTTCTCTTTCGAAGCTTAAGTTTCGTAGCGGTAAATAAATCCCTAAAATAAATTCCACTGCAGGTTTTCGACATTGGATGCTGACCACATTAGTTACAATGGACTCACCTAGGTGAAAGCGCACAGTCATGCATCCGCACCAAATCACGAGTGAGAACGCGGTGCTCAATAACCCCTGCAATCGCTAGCCAGATTAGATCAGACTATCCTCGATTTATTGATAGCCTATCAAATTTATCTTCGAACCTCCTCGCTTCTGTCTTTTGATTTCACTTGGTGGGTACGCTTCATATTAGGTGTTACTGGTTAAAGCGTTGTCAAACTCAGAATACCTGTGGCATCTCAAGTTTTATGCACTTCCTTAGATCGTCTTACCATATACCTTTTAGTCTATAAGTAGCATACACAATAATAGCGTTTCTACAAATATTTACTCTATAACTACAGGCACAACTACAGAAATAGAGGTTTCAATTCAAGGGTCAATAATAATTTGAAAATCCCTCGTTTCTAGTATCTGGATTATTAGGAAGATCGAGATGACACCAAATAGAGAACCTCAGAATAATGCGTACAACATGGATCAGTCGACTCAAACTCCAAGACGGTGTCTACAACTAAGGAATCAAGATCACGCTCCTGTCCAGGTCCCTATTCCTAGTAAGACTATTGCGCAAAAAATAAATAGAAGACAAGGGTGTTCCGAACTGTCGTAATGCAGGCCACTGGGGAAAAACAACGCAATAAACGATTTTTGTATCGTGTGCTTGTTGCTCAAAAAACTTAGTACCCGGTAACAGAGCGTAATTTCCACAGTGGCTAGGTTCATTGTCTCCTCAGTACTGCAGTATCTAGGCAGTAATACGGAATAATCTTAAGTCACTTCTGTCTGTGGTTCCAGTATGTATGCTCACAATGTAGAAAAGATATACTAACATAAATAACAAGAGAGAAACGTGAAGTTCAAGTGAAAAAAGCACTATCAGTCCCCAAAAGTGTATCCAAATCGTCAAACATATGCTCAAGTAGACGCGCGACTATAAGGGTCACAACCCGAGCCCACACCAACTCTTTCCAATACCGCAGTATCTGTTGGTGGCAAACAGCAACGAATGGGCGTTGGGAATGGAAATGACGAAAAACATAGCTCTCAAAACGCCAAAATCTGAAGATATAGATGTTGGACAAAACTTCTTGACTTAATTTAATGTTCCAATGTTGGAGAGTAGCTTACTAGAAAGTACGGCAGCCTTTGATAAGGAACAGTGGGACAAATGCCGTACAATGCTGGGACAGGGCAGCACTTCAGCCAAACTTTACGGTGTAGCGGTAAATAAATCCCCAAAATAAATAGCACTAAGTTTTCGACATTGGATGCTGACCATATGTTTTAGTGGACTCATCTAGCTGAAGGCGCTCGGTCAGGCATCCGCACCAGATCACGTGTGGTAACGCCGTGCTCAACATCAACCGCAATCGCTATCCAGATTAGATCAGAGAATTCCGATATATTGGTCATCGCCAAATATACTCTTCCGATCTCCTCGACTCTGTCTTTTGATTTCTCTTGGTGAGAACGAAATATATTAGGTGTTACTGGTAGAAGCGTTGTCAAACACTGAATACCAGATCATGCGACACATGCCTAGTAGACTACCTGAATGATATAACTCTGAAACGAGACAGCGGACTCCTTGTATCAGTCCTATTCCTAGACTTTAAGAAAGCCTTTGATAAGGTCCCACACAAAAGGCTACTCGTCAAACTAAAGTCCTTCGGAATACACAACCCACTGTACTCATGGTTTGCTTCGTTCTTAACAGAACGTAAACAGATGGTAAAGTACAATGACTGTCTCTCGTCCCCTAGACCAATCACCAGTGGAGTCATCCAGGGAAGCGTATTAGGGCCACTTTTGTTTCTTATGTATATAAACGATATATGTAACACCATAGAATTTGGGAAACCGTACTTATATGCTGATGATCTCAAAATAGTATACAGCTATAAGCCTGAGACACTAAGCGAAAGTGTATCCCAGATCCAAAAGGACCTCAATAACTTAACTATATGGAGTGAAAAATGGCAATTACCATTTAACCTCAACAAGTGCGGGATCATGCACTTTGGAAAGCATCCCTATAAACCGCGACTTCACTTAAATGAATGTATAGTCCAAACACTCGAATCAGTACACGATTTAGGAATTAATTACACAGGAAGCCTAAACTTTGAAGAACATGCCTCCTCTATTATTTCTAAATCTAGACGGCTAATTGGTTTTATAATGAAAAACTTTTTCACAACAGAGGGTAAACTTACTCTCTACAAAATATGTGTACGACCCACCCTTGAATACTGCTCTTTTGTCTTCTCTAATATGAATATCGCAGACAAGATAAGAGTAGAAGATGTTCAAAGACGTTTCACACGTCAACTACTAGGATGTAACTCGAATCTCGATTACACAGACAGATGTAAGCATCTATCTTTAGAACCTTTATGGCACCGTAGGCTAAAAAACAATTTAATATTTCTCTACAAAGCGATATATGGGCTCTCCTTTCTAACCTCCTGCCCGACTATCACCCACGACCCAGCCTATAGACTTAGAAACAACGCATATACACTACTTACCGTAAAACACCAAAAACAAATGCGTTGTAAGTTCTTTACAGTACGGTACAGTTTATTGTGGAACAGGCTGCCAATGCCTATCCGTAACTGTGATACGTTTACCAGATTCAAAAAGCTAATAACCCTATTTCTAGACTCCAAAGAGCTTCAACATTACCTTGAACTCCCGCCCACCGATGAGGCACTTTATTACGGACCGCCTAGTATCTAGAAAGAACAAAATTATAACAAGTTCGACTGTTACTAATATGAATATAACCAAATCACAGAATATATGGCTTATCCTTTCCTATTATTCATTGTTTATTAATCATGACTTCATGCTCCTAACCCTAGCTTTCAGTCCCCAAATCTCTACAGGTTAAATGTACATTATTCTTCCTAAAAGTCATGCTTTTTTTTTCTACTGCAAGTAGACAGATAGCTCAATCTTATGGATGCTGATCTACTAAGGCCGATCATTCAAAGCTCAAAATTTGGCCACAAAGTCTTGTGAGTTTCTCAATGTTTTATTTTTTTACCCTAAAGTCTTTTTCTTTTTTTCTACAATTTTATACCCTCTCATATCTTTTGATTTACTATTAATCCTTACTTCTTTAAACCATTAGTTATTTTCATAGCAGTGTGATATACTATATGGACATCTAACCCATAAAACAGAATTTTTAAATATCTGATTTGCTTGTAACATGGACCTAGTAGAGACAGTGTATTCCAACTATGTGCTTTGATTAAAGCATTAATCATACTTACCACAAACGTAAGAGAGCCTAACATCACAAAAGGAGGGAGGGTGGCGTTACTGACCAGCAAACATGAAGGTGGGGAGATAACTTCAATCCACCCATGTCTGTAGGGCAGAACATTTTGTTTAATTACGGCTCCTTATGTTTTAGTGGGATGTCACGAACTTATGGTATTGATGCTGATTTATCACGCAAAATACCTCTTTAAATCGTGTTACGAACGTTGAATTGGTTTCACTTCCTACCCAGAAATCCTATTACAAGCAAACTAGACAATTCGCTAATATACGAAGCCTACTCAAGACCCTATAATACCTGAAAAAAACAAAAAAACGAAAGGGGCTCTAATAGCTTCGATAATAAAAGGAAGATAGCCAGTTGTATATCACAATACTGTTTCTAGCACTATATTTTATTTTATAATCACACATAATCTTATACTCTCAGCTCTTTTCCGAATCGCCTCCATTTGTCAGTTGTATGTCCACTCACACCTTGCTAACACTTATTTTCTTTAACCTATTAAAATGCTCTTTCTTAACAAATACCTTAATAAAAGAAAATTAGACTGAGTAATCATACCTTAAACATTCCTACATGAATATTGGCTACTCTGCCTCTCGTGTTTTCTTTTACTTGCTCCCTCTTTCAGCCCCTTGAGATATGGAACAGGTTACTTCATCCTGCACCATCCTTAAAGCCTTGGATATCCCAAAGGGACATAAGGTTGCGATTTCTAGAAGCTCATACCTTCAATGGACCTATTCTTGACCATCAGTCGCACATTCGCAACGCAACTCTCGTGAAGCGCGCCAACTATAGTACTGATTAAAACAATCTACATTCATGTTTTATAATTTTTCAACCCAGCTATGTAATTTAATACAGTGTATATTGTATCATTTGTATCAATTTGATCTTGCCTGTAAACTGGCATGCCTCATGTAACAAACTGTTATTTGAGAATAAATTATTATTATTATTATTATTACCTGTGACATCCTCATTGGTGAGACCGTCGTGATCTCGTAGACCTTATTGCAACTGTGAGTCTGTTCCTTTTTGGGATTTTTATATATCATTGCCTTATTTTTAATTTTTTTTAAACATTGTGAATTTTTTTGTATTTTTTCCTGGATATATATATTTTCCCCTCGATCATTATCGTATTTCATACTTCATCATGACTGAACAGACACCTAAAGTACTCAAGTTTAAGACTTTGTCCCCACCTTCGTTTCAACTGATGCCTTTCTGGCCCAACAACATCGAAGCATGGTTTTCCTACGCAGAAGCCGACGAAACCTTCTACTACCGGGGTATTGTCAGTCAAAGAAAAGCCTTGTAGTGGCATTAAACCATAACCGCACAATCCACAAAGCTGAACACGAGACTACTCAGAAAATAGATATTCAATATTTAACGCGGATAAATACCTAACGATGGAAAAGGCGCGAACAAAGAATGGAATGGACTGGAGTTGATCGAGTGGCATGGCTCGGCCATGCAGGCGTGGTCTCTGCTGAATGTTACCTTATATCTTCTATTCATATTAAAAATATTATTCTTTCTCTAGCCTAACCTTGTTCTACATCATGTATTGGTAATTGATACGATACAGTGAGTTGGTGTAGTCGATGATGTGACTTCCACGTAAGATCTTATAGATTAGGCAGTTATATCATGACAAATCTACAATTTGAGGATTAGGTCTATTATTCGAGGAGTACTAATATCATAGTAGACTATAATTCTACATTGGTGAGCCCATCTAAAGAAACGCAACCTATTATTGTTAATTCTTATTTCCACCCTAACCTCAATCGGTTTTTATTTTTGTAAACGCAGTATTCTAATAGTCCTTTGATTAACGGTCACATATATTATCGTAATGTTATATCTATTAGTTCACATAACTTACTAGCTCAATCGATAATGAAAGTTGATCACCTATATCAACTAATTAGCTTTGATGGTTCGTTAACAAGCTATAGTAGCATTTACCTGCTTCAGCGATATAGACTTGTTTAAACATCAAGCCCTAGCAAATATGACCTGTTAATAGCGTAAATATTCATCGACTAACATTGCAATCAAGGATTGAATAGTTTATCTGGGTCTAATTCTTAGTGTTCCTTCGCTTAACACCTCATCCTGTTTTAGACTATGCACTATCCTGTAATATCTTTCCTTTCGATCACTGCCTGCCTAATTTCATATTCTCGAGTTCCATTGCCAAACAACAAGAGTGACACTTCTCCAAAAACATACGGTGAGTTTCAGCTATAGGTTTTCTGCAATCATAAGGTCATTTTAGATGGCTCGTTCAATAACAACCACACAATTATCTGGATTCATTCGATTGTTCTAATCCGGGCGAGTGGCAAAAACGTCAACACCATCAAGCACCCTGGAATTAATTGCCATACTGCATGTTTTATTCTGGATGCTTTTGGATCATTACTACTCACGAATGGCGTTATATATGTCGTCCACTGAATAATCTAATTTTCAAAAATAATAGAGGCGAGTTCAACTATTTTACTTAATGATATTTTTGTACTTAACATGTATATATTTTCCAGTTACTTCTGCCACATATTTGTAATTGTCCCTGGGCTAAATGCACTAACTTTTGGAAAATTTATAATTCATCATATTCGTGCCCGAAGTTTCACAAGCAGTCTTAACTTTAAAATTATTTATCTGGTCATGTTCATTATTTTTAAATTGCCATATACGTCAACAACTTGCATGTTAACCTGGCCCGTACATACGTTCTACTATGTCTTCATTTCTTTTGAGTTTAGAAATCATCTGAATCGCCTTTAACATTTATCAATAAACCCACCATAGTCGTTGTTGCTAATCGTATTTGGGTTTATAGATTGGTTTATCGTATTAGCAGCCTAAAATGCGAACATAGTTTAGATAATAAGATTAAAAATTTAGGTACTATCAACTATACTAGTAAAATAACTAAATCCTCAGGTAGCTGTTGGCTAAACAAACGTTTAAAATCAAGACTCCGTAGCCTACTAGGATTAACACTAAACGAATATTTCTGAATTGAAATTTATAATTAAATTAGGCGTCTCGGATTCTTTAACGTTATAAATTTCTGATAATTTTGAATCACCTAAAGCAACAATACCTATTTTTCCACTGACTTATCCTCAATCAACACTATAACTAGTTAAATTTAATAGTTTCAGGATATCGTCATAAAGCATTGTCATAACTTGACAATCACGTAATATGATTGATAAAATTAATGAAACTATTAACGAAATCGGTCAACAAATTGACTTATAATTACCATTAAATGGTGTTGTTTTCTTGGTATCTTCATCCATCACAGATGATTACAGTATGTTTCTCTATCAGTTGCTCATTCAGTAAATATCTCAAAACCTTGTCAGTCTAATTGATGGTTTAGCGACACAATCATGCATGCAAATAATCAGTATAAGCAGTCGAGCAAATCTCCTGCAAACTGAAAACATCAATGTCGAATTTACCCCAACACTGACTAAGGTTCAAGCCATTATCATAGACATGAGTTGGGAGTGTACTCCCCTTGGTTACAACTTATGTTCTCCCTGATAATCACATGAGCATCACTCACTATTAATCATCTTGTAAAAACTTATTTAGCCAAATACATCTTGCAGCACCACATCACTTCGTAATATGACATAGGCTTAACTGATTTTAATAACTTATAACCACTATATCTCAATTAAATCGTATTCCGCCTTATGATAAACTGCATACTTGCAACTAACTTGTATGCCCAATCAGCCGGCAAGTATAAATATAAATAAATAGTCTATCGCAGATCAGAACATTGAGTCTAGAGCATGTCTCTTACGAATACACTCATGTTTAACGATTTGTTCCTAGCTATCTGTCCAAAATTCATATAATTATCACTCACGTATTTAAATTTTGTTTTGATAAACATTCATGTGTATTAGTAATTTTACTAAATTCTATCACGGTCAAGTAAAAATGAGGTTGAGAAAATCTCCCCGTAACTAAATAAACCGTATCAAACTAACTGGAACACTAGTTGGAATTCTTTTCCACGGTAATACTTTTGTTCTTTCAGTTAGCCTACTAATACAGATGCAATTGGAAATCACATATGGACAACTTACCAGCATAATTGTTAATTGATTTCATAATTTAAACCAAAACTAATACCAATATTAACATTTCTACAATATTCATTACTTTAATATTTCTAAACACAAAATACTTACTACCTATACGTCAAGTTATTAACCAACGGCTATTAACACGCATTTTTTATTATTATTACTGTAATCCCATTTTTTATAGCTCAAATAATCTTCACCCAAATTTTCATTTTAAGCGTGTTAAGCATGAAGGCAGATTTAAAAATTATTACATGTATTTCCCGACCAGATGCTGCCGCCTTCTTTTTGATTTATATTTCAGCTTATCATTACCCGGGGGATTCTTCCTAGTCTTGGTAACCTTCGGCGCACGACGATCCCATCCAATTCGGTATCGAACCAACATCACGTTGATTCTGGTGGGAGAGTAGTGTAGTGGCATTGGACAATAACCGCACAATCCACAAAGCTGAACACGAGACTACTCAGAAAATAGATATTCAATATTTAACGCGGATAAATACCTAACGATGGAAAAGGCGCGAACAAAGAATGGAATGGACTGGAGTTGATCGAGTGGCATGGCTCGGCCATGCAGGCGTGGTCTCTGCTGAATGTTACCTTATATCTTCTATTCATATTAAAAATATTGTTCTTTCTCTAGCCTAACCTTGTTCTACATCATGTATTGGTAATTGATACGATACAGTGAGTTGGTGTAGTCGATGATGTGACTTCCACGTAAGATCTTATAGATTAGGCAGTTATATCATGACAAATCTACAATTTGAGGATTAGGTCTATTATTCGAGCAGTACTAATATCATAGTAGACTATAATTCTACATTGGTGAGCCCATCTAAAGAAACGCAACCTATTATTGTTAATTCTTATTTCCACCCTAACCTCAATCGGTTTTTATTTTTGTAAACGCAGTATTCTAATAGTCCTTTGATTAACGGTCACATATATTATCGTAATGTTATATCTATTAGTTCACATAACTTACTAGCTCAATCGATAATGAAAGTTGATCACCTATATCAACTAATTAGCTTTGATGGTTCGTTAACAAGCTATAGTAGCATTTACCTGCTTCAGCGATATAGACTTGTTTAAACATCAAGCCCTAGCAAATATGACCTGTTAATAGCGTAAATATTCATCGACTAACATTGCAATCAAGGATTGAATAGTTTATCTGGGTCTAATTCTTAGTGTTCCTTCGCTTAACACCTCATCCTGTTTTAGACTATGCACTATCCTGTAATATCTTTCCTTTCGATCACTGCCTGCCTAATTTCATATTCTCGAGTTCCATTGCCAAACAACAAGAGTGACACTTCTCCAAAAACATACGGTGAGTTTCAGCTATAGGTTTTCTGCAATCATAAGGTCATTTTAGATGGCTCGTTCAATAACAACCACACAATTATCTGGATTCATTCGATTGTTCTAATCCGGGCGAGTGGCAAAAACGTCAACACCATCAAGCACCCTGGAATTAATTGCCATACTGCATGTTTTATTCTGGATGCTTTTGGATCATTACTACTCACGAATGGCGTTATATATGTCGTCCACTGAATAATCTAATTTTCAAAAATAATAGAGGCGAGTTCAACTATTTTACTTAATGATATTTTTGTACTTAACATGTATATATTTTCCAGTTACTTCTGCCACATATTTGTAATTGTCCCTGGGCTAAATGCACTAACTTTTGGAAAATTTATAATTCATCATATTCGTGCCCGAAGTTTCACAAGCAGTCTTAACTTTAAAATTATTTATCTGGTCATGTTCATTATTTTTAAATTGCCATATACGTCAACAACTTGCATGTTAACCTGGCCCGTACATACGTTCTACTATGTCTTCATTTCTTTTAAGTTTAGAAATCATCTGAATCGCCTTTAACATTTATCAATAAACCCATCATAGTCGTTGTTGCTAATCGTATTTGGGTTTATAGATTGGTTTATCATATTAGCAGCCTAAAATGCGAACATAGTTTAGATAATAAGATTAAAAATTTAGGTACTATCAACTATACTAGTAAAATAACTAAATCCTCAGGTAGCTGTTGGCTAAACAAACGTTTAAAATCAAAACTCCGTAGCCTACTAGGATTAACACTAAACGAATATTTCTGAATTGAAATTTATAATTAAATTAGGCGTCTCGGATTCTTTAACGTTATAAATTTCTGATAATTTTGAATCACCTAAAGCAACAATACCTATTTTTCCACTGACTTATCCTCAATCAACACTATAACTAGTTAAATTTAATAGTTTCAGGATATCGTCATAAAGCATTGTCATAACTTGACAATCACGTAATATGATTGATAAAATTAATGAAACTATTAACGAAATCGGTCAACAAATTGACTTATAATTACCATTAAATGGTGTTGTTTTCTTGGTATCTTCATCCATCACAGATGATTACAGTATGTTTCTCTATCAGTTGCTCATTCAGTAAATATCTCAAAACCTTGTCAGTCTAATTGATGGTTTAGCGACACAATCATGCATGCAAATAATCAGTATAAGCAGTCGAGCAAATCTCCTGCAAACTGAAAACATCAATGTCGAATTTACCCCAACACTGACTAAGGTTCAAGCCATTATCATAGACATGAGTTGGGAGTGTACTCCCCTTGGTTACAACTTATGTTCTCCCTGATAATCACATGAGCATCACTCACTATTAATCATCTTGTAAAAACTTATTTAGCCAAATACATCTTGCAGCACCACATCACTTCGTAATATGACCCATAGGCTTAACTGATTTTAATAACTTATAACCACTATATCTCAATTAAATCGTATTCCGCCTTATAATAAACTGCATACTTGCATCTAACTTGTATGCCCAATCAGCCGGCAAGTATAAATATAAATAAATAGTCTATCGCAGATCAGAACATTGAGTCTAGAGCATGTCTCTTACGAATACACTCATGTTTAACGATTTGTTCCTAGCTATCTGTCCAAAATTCATATAATCATCACTCACGTATTTAAATTTTGTTTTGATAAACATTCATGTGTATTAGTAGTATTACTAAATTCTATCACGGTCAAGTAAAATTGAGGTTGAGAAAATCTCCCCGTAACTAAATAAACCGTATCAAACTAACTGGAACACTAGTTGGAATTCTTTTCCATGGTAATACTTTTGTTCTTTCAGTTAGCCTACTAATACAGATGCAATTGGAAATCACATATGGACGGGTTACCAGCATAATTGTTAATTGGTTTCATAATTTAAACCAAAACTAATACCAATATTAACATTTCTACAATATTCATTACTTTAACATTTCTAAACACAAAATACTTACTACCTATACGTCAAGTTATTAACCAACGGCTATTAACACGCATTTTTTATTATTATTACTGTAATCCCATTTTTTTATAGCTCAAATAATCTTCACCCAAATTTTCATTTTAAGCGTGTTAAGCATGAAGGCAGAGTTAAAAAGTATTACATGTATTTCCCGACCACATGCTGCCGCCTTCTTTTTGATTTATATTTCAGCTTATCATTACCCGGGGGATTCTTCCTAGTCTTGGTAACCTTCGGCGCACGACGATCCCATCCAATTCGGTATCGAAACAACATCACGTTGATTCTGGTGGGAGAGTAGTGTAGTGGCATTAAACCATAACCGCACAATCCACAAAGCTGAACACGAGACTACTCAGAAAATAGATATTCAATATTTAACGCGGATAAATACCTAACGATGGAAAAGGCGCGAACAAAGAATGGAATGGACTGGAGTTGATCGAGTGGCATGGCTCGGCCATGCAGGCGTGGTCTCTGCTGAATGTTACCTTATATCTTCTATTCATATTAAAAATATTATTCTTTCTCTAGCCTAACCTTGTTCTACATCATGTATTGGTAATTGATACGATACAGTGAGTTGGTGTAGTCGATGATGTGACTTCCACGTAAGATCTTATAGATTAGGCAGTTATATCATGACAAATCTACAATTTGAGGATTAGGTCTATTATTCGAGGAGTACTAATATCATAGTAGACTATAATTCTACATTGGTGAGCCCATCTAAAGAAACGCAACCTATTATTGTTAATTCTTATTTCCACCCTAACCTCAATCGGTTTTTATTTTTGTAAACGCAGTATTCTAATAGTCCTTTGATTAACGGTCACATATATTATCGTAATGTTATATCTATTAGTTCACATAACTTACTAGCTCAATCGATAATGAAAGTTGATCACCTATATCAACTAATTAGCTTTGATGGTTCGTTAACAAGCTATAGTAGCATTTACCTGCTTCAGCGATATAGACTTGTTTAAACATCAAGCCCTAGCAAATATGACCTGTTAATAGCGTAAATATTCATCGACTAACATTGCAATCAAGGATTGAATAGTTTATCTGGGTCTAATTCTTAGTGTTCCTTCGCTTAACACCTCATCCTGTTTTAGACTATGCACTATCCTGTAATATCTTTCCTTTCGATCACTGCCTGCCTAATTTCATATTCTCGAGTTCCATTGCCAAACAACAAGAGTGACACTTCTCCAAAAACATACGGTGAGTTTCAGCTATAGGTTTTCTGCAATCATAAGGTCATTTTAGATGGCTCGTTCAATAACAACCACACAATTATCTGGATTCATTCGATTGTTCTAATCCGGGCGAGTGGCAAAAACGTCAACACCATCAAGCACCCTGGAATTAATTGCCATACTGCATGTTTTATTCTGGATGCTTTTGGATCATTACTACTCACGAATGGCGTTATATATGTCGTCCACTGAATAATCTAATTTTCAAAAATAATAGAGGCGAGTTCAACTATTTTACTTAATGATATTTTTGTACTTAACATGTATATATTTTCCAGTTACTTCTGCCACATATTTGTAATTGTCCCTGGGCTAAATGCACTAACTTTTGGAAAATTTATAATTCATCATATTCGTGCCCGAAGTTTCACAAGCAGTCTTAACTTTAAAATTATTTATCTGGTCATGTTCATTATTTTTAAATTGCCATATACGTCAACAACTTGCATGTTAACCTGGCCCGTACATACGTTCTACTATGTCTTCATTTCTTTTGAGTTTAGAAATCATCTGAATCGCCTTTAACATTTATCAATAAACCCATCATAGTCGTTGTTGCTAATCGTATTTGGGTTTATAGATTGGTTTATCGTATTAGCAGCCTAAAATGCGAACATAGTTTAGATAATAAGATTAAAAATTTAGGTACTATCAACTATACTAGTAAAATAACTAAATCCTCAGGTAGCTGTTGGCTAAACAAACGTTTAAAATCAAGACTCCGTAGCCTACTAGGATTAACACTAAACGAATATTTCTGAATTGAAATTTATAATTAAATTAGGCGTCTCGGATTCTTTAACGTTATAAATTTCTGATAATTTTGAATCACCTAAAGCAACAATACCTATTTTTCCACTGACTTATCCTCAATCAACACTATAACTAGTTAAATTTAATAGTTTCAGGATATCGTCATAAAGCATTGTCATAACTTGACAATCACGTAATATGATTGATGAAATTAATGAAACTATTAACGAAATCGGTCAACAAATTGACTTATAATTACCATTAAATGGTGTTGTTTTCTTGGTACCTTCATCCATCACAGATGATTACAGTATGTTTCTCTATCAGTTGCTCATTCAGTAAATATCTCAAAACCTTGTCAGTCTAATTGATGGTTTAGCGACACAATCATGCATGCAAATAATCATTATAAGCAGTCGAGCAAATCTCCTGCAAACTGAAAACATCAATGTCGAATTTACCCCAACACTGACTAAGGTTCAAGCCATTATCATAGACATGAGTTGGGAGTGTACTCCCCTTGGTTACAACTTATGTTCTCCCTGATAATCACATGAGCGTCACTCACTATTAATCATCTTGTAAAAACTTATTTAGCCAAATACATCTTGCAGCACCACATCACTTCGTAATATGACCCATAGGCTTAACTGATTTTAATAACTTATAACCACTATATCTCAATCAAATCGTATTCCGCCTTATAATAAACTGCATACTTGCATCTAACTTGTATGCCCAATCAGCCGGCAAGTATAAATATAAATAAATAGTCTATCGCAGATCAGAACATTGAGTCTAGAGCATGTCTCTTACGAACACACTCATGTTTAACGACTTGTTCCTAGCTATCTGTCCAAAATTCATATAATCATCACTCACGTATTTAAATTTTGTTTTGATGAACATTCATGTGTATTAGTAATTTTACTAAATTCTATCACGGTCAAGTAAAATCGAGGTTGAGAAAATCTCCACGTAACTAAATAAACCGTATCAAACTAACTGGAACACTAGTTGGAATTCTTTTCCATGGTAATACTTTTGTTCTTTTAGTTAGCCTACTAATACAGATGCAATTGGAAATCACATATGGACGGGTTACCAGCATAATTGTTAATTGGTTTCATAATTTAAACCAAAACTAATACCAATATTAACATTTCTACAATATTCATTACTTTAACATTTCTAAACACAAAATACTTACTACCTATACGTCAAGTTATTAACCAACGGCTATTAACACGCATTTTTTATTATTATTACTGTAATCCCATTTTTTTATAGCTCAAATAATCTTCACCCAAATTTTCATTTTAAGCGTGTTAAGCATGAAGGCAGAGTTAAAAAGTATTACATGTATTTCCCGACCACATGCTGCCGCCTTCTTTTTGATTTATATTTCAGCTTATCATTACCCGGGGGATTCTTCCTAGTCTTGGTAACCTTCGGCGCACGACGATCCCATCCAATTCGGTATCGAAACAACATCACGTTGATTCTGGTGGGAGAGTAGTGTAGTGGCATTAAACCATAACCGCACAATCCACAAAGCTGAACACGAGACTACTCAGAAAATAGATATTCAATATTTAACGCGGATAAATACCTAACGATGGAAAAGGCGCGAACAAAGAATGGAATGGACTGGAGTTGATCGAGTGGCATGGCTCGGCCATGCAGGCGTGGTCTCTGCTGAATGTTACCTTATATCTTCTATTCATATTAAAAATATTATTCTTTCTCTAGCCTAACCTTGTTCTACATCATGTATTGGTAATTGATACGATACAGTGAGTTGGTGTAGTCGATGATGTGACTTCCACGTAAGATCTTATAGATTAGGCAGTTATATCATGACAAATCTACAATTTGAGGATTAGGTCTATTATTCGAGGAGTACTAATATCATAGTAGACTATAATTCTACAGCCTCACACGACTCAGAATGATATAACCGTCTTTTGTCACACTCTCACGCGTTATCTTAGTCTTCGTACCGACCGTAAGAGATAGCGCACACCACGTAGAAGCATTTCTCGTAAGCGATCTGTCTCTAGACCACGAGAGACAGATAACCCGACTGGTGCTAGTATCATAACCAGTATGGAAAGGACTTAGGAATCATACGACCGTCAAGTAGCCCATATGCATCTCCGTTGCACATGGTCCCTAAAAAGGACAGCAACGATTGGCGTCCAACTGGTGACTATCGGCGATTGAACGCGAAAACCATTCCCGATCGTTACCCGTTGCCTCACATTCACGATTTGACAGCTACCTTGAAAGGTACAACTGTCTTTTCGAAAATCGACTTGGTTAAAGCGTATAACCAAATCCCTATGGCTACTGACGACATACCGAAAACAGCTATCATAACTCCCTTCGGACTCTATGAATTTTTGCGAATGCCTTTCGGTCTAAGGAACGCTGCTCAAACATTCCAAAGATTCATAGACGACGTTTTTCGAGGTCTCAACTTCGTACACGCGTATGTTGACGACTGTCTAATCGCAAGTCCGGACAGAGAAACACATCTCAAGCATCTGGATCTTGTTTTCGAACGATTACAAAAACATGGCATAACTGTAAACGTTCAGAAATGCCAATTCGGAACCGACTCATTAGACTTTCTGGGACACACTATCGATGCTCAAGGTATCCGACCCCTTAGAACCAAAGTGGCGGCCATTCTGGATTACCCAGAACCGACCACCGTCAAGCAATTACGCACGTTTAACGGCCTGGTAAGTTTCTATAGACGTTTCATACCGAAATGCGCATTACTTATGAAACCTCTGACCGACCAACTTCGTGGAAATGCGAAATCCATTAATTTGGACGACACCGCACGAAAAGCATTCTCCACAGTTAAGGAACTGATTGCTAAAGCAACAATGCTCGCACATCAGGACACCGAAGCACCCATTAGTATCGCAGTAGACGCATCCGACTCGGCAATCGGAGGAGTCTTACAACAATGGGTTAACAACTCCTGGCAACCCTTGGCATTTTTCTCTAGAAGGTTGCTAGACACCGAATCGAGGTACAGCACATTCGGTAGGGAACTCCTAGCTATGTATTGTGCTGTACGGCATTTCCAACACTATATCGAAGGCCGTGAATTCACTCTTTTCACGGACCATAAACCGCTCACTTTCTCGTTAAGCTCTCCTTCTGACAAGTACTCTCCCCGTGAGTCTCGACAACTGGACTACATTTCGCAGTTTACTTCAGATATTCAACACATCTCTGGAGCAAACAATGTAGTTGCAGACGCCTTATCTCGCATAACTTCCTTGAACAGTTTCCAAGGAATCGACCTTCTTAAACTCGCCGAGCTTCAAAAAGAAGACACTGATCTTCAGCACGAGTTATCGTCCACAACACTTAAACTACGCATCAAACAGATGGGAACAGGTAAGGAAA
The DNA here is from genome assembly GCA_944470405.2 of Schistosoma mattheei. Classification (NCBI taxonomy): domain Eukaryota; kingdom Metazoa; phylum Platyhelminthes; class Trematoda; order Strigeidida; family Schistosomatidae; genus Schistosoma; species Schistosoma mattheei. Next base: position 6,973,729 of record OX103950.1, read on the forward strand.
CCTTACTTTGTGACACATCTACAGGTAGGGATCGCCCAATCGTGCCGAAACATTATCGACGCAATGTCTTCAATACATTGCACAAACTTTCTCATCCAGGTGTTCGTGCAACCATCAAGCTTATAGCAGAACGGTTTTGCTGGCCTGGCATGAATAAAGACGTGAGGGAGTGGGCACGCTCCTGTGTAAGCTGCCAAAAATCTAAGGTTATCAGACACAATAAATGTCCCTTAGGCTCGTTTAAAACTCCCGATGCTCGTTTCGACCATGTTCATCTGGATTTGGTAGGACCTTTACCAGATTCAAATGGATACTCTTACCTCTTAACCTGCGTAGACCGTTTCACTCGATGGCCAGAAGCAGTACCTATCAAGGACATCACTGCTGAAACAGTGGCCCGCACCTTCGTCGAACGATGGGTAGCAAACTTCGGCTGCCCTTCAACCATCACTACAGACCGCGGACGTCAGTTTGAATCTGAACTTTTCCGTCGTCTGACCACACTTTTAGGAAGCACTCGCTTCCGAACGACCGCCTACCACCCACAAGCAAACGGGTTGGTAGAACGTTTTCACCGACAACTAAAAGCTTCACTATCAGCTGCAAACGTTTCACAGTGGACCGACGCTCTTCCACTCGTCTTACTAGGTATCCGCAATGCAGTGAAAGCTGACATTGGATACACTGCGGCTCAACTCGTTTATGGAACGACACTTCGACTTCCAGGAGAATTCGTGGATCCTTCGTCCTCTTCAATGAACATGGATCTAACCTCCTACACGAACAGGCTTACAAACGCAATGCGTTCAGTTAAACCTGCTTCCACTCGACCTCAATCAACTGATGTTTTCGTTCAACCTGACTTACGATATAGTACACACGTTTTCGTTCGTCGAGACTCGCATCGACGACCATTCGAATCAGCATACGAAGGACCTTTCAAAGTTCTTCAACGTGAATCTAAGTACTATATAGTCGATAAGAACGGAACAAACGATAGCATCAGCATCGATCGCTTAAAAGCAGAGTATTTAGAAGGAAATCCTATTCACGTCGACTTTCCTTCGGTACAATCGAACAACACGACTCCTACACTCATAATTCCTCAACCGACAACCAACACTAGCGATGATACTCCGAATGTATCTGAAAATAACCTAAAACGACGCGTTCTGGAAGAAGAGTAAGATTTCCAGAACATTTAAACGACTACTGCACGTAAAGCACTACTCGACATTTTATATTATCTCGATTTTCTTTTTACGATATATAATTTTTTTTTAAAAAAAACAATTTTAATATGCCTATATGTTTATATTTTTAAAAAAAAACAAAAAAAACAAAATTATTTTTTAACGCTATTACGTGTGCTTGAGTTTATTTTCCATTTTTTCGCCGACATTGTGTTTTTACGCACATACGAGTGTATTTCGACATGCACTTACATTTCTTTTTTCTTTTCCAGGACGGCTGGAAAAGAACGATGCAGTTTACGAGGAGTCGAAATTTTCGTTGTAACTTTTTCTTTTTTTACTATGTTGTACCTCGGTCCCATATAGTAAGGAAAGACGACCAGACGCTGCTACACTTAGTAAGCTATCAGAAGAGTGTTTACCAACGACAAACTCGTTGGGTTTAAACTTCTGGGTCAAAAAAAAAAAAAAAAAAAACTGCCCCACTAGGGGGGGAGTGATCTGTAGCGGTAAATAAATCCCCAAAATAAATAGCACTAAGTTTTCGACATTGGATGCTGACCATATGTTTTAGTGGACTCATCTAGCTGAAGGCGCTCGGTCAGGCATCCGCACCAGATCACGTGTGGTAACGCCGTGCTCAACATCAACCGCAATCGCTAGCCAGATTAGATCAGAGAATTCCGATATATTGGTCATCGCCAAATATACTCTTCCGATCTCCTCGACTCTGTCTTTTGATTTCTCTGGTGGGAACGAAATATATTAGGTGTTACTGGTAGAAGCGTTGTCAAACACTGAATACCTGTGACATCCTCAACGGCCTGTATAAGGTCTGAAACTCGACTGGAGATAAACCTCGTCATTTAACTTCACATTAAGCTCGTTTTACGAGAAATATTTGACTGACATCACACAGACCATAGGATAAATGATCCTATCAAGTCCGAGTTCAACGCATCAAAACTTGGTCTGTAAAAGATGGAAAACACCCGAAAACAATCTACTATGCTGGACTGCGGAGTGTCTGATATGCAAGTTGGTAGTCGTTATCAAATTCACGGAAACGATGGGCAATATTGGTGTCGGCTATCATTGAGCATAGCTCTCTCATCACCATAATAATCAGAGTGTCCAGACAACCTTGTTCATCATGCCTCACGACCATCAAATCTCCATGTCTGATGGCTGTAAACTTCAGAAACTGAGAGGGCCTAACTGGTGCACGTCAGGCCCAGTTGAGATGCAAAACGACCTTATAGTGCAATTCGTTTTTAAAAACACACGGTCCTTAAGGCTTAAAATAAAATTGCATAGAAGATTTACATTGAACATGTGACGCAAAGTACAGAGACGGGCAACTAAATGTGTATTGGGGCTGAAGAATAATTCTTACGAAAACAGACTGCGAAAAATTGAATTATTCTCGCTGACCTATGGGAGCATAAGAGGTGGTCTAATAATAGCATTTCACATATTAGGTATGCGAATTCACCGTAATACAAGCATTTTACAAAAGAATCACCACTGTGTTCCTCGAGGTAACCCCTAAAAATTGCACTTCAAAGGTCAGAACCGCAGATACCCTCCAAATGTTTCTCTTTACCAGTTACCTCGACTTGAAATGCCCTCCCAAACGAAGTGGTCACAGCATCCTTAGTGGGTAACTTCAACGGGAAGCTCGATAACGCATACTCACCCACGGATTATCACCTTTTGCTTGGGCCAGCTGTGTCTGATGCATGTTCCATAATTTACTTGTCATCATTACCACATACAAGTAAACAGTCCCTATCACTCATATTATCATCTCTGTCTCCCTTCTTGTTCCTACATTTCCGTCTTTCAAACCTGTCTCGATTAAAAATTAATCAATCTACTTATTTATTTTTTCATCGTCTCGTGGCACTCGAATTTTCACAACTAACTAATCTCCTGCTCGCCTACGAATGCCCTGGTACGGCCGAGAGTAAGGAGAGCCTGCTCCCCCTCTCGAAATGCTCTCACATGGCCACGTGTATATAGCCTCTGCCAGAGAAGTCCTACTCACTGCCTTCTCGTGGTGGCGGTGCTGTTTAAAAAATTGAGAGGACTAAAAGCGAATGTCCGGCGCTTTGACCGGGTTAGTGGGCATGGAGAGTCCACCTAGTGGGGTTGGAAAACCCTGATTCAAAACCAATGGTGGACATGGGTTCCAGTATCCTGAAGCAACAAATGGCGTATGAACCGATCGTTGGTCACCGCCTACCATGGGACTGCATCTCCATACGTTGCTCCACTGCCTTGTGGATTAGAAACTTTAGGTCAAAAGCCCGGGCTGTGGCCTCTAAGAAAACCACCTGCTTCTGTTTGGGCACCCGGGCAGTATTCCAGCCCCAGACAAATCGAGGAATTTATGTGGCGCATACGTATTTGGTGCCTCCTTGTACCAATATCTGTGTTCAGATAAAAATAATAATGCTGGCATTCATAAACCATGCTGCCATGAGACAAGTGTATTCACTTAAACTACAAGATATACAAGTCCACAAACAAATATCAAGATGACTAGAACTAGTGTATTTGAGTGGCTAGAGTGCCACCTATTAGATTTTGCCAGATACCTGGAACGGTACCGAAACAATGGTAAGCGAATGCAAAGAAATTAATTGGTTTTTACAGCCTTACGACAAAGTTATTAGACCGTGCATTTAATCGGTTGGCATTAGTATAAAAATGTTGCATTATAATTCAGAGGAGTGGAAAAAGGACTACGACTCAAGGTAGAGACCTTGCAATAAATTGTTAAAACCAAATAATCACAAAAGTCCTTATGCCTATTAACTCTCGTAAGGGAACATAGGCCACCCACCAGCATTCTCCGTACAACTCTGTCCTGGAAAATACCTCTTAGTTGTTTCACCTGGTTATCCATTAATTTGATGTCTGTTTTTAATTATCGTCGCAGTGTTTTCTTTGGCCCTCGACGTTTCCGTTTCCCTTCAGGATTTCAAGCGAATGCGTGCTACGTTTGATGATTTCCTCAGTATATGTCCCATTCACTTCCAGTGTCTTTTCCTAATTTCCTCCTCGACTGGAAGTTGATCTGTTCTCTCCACAGTACGAAGAAGTCGGAAGGTCGTTATCGGAGACCAGAAGTAGCCATATCATCCGGTTCAAACTAAGGGGCTTCCTTATGAAATTTAATGACCATTAGGCTTTGTTTGAGTCCTGTTTTGGTATTTCCGTTCTCTTGACTAACATTTGACTATGAAAGCATGTCATTTATATTGAGAGGCTGTGGTATGATCAGTCTTAAATTATCGCACTTGGATACCCCCTGACTTTTGACGTATGAATTTTTCAGCCACTAAATTAGGTAAGTTCGAGCAAAATCCGTTAAAACACGGTGCTACTCCTATAATACATTCAGCGCAAGTACGCCTAAAGCTATAACTGTGGTGAGCTAGTGAACAACTTGACTTCACTCTGTGAATCTAAAAATTTACAAGACTTAAGGAGAGACTGTAGAACACAGAGCGTTTGAGGTCTGGATACTAGAAACTGCAGAATAAATGCTAAACAATGCCCTCTGAGCCCGAGTCATTAAATGACAGTCATTTATTGTAACGGGAAAAAGATAACGGCCTTTGACCGAGAAAACTGTTGTTTTGAATATTAGTAGTTCCACTGTTTTGGATGCATGTGTTTCTACTCAACTTTCGAACTTGTTTGCCCATAATTTTAACCTCAGTCACTTTGGTTTCATTCTGTTTTCGGTTTGGTATTTTTGACGTTTTTGCTCCGGAAACCTGAAAATTAAAAGCTTGTTTTTAATTGTTATAATCATTTTTAGAATGATCTATTTGTGTTTATTGCTTGTGATTTACGGGTTGTCTTTGGTGTCTCGAATCGGGATTTTATTTTATTGTTATTTGGGGTCATAAGTTACGAGTGAACCAATCGACAATTGATCAAATAACAAACGAGATCATTATTTAGATGTATCCTTTCTGGTAATTTTTCGGAGTTAGAGAAAAACGTCTCATGCCGGTGTGTACCCTTGTTCTATCGACAGAAGAAACCAGACCAGTAGTGAACAGATCTTTAATTAAGTCTTGAACCTGAACAAAAGGAGCCGAGGTCACTCTCATCAAACACACAAAGCTTTTCAGCATCCAAAATAATAAGACGTGCATTTTCTTTGCAAACTAAGGAAGTGATTGAATACTTGATCAATAATGTTTTGACATTACTAGGATATTTGAGAAGAAATCTTAGCTAATCAGTATGAGTTGTTATAAACTCTTTTTGTTGAATGTCCATGAGGAGGGAAAAGATTTTTAAGTGCCAATAATTTATGATAGGATTTTGTCAAACTTTCCCTAACCTCTGAAGATGAAAGTTCAGTCAATATGTAAGATTCGGGTCTGGACCAGTATCAATAAACTTATCTGTATACACTACTGTGATACTAGGTCTAATCCAGATAAGGCTTATCTTTTATGAATTTGAAGTTAGAAAAGAGTTATTGCACAATTACTTCAACATCACGATCCTCATAAGGCCGTTTTTACGAATGATTCATAGCAGACTCAGTTCAGAATGAGTGCTACACCCATTGGAATATAATTTAATATCACTGAACTAGTTGAAGCCTTAAAAATATAGTGCAATTCTATCACCAATATAGTTTTTAGTATTGTGAAAGTTAATTACGATCACATTTTGCTCATCACCTTTCTTTTCAATATGAATTTGTAGTGTGACGTCGAGTCGCGGTTGACTATGATCACCATTACAAGAAGGTTGCGTACCAGATACCAGGCGATTAGAGGTTGTAGCGAGATGTATCTGTTGGCGATCTCGTGGTAACGAAAGAATACCGAGATCGTGCCAAAAGAGTACAAGCGGAATCACTGAGCAAACGTAAGTGCGTGCAAGGTCACAGTCAACAGAAAGAAGAATGTCCAGTTAAACAAACAAGTACAGTGAAACAATCACTGGTTGTAATCATAATTGTTTCCATTAAAGCAGTCGCGTTCTCTTAATGAAAGTAGGTTACTACAAATTTATCCGTTTCCCAAATTCATTTGCAAAGTGCAAAGAACTGGATATCAGGTCAGGGTGGTTCAGGCTAGGGAAGTGTTATATTATCTGACTTCAAAGTAAGATGGAGTAGGTTAAGTAGTCAAACCATTCAGTTTCAACAATAAATCAAACAAATTGAGTAAAACCAATGTTTCGACTACATTTAGATATTTGCACCTTGAAACATATGGCTTCCTTAAAATGTGGTTTCAGTGTTAACCTCAGATTTACTGACTCTACTGAATAAGGGTTCTCTATCAACCTTTACGACTGTATCCTATCCCAGTTTATGTATCTCTTCCTTTGAATTTTGACATTCCTATGTCTATGGTAAAAAAGGTTAATGACATCAACCAAAAATTGTATTCTTTACCTTGCTTATCCTCGAGATATCATTATGTAAATACATATAAAACGACTTATGCGATAATGTTTTATCCTGTGTATCTTCAGTAGTAGAGTGTCAACGAACCGCTATTTCGAATGCGGTGGAGGAGCTATTAAGGTTTCAACGAGTAGGGGTTGAAATAGTAAACAATTTTTCTGACCTATAGTATAAAGATAAGCTGAAACAACTTGACGCGATTCCTCTCTTCTTGTAGACTGAAGTACGATCCGCAGTGGACCTCGGTAAAATAAGTTATTCAAGATGTAACAATGAGCAAGTTTACTAAAAATATAGCAAAAGAAACAACTGTCTGTGAATAAGGCAAGACGGCAACAAATAACATCATCCACAAAAAGGTAAATTAAGCGACAAAGATGATAACAATTTTTATGAAATGAATGTCACTTGTAAGCTCCTAATGGGAAAACAGTCACAAACAGAGTTCACTTGATCAAAAAAAGGCTACTCTGCACTGTTGGCACCAACAATGTGAAGCGAAATGCTAACCCATCAGTGTTATTGAATAATAACCTGGGTCAATATTCCCACGTAGTATTAAATGGATCGAAACGTTGCTATATTATTGTTGCAATCTTCACTCACAGGCCGTGGCCAGTAAAGTAAAAGAATAGATGACTGAGATTGAGTTTATTTGAATAACACCAGCAGAGTGGGTATTAAGGAACCAATCAATTAAGTCTTTTATTGATACAGACAGACATTAGATACTGGATATAGAAGTGGTCACATATAAATTGTCACGAATAAAGAAAAAAATGTGGTCTCTATTTGGTCGTTACGAAAATCGCTGAATAAATGTCATAATAGATCTGGTATATGCATAACACATCCTTAACATATATCCCGTATAACCCTTCCATCAAGGAGTGACCATCTGAGAGGACATTCTCAGAAATGTTACCAGCCGAAATCAAATGTTACGACCAAAGTTTTAATCATCGAATTGAGTCTTGCTTTAAATGGTCTCTGCGTCAGTATTCTCTTCGTCGCGTTGGAAAAAACGGCCGGATCTCTATGATACCACGAATAGCGAGGATTGAGGTAGGTCATATGCAATTCTGTCCTTAGCACTAGTACCGAGACATGCTGAAGAGGCTTAGTTACCTTACTTCGAATTTGAATTCAAGGTCGCCCAATGCGTGTCCTCGAGAGTGTTTTTGAGTTCGGGAAGACCTTGAAAAAATGCTCTGAAACAGAAAAAATCTTGGTAGTTGACTTTTATGCTGACTGGTGTGGACCTTGTTGTCGTATTGCCCCGCAATTTGAGGCTCTCTCATCTGAGTTTCGACAGGGAAATTTTGTCTTTGTGAAAGTGAATACAGACCGTTGCTCAGAACTTTCCCGACAAGAAGGGATTTCAGCTCTACCAACCTTCAAACTGTATCATGACGGAAAATGTATTGAAACAATTGTTGGTTAGGTCAAATTATTTGATAACCTGAGTTAAGGTAGCAATGTTGGTCGGTTACGACAAGTTTTGAATGAATTCTCTCTGGATAACTCAATAATACAGCTCAAACTCAATAAAAATCACTTGGAAAGATTGCGTGCATTTGGGTGTTTACACAAGATTTGCGACAGAATTCTAAGTTATCCTCAAGAAGATAAGTTTCGCCGCATTGGTTTGGCTAGCTCTGATTTTATAGAAACACTTCTAGTTGTTCCCGGATGTATGGACTTCCTATTTTCTGCAGGTTTTCAGGTGTGTTTAATTCGTTTGTTTCATTTGTTCCGAAAGTATTTTTTTGGACTTAGAAGTAAATAGCTGCCTATTTGACATTTGTTCTTTCCAAACTCCAGTCTCCTTCAAAATATTTTTGAATGCTGAGTGCTTACAAACTGTCAGCAGTGTGTATAACGTGTGCTGTTAATACCAGGATTTTACTAGGAGAGTCGTGATTTTGCACTGGGTGATGTACATTGGATAGAGTACCAATGAATTGTGGCTTCCTGTAAATAGATTTATAGTGTTTATGTTACAAAATGTACTACAATCAGTCATTTTAGTGATTATTAATTCATACCCCTATTAATCAGCTCCTAAGAGTAAATCGTAAACCAGTTATTCATTACTCATAAATAAACTTTGTTACTTAAAATCAAGCAGATTTTAGTCCAAGTTCTTGTTATTCCAATTAACATGAGGAAAAACTGTGATAAGAATTGGTATCTTTTATAAATGTCATGCTCACAACAAACTGGTAAAATTTAAATAAACCATGACTTTCAGTCATTATAAATTATCGTTGTATGGTGATCACGTTGAACTAAACTCTCCTTTACTGTATCACGGCCGTTGATTACCATTTATCCAAAACATGGAAAAGTATAGATCTACTGGGCAGCCGACAAACTAGTGAGTGTAAAAATTTATAAAGTAATCAGAACTAAGAGAACCTCAAATACCCTGATATCTATTTGGGGCCTCCTTGTACCAATGTTCATGTGTCTAAATAAATAAATAAATTAGAAAACCTGAGTATTATACACCAAACTTGTTGAAATTGTTTACTATTAAACTGTAGTGTCTAGTACTATATCAAGTTGAAATGGGTTGTTCTAGCTTCCTGATAAACCAATTTATTCTTCTTGGACCACATTTGAACCTTTTCAGTTATTCGCTCATAACTGACTGTCTGAGTGTATGCGTGTTCATGTTTCATCTCATTCATCACATGTCTTCAGCTTATTTTTGTCTGGCTCTGAATGGTGTCACGCTTCATCAAAGAGAATTGGTATATTTGGCTTCTCCGGTCTAATTCCTCGGCTAGTTTCCCTTATTGTTTGTCTGGGGTATCGAGTATATAAAAAATTCAAAATTTCCTCTCGTATTTGAGTTATTCCACTATTTAATACAAATTAAGTCGACAATTATGTAAAAGGGTAGGTGGCCTGTATATTTCATTAACATCACCATACAATCAGGTAAAAGTCAGATCAACGGGGGACTAAAAAATCATACAGGCTCATTTTATTCGGGTGGTGAAACTCTGGTTCGTGGCATTTCGTTGTGGTTATCTTATTTAGGAATACGTCCGTCTAAGTAATTTTTCTTGGTAAGATAGCGTGAGCCATAAAGCTATGTTTAATCTTATGACGTCTACATTTTATGTGGTCCAATGTTCTGTATTGTTTAGCGACTATGAAATAAACTAACTATTTTTATCCAGATAATCGCTTATTATAACTCTAGTTCCTGCAACCTAATTTTGTTATCATAAGCTAGGATTCTGTCTAGTTGTAAGGTTCAACTTATATACTGTAAGTTTTAAATACTAACCTCGAATCTCAAGACAATAAAACTAAGAAGAGTTAGATGTCTTTGGAGTGAGAGGAAGGTTATGAGTATTGTGAGGGAAATAAGACGTTCAGGATGTAAAGATAAAAAAGGAATTCATGTTGTTCATTCTGACCAATTTCCAATTGTGTTACTTATAGTCTCTAATTAACAGTTTATGCAATTCATTTTACCACCTTTAAAGTGAAAGTTTGCACCTTTCTGTATAGTATACAGTAATACTTAGTATTTATTGAGACGATGACGTGTCTTGTCTTAGTAACACTTAGGTTTTTCGTATCTAACTAGTAAATCGTGTACAATGAATGCGGATGTGGTTGTATGAGTTATGGGTTTCTGCGTATCCTTTAACTGCTATGAAGAATTTTACACCTTACAAGTAAACTGTCTTTAGTATCATGTACAGTTGTTTCTACCTTTTTTTTTCATGCAATGTTGATTAGATCTAATTCCAACGTGACAATTTATATTGTCACGTTTAGTATCTCGTAGATATTTAAGTATTCTTTAGTGTCAATGGTAACCGAACTAAGTCATTTACACTTTAGGGATCTTAAGCCTATATATATATATATATATATATATATATATATATATAACGTTGATGCAGTTTGTTTATCTTTACCACATTTTTTCTCTTTTAAGGAGGCTGATGATGCTTTTGTCTTACCAGCTACTTTTGATGTCGGTCATTTGAAGAAGTTATTTATTCAGTTAAGATCTTGTTTGGTATGTTTTGATTATTTATTAAGATAAAACAGCATATATTAGTTTAGTTGGTTTATACAACTATTTGTTCACCAGTTATGTGTCATATTATGGTTATTTTGAGTTTTAACACTGCATTTTCTCACCGTACTGAATGTGTGGCTATTTTTAATACTGCGGTATAACTGTACGTGTACTGCAACTAGCTCATATCCATTTCATTTCCTCAGGATTGTATTGGTTTTGATTCACGCATTTTCTACCGTAGTTGTTCGCTTACTAGGGGCTTCAAGTGATCAGCTATTTACTTGATGTGTAGACACTAGTAACTTTCTCTTTTGTATTTCCAAGTATGCATAATAATAAAGACGGTTATTAGGATAGTGCAGTCATACGAAGTTTTTATTTATTTATCTATTTATTTAAACACATAAACATTGATACAAGAAGGCACCAAATATATGTGTCACACAAACTATTTGGTTTGGATGAGGGCTGCGATACTGCCCAGGTGCCCAGACCGAGGCAGAAAGTTTTCTTAGGAGGCTGCTCCCCATGGATCAGGATACATTTGAAGTTTATTCTTTTAATCGAAGTGGAATACCTGGGAGCAATGGACGGCCGTTTCGTCCTGGTAAGGGGCTCCTCAGCAGCGAGCATCCACAACCCCACATGTGGGACTCGGACCAAGGATCTTCGGCCTCGTGCGCGAACGCTCAACCTTTAAACCACTAAGCCAGCATCCAACGGTGTTAATGTCAAACTTCTATCAATCCATGATCTTGCGCTACCGTTCATCCACTGTCTGAGGTAGATACCTATCTCTACCCGACACGGACTGAACTCCATTGGTCACGGTTTCTCACTAGAACTCCAGAAAATCCATCTTGAAGCCAGTCACTAATGAGCACGTGATAGTTATTATCAGAGTGGGGGTTTGTGGAGATTGTAGTAATTATTTGTTAGTTGTATTCATGATTCGATCGATTAAAGTTAGAGATTAACACCGTTGGGTGCCGACTCAGTGGTCTAGAGGTTGAGCGTTCTCGCACGAGGCCAAAGGTCCATTTGAATATGTGACAGTATCTAGAGAAAAAGAGTATATTCCCTTTACTACTGGTTGTACTAGAAAGTTTAAGGTGATTTCGTGTATTAATTGATGTCTATCGGTACCAGTATTTGATAAAATTTTGTTGAAAAATAATAAAACATCAGGTTTTGTAAACAAAAACCTCTGTTGTTTTGTTTAATTAATTAAACAGTCAGTAGTTGAGGCAGGTAATAGACTAAGAACGTCCTTCATTAGTTATAATGACACGGACTTTGAAGATCACGATTTTAATGTTTTCTACTTAGCTTTATTTCAAATTTATCTAAATGTTTGTTTTGTGTTAGCGTTTTCTTGAAATAAAATGAATTAGTAGAATGCACCATAAATGCGCCCTCAAATGCCCTGGTATGCCCGAGAGCGGGGTGGGCCCGCCCTCGCTCTCGAAATGCTCTCACACGGCCACGCATATACAGCCTCTGCCAGGGAAGTCCTACTCACTGCCTTCTTGTGGCGAGGGTGTTGTTTACGAAAATGGGAGGACGAAAAGCGAATGTCCGGCGCTTTAACCGGATTCCAAACCAATGGTGCACATGGGCTCCAGTATCCTGTGGGAACAAATGGCGTATGAACCAATCGTTGGTCACCGGCTACCATGGGACTGCATCTCCTCACGACGCTCCACTGCCTTGTGGGTCACACCTTTAGGTCAAAGGCTCGGGGAGTGGCCTCCTACGAAAACCACTTGCTTCGGTTTAGGCACCCGGGCAGTATCACAGCCCTCACACAAATCGAATGATTTATGTGGCGTATATATACATGGTGCCTCTTTGTACCAATGTTTATGTGTTTAAATAAATAAATAAATGTCTATTAGTGAATGGTATAAAATACAGGGTACTACCTATAGCATTCGTTACTGGAATGGTTTGTAAAAACCCAGAAAGATCTAAGCATGTGGTGCTCACTTGATAAAAATAAGAATTTGCTTTTGTCGTGTAGTTCGGTCGTTTAGTGTTTAAAGCGCTCAGTCGTCAAGCAGTCGGTTACAGTTTTGAATCTTACCCTACCTACCTAGTATCATTACTGCTCATACAAACAGGATGGGTGTAAGAAAGCCAAGTATATGGACATATATTAGGTCACTAAGTTATATGACAAATAGGAATGATGTATTATTAATGTTAACTAGCAGTGTGTTTTATCAGTTTACTTGACTGGTTAATTTCTGTTAAAATATTGGTTTTGATTGACAAAGTAGTTGTAACATCTTAAATCATTATTTTCAACAAATCATCATTATGTTTCGTTATAATCGCATCATCTACCCACTTACCACAGATTCGCAATTTTCAATTTACTTTTAGCCGGTTAGTTCTGTGACAGTAAATCAAGACAGTCTGGATCTGAGAAGCCCTGAAATAAGTTTTGTTAACCGATTGCTTCAGTATCGTTCTTTTGTTGTAAACTACATGGATTTAGAGTTACAGGTAAGCGGTACATAAACTATTTGTACATAACCTTTTTTGGTTAATTTAATAGGTTCACATTTTGAATTCATTTAATCTGTCGTTTCTTTCTTTTGCTTGTTTGTTCAGGTCACTGGCATTAAACTGTAATTTTAAAATGGTTAGACCTATTTTTAAGAAGTTTACTCTTTGATGGTATCATATCAAGGAATTGATACAAGAATCATCAGCTGATCAGTTAGTCATAAACAACTTAAAACTTGTCATTTTTGTAAATCAACCCATGTCACTGTTACACCAACATTTACTTTACTTACTTACGCCTGTTACTCCTAATGGAGCATAGGCCGCCGACCAGCATTCTCCAACCCACTCTGTCCTGGGCCTTCTTTTCTAATTCCATCCAATTCTTGTTCATTTTTCTCATGTCTATCTCCATTTCCTGGCTTAATGTGTTCTTTAGTCTTCCTCTTTTCTTTTGGCCGTGAGGATTCCATCTGGGGGCTTTTCTTGTGACGCAGTTGGGTGCTTTCCTCAATGTGTGTCCTATTGTAGACTCACTGGCTCTATAAGTTAAGCATAGAGAATATGATTCAAAAAGAATGAACGGATTGGAATAACAAATTGTATCAGAACTTAAGATCTAAAGAATACAAATGAATCACCTTATATACGTCGTTGCAACCAACTTTGAGCCATGACGCGCAGCATCTCCAACCACTGATAGCGGTTATCACGCGAACTCCAACCAGGTAGTCTGGATCTACCACGTGGCTCAAACAGTTTATGATTTTATGAACTGATGCCGCGTCCTGGTTTAGCCTGTCCCAATTATATAACTTAATCCTATAACGATGAGTATCGCTCACCTGGTCTGATGGTAGTGGATAGTGAGATAAAGATTCAACAGATTCACCATCTTTACATAGTTTCTCTACTTTCAATCTCAGTTCAGTCTTATATCAAATGTTTTGGATAAGAAGCAATTGGATTACAGAATAGGTAATTTCATTTAAATGCCTAACTAATGTTACAACCCTCAACTGGAATAATCAGTATCAACGATCAGTCAGTAGAAGCACCTTTGTATTTGCTTAACTAACGTTTTCTTCTAGCGGGAATGTCATGGAGTTCACAATATACAACCACAAAGACCAATACATTTCTTCTATTTTTTTCCTATTTATTCACTAGACTCGGGCACGTGAATTGATTCCCACTGAACAGCTTCTTTTATCCGCCTCTCAAAATAATAGTTGTTCTATAGATGATGTGGAGCCCAGAGATTTTCTTCGAGAGTTATTAATTTGGTTTAAGAGTGAATTCTTTAAATGGGCTGACGACTTTGTATGCAAAACATGTGGTGTAAGTTTTCTGTTTGTAATTTTGTTAACAACATTTCATCTTATATTCATAAATTGTCAATTGTTTTCGATTTAAATGAATAAAAACAGTCAATGGTAAACAATAAATCTGACTAGTCAGCCTTACCTTATAGTGATTCCAAGGGAAGTCACTGTTTGTTTCAAGACTGAAAATCATCGTTAAATGTTACACTTAGAAGCTAGAGTATCCTGTACTTAATTAGTTCTCTGCAAAAGGACCGATTATTTATGCTAGTTAGTTACTGATTATTCACTGACTTCCTGATCTAGTTTTTCCTGCTAAGTACCAGTTTAGTAAAACATAGTAATAATCTGTTTTGGGATCTTATCGATGTAGTTTTCCTTAACTTTCTTGTTTTTCCATGTACACTGACATAGCTTTCATTTGAATTTCATAGTTGTAAAATTTTAAAGAAGCGATTGATCATCCCGATAAGAATTAAATTTCCGATGACAAAGTTTACCTGAAAGTTGGAAATGAAAATAATGAATATACAGCCGAATTAACTAGGTATAACAGTTGATATAGTGAAGAGGTATTAAATCTAATGATCAGATTTTAATTCTTTCGAGGGCGGGTAATTTACTATATGATAGTGGCTAGAATTTGTCGGCAAGAAACCGTGCACATAGGTTTCGTGCTATATGGTACTCGTTGGCAATCTGTGCTTGTAATCTTGAGGGAACTGATGCTTCCCGGTCGACTTGATCTCGTGTCATCCAGCTCCCCACCCAGAGACGTTGCCAATGTGTTATCCGGGTCGCAACTGACCTATGAAACTGTGATGTATTGGTTAATTATTGGGTAATGGTCAGTGTTATGTATGTCAAGTTCTTTTTAATGCAGATGGAATTCTATCGATCGATTTGCGATCAGCACTAAGCCTAGGTCTAAGATTTCTTGTTGAATACCTTCAATTACCATATTACATCTCAAAATAGTGCACGCAATGTCGAGTCACCTAGACTAGTGGCCACTTTGCAGCTTTATCAATAGAATTCGATCAAGACTAAAAGGGACCTAATATACATGACATTGATCACTACCGAGTGACCAACATGTATACATGTTTTTATGTCGAATAAAATAACCTATTCTTATGGCCATTAGTTTCATCTTTGATCTCAAGTCATTCAAGAACTAAAGTCAGTAGTTCAATCTCTTAAGCAGCCGCATCTTGGCCAAATTGTATCGTTGCATGTTATCAATCCATCAGAATTCTCTTTTTTCATTTTCACAATTTAAAATCCGTTCATTGAATCATAAAATCTTGACCGATTTCAATGTAGAATTACTCATTTCGTCCTGTAATTTTATTAACAACTTTCTCCTAGTGAACTTTCGTTCATCTTTGAGGGTATATCTTATGCATTCTTTATGAGCATGGAGTTAACCTTAAAATTGATGCATTAACTTACATTCTAAGCTGTTTTACACGAATCTATTCGCCATAGGATAACTATTATTTCACCTTGTCCCAAATTTCTCTGGATTGTTTATATTCTAAGCTGAAGGTTTCTTCTCTAGTAGTTATATTTCATTCAGGATATATATAGAGTTGTGTTTTGTTTGCTGTTTCATCCTTTTATTGAACTCTTCAGTAGTGTACATCCACAACCATAAACAAGTGTAGAACCGAAGTCTCACAACAAACGTTTAACCATTAGGATCATTGTGTTGGCGTCCAGTGTTCCACATTTTTAATATCAGTGAGCTTTATTAAAAACTTATTGGTCTAACGAATTAAGACTCAACAGTCAGGGTTAATTAGTGCTCGTCATACCAGTTTAATAAAACATTTGCTAATTGTAAACAACATAGTGTTTGTAAATCGAAGCTTGTTTATTTATCCCTATTAAAGTTATGTATAATAAGCAGTAGATGTATTTTGTGTCTGTATTATAGACATTACCTTGATGATGAAAATAAATGTTTGAAATGTTTTTTTCGAGAAAAAAATATTAGTTAGCGTTTACGTTATTTCTCTGTTCGGATTCAGAACTAAATTAGGAATCAGTCCTCATTAGGATATATGCATCCTGTACAGGTTGTAACATTATAATCATTTTGTAACAAGTCTTAGAATGTATGCGAATTGTGGGCAGTGGTGGAGTCCAACACTTAAATTTAGTCATATTGTAGTGGACGAGAATACCAGTGAGTACAACCAAATGTATTTTAGCACAACATTACAGAATCTCTTGGTAAAATCTGAGTACCATGGAGTAAATACTTCATTTGTGAGATGTTCATTGTCTCAGACTTTGTTGTTTCTTCTCCACACCAATCATTCTCTGTTCTCGTTCTCTCCTATTCGATCTTCTTAACCTTCTGTCTCTACACATTTCATTTTCGACTGATGATACATACCACTTATAACTATCAGTATCAGTAGCATGCACCGCAACATATGTGGCTCATTAAGTGCATGCATTTGCATCCCAACCAATGATAATGTTCACACTAAGAGTCAGTCAGTTACAACATATAACCTATACGTATGTACATCGGTTCAAGTTACCACACCAAATAGTTTAGAGTAGTAAACGTTTGGGTAAAATGAAACGTGCTTTTCAGTTTAACACATTTAAAATATACTTATATACAGATTATTGAGTAATGATTTGGGTTATGTGAAATGTTGTCAGGTCAAATCCCAGAATAGTAGAAGTAGTAACAGTATCCGTGGTAATAGGAAAGATTAGGCATCAAAGATAGGACTCGTCAAGAAAATATAAATTAATGAAATAAAAACAAAAGTAAGTTATGAGGAATTTAGGATATTCAAGCAGACCTCCTTGAGTTGCTCCTCACCAACTCCATCATTCTTCCATTCTTGTTGAGATTTCGGTTGCTTTCTGTTTTCCCTTTACTTCATTTCCCTCTTCTGTCCGTAAAACTCCTAATTACAATTCCTGATAAACACTTTATACCTGTCCATACAAGTAGCACACACCGCACTTGTACCTTTAATTGTTTTACACTTTGTAAAATTTTCATTAATTTAATTTCAGGGTAAAATGGTCGCATTCTCAAACGATCAGCCTCAACTGGATGAAATGAATGATGGTGGTGCAAACGTAGTAGAGATTTATCAGTGTAAAACAAATAAAACACATCCATTATATCGTTTTCCTCGATATAACAATCCTAGAAAACTACTTGAAACTCGTTTAGGACGATGTGGTGAATGGGCAAATTGTTTTACATTGTTCCTTGTTTCTGCTGAACGTCACACTAATCAACTTGGTTTGATGCATGCCGACTTATTATGGATTGGACAGATCATGTTTGGTGTGAAGTGTACGTTTCGATCATTACTATCATTTAATTGGTAATTATAGCAAATTCTTAAAGGTTTAAAACAGTTTAGAATATAGATTCGTACGTCTAAGTTTTTCTGAGAAAAATTATAGGGATTTCCGACGTCATCTATTTCTGTACTTTTTCAGTCATGTTACAGCGTATGAAATATTTTTACTTTATCCTTATTTAAAAGATAATATTCATTGATAATAATTATATGCGCACTAGCGACTAATTTCGTGTGGTTATTTCTGGAGTTCTAGTAAGAAGCCGTAGCTAGTGGAACTTGAGCACGTCAGGTGTGAAACAGTCACCCACCGATGATAATATTGGAAGATAATTGGGAGATGTCGCGATCTGATTGAAATTCATCATGCAAACCATTGGATTCTCGCTCATTTGTGTAAATGTTAAACGCTTACCGCTAGGTTTTGGAAGTCCTGCGTTCAATCCTTAGTGGGGTTATGGATGCGCACTGCTGATGAGCATCGTACTAAGACGAAACACTTGTAAAGTGCTTAGTTCCTCTAAATGGTTGTCTAAGTAAGATCAGCTCGTAATGTAAACTATAGGATACATGAGGTCATTTAATAGTTTAAAGTAGTAAACGTTTTAGTAAAATGAAACATGTTTTTCAACTTAACACATTAAAATATTCTTATGTGCAGATTACTGAGTAATGATTTTGGCTATGTGAAAAGTTCATCTATAAGTATTATTGCTTTATATATTGACTATATAATTTAAAGAAAGTCCGTGGAGATTCCAAAATACTAATGATTCCTCAGAGATTCATAATTAACACCAAGAAGTTTATGCCGACATGTAGAATAATTTATATGCAGATAAGTCTCAACTTTTATCAAGTTACTCCAAAAGTAACAAAAAGTTGGTTAGCACACTCAATTTATAGTTTAAAGAAAGTATTGCCGCGAAAAAATCATTCACAAGTAAAATTTTCGTCAATTTTAGTCTAAGACTGGAGGCCCTGGATCCGAATCCCGCGAGCGGGGTCGCGGATCAGTCAGTCAGTAACAACGTAGAACTTCGCACGTGTGTACATCAGTTCGAGTTGCCATACCACATTAGCACAGAGATGCAGTGGCCAATTGAAATCCCGTAGTGGTAGAGGTAGAAAGAGTACAAGCAGTAATCGGGAAGATTAGTGTTTGAAGATGTTATTTAAAGAGTATAATACAGTGAAATAAATTTGGGAAGAGAAAAAAAGAGACAAGGAGGAATAAGGAGATCAAAATTTGGGAGAACACAAAGAGTGTATGCACCTGCACAATTGCAAACGATTTTGAGCCATGTCATTCAAGGTCTCTAACCATCAGTTGTTATCATCTCGCGGATCCCAACTAGGTTACACCTACCAATATGACTCAGTCCACTTGTCAATGACTTCATGGATTTGTGCCATGTTTTGGTCTGGCCGCCCCTAGCTTTCTTCCAATCTACTCCTACACCATCGAACATCGCACGTCGGGGCAGTCGATGGTTGGGCGTAATTAACTCGTGTCCCAGCCATCTCAACTGATGAAGTTTCATTATTTCATCAATTAATTTGCCATCCTTACCTAGTACCCGTTTCCTAACAGCTGAGTTACATACTCGGTGGTCCCAGGATATACGAGCAATGTTCCGAAGACACCTATGATCAAATACTAGTAACCTACGAAAATCCTCTACTCTTACCGGCCATGTTTCACTGCCATAAAGTAGGACGGAACGAACTACTGCACAGTAAACACGTCCTTTGGTTGATAGACGGATATCTCGCCTAGTCAGTCAGTCAGTCAGCTACAACGTAGGACCAGGCACATATATGCATCGGTCCAAGTTGCCATACCTCATTAACACAACAAGATGGACACCGGATTCATAAAAGTAGTTAATTCAGAGGTGGTAATATATAAAAGAAAGATTGCAATAAGGATATAGTACAGGAAGAAAGAATTAGTGATTTTAATCTCTTAGTTTAAGGGAAGACAGAGAGTGTATACACCTACGCCATTGTGATCGATTCTGAGCCATGTCACCAAGAGTCTCTAACCATTGGTTACGATAGTCACGCGGACCCCAACCAAGTAGTCTGCATCTACCAACATGGCTCAAGCTAGAAGTTAGTGACTTCAAGCACTGATGCCACGTTTTAGTTTGGCCGTCCCTAACTTTCTTCCAACCATCTCCAATACCGGTTAGCATTGCACGTCGTGTTAATCGGTGTTCGGGCATACGTAACACGTGACCCAACCATCTCAGTCGATGAAGATTCACAACCTCATCAACTGGTTTACCATCATTTCCTAATACCCTGCGTCTAACCTCACTATTACTTACCCGGTGATCCCAGCAGACGCCAGCAATATTTCTAAGGCATCTGTGGTCAAATACTAATAGCTTACGAGTGTCTTCTACTCCTAATGGCCATGTTTCGCTGCCGTAAAGTAGAACAGAACGGACTGCCGCGCAGTATACTCGTCCTTTTATTGATAGACGGATATCTCGCCTTCGCCACAGGTGACGTAAGTTGGCAAAAGCCAAGCGAGCTTTTCGAATCCGTGCTGAGATTTCGTCAGACACCAACCCATTAGAGCTGATCAGACTTCCAAGGTCAGTTAAGTTGTCAACGCGTTCGACTACTTCACTCCCTATCCTTAGTTCAGGTGTTGACGCAGACCAGTCCTGAAGCAACAACTTGCATTTAGAGGGAGAGAATCGCATTCCAAACATTCTGGCATTGTTGCTTAGTGTTACCAAAAGACTCTGCATTTTGTCAGCGTCTTCACCAAACAGGACTATATCATCTCCGTATTCTAAGTGGATAAGTGGACCTCCTAGAAGGAGATCAATACCCGAGAACTCAGTCGACGAGAAAGTTATTTCCACCAGTAGATCTATGATGAAGTTAAACAAAAATGGAGATAATGGACAGCCTTGACGGACACCACTTGAGGTTGCAAAAGCAGATGGCAGTTCGCCATAAGCTCTGACTCGACTAGTAGTGTTCGAGTAAAGAGCCTTCACAAGGTTTATGTACTTCTGGGGTACGCCTTTCAATGACAGACACTGCCACAGAATCTCGCGGTCTACGGAGTCAAATGCTGCATTTAAGTCAAGAAAGACCACCATTGTCGGACGCCGATAAGTATGCCTATGTTCTAGAACCTGACGAATGGTGAATATGTGGTCGATGCAATATCTCGCCTACTCCATAAATGACGCAAGTTGCCAAAAGCTAGTCGAGCCTTCTGTATCCATGCTGAGATTTCGTCACACACCAGACCACAAGGGCTGATGAGACTGCCAGGATAAGTGAAGCGGTCGACATACCCAACTACTTCACTCCCTATCATTAGTTCGGGTGTTGATGCAACCCAATCCTGAAGTAAAATTTTGCATTCGAGCGGGAGAATCGCATCTCGAACATGCTTGTATTGTTGCTTAGAGTGGTCAGAAGACTCTGCATTTTGTCAGCGTCTTCACCAAACAGGACTATTTTATCGGCATATTCCAGGTCAACAAGTGAATCTCCCGGTAGAAGTTCAACCCTTGTAAATTTAAATGAGGAAAGTGTTATCTCTAAAAGCTCGTCAACGACAAAGTTTAACAAGAATGGAGGGAGTAGGCAGCCCTGACGAACACCACTTGAGGTAATCAATTCTGATGACAGTTCGCCATAAGCTCTCACTCTACCAGTTGTGTTCGAGTAGAGAGCCTTTATAAGGTTAATGTGCTTCTTTGGTACTCCTTTCAGTGACAAACACTGCCACAGAACCTCACGATCAACGGAATCGAATGCTGCCTTAAGGTCGAGAAATACTACGATTGTGAGGCATCTGAATGTGTGTCTGTGTTCTAGGACCTGACGTAGTGTGAGTACCTGATCTATACAACCACGTCTAGGTCGAAAGGGATCGCGGATGCGCACTGCTGAGGAGTCCCACAATAGGACGAAACGGCTGTCGAGTGCTTCCAGGTTTTTAATGGTGGTCTAACATCAATCGGTTGATGATCTCAATCAAAAACATAATAATCTCCACAACTGTATACTGAATGATTTAAGTCAATAAATATGCATGTAACATTATTATGGTTACAAGTTAAGTCCTTCAATCATTAGTCAACTTCATCATGTCTAAATCACTACTCCATTTATTGATGCTATACTTACAGAATTCCTGGAATTGAAGTAATATAGTGACTGCGTTGAAGTACAACATTACTATAACATCATTTACGTAACATTTTCTAATTTGCCTCTATATAGCTGGTTAAAGGATAAACATAATGATAAAAAACTTTGGGTTCACTGTGATCCATGTGAAGTACAATTGGACAAACCTTTACTGTATGAATCTGGATGGAATAAAAAATTAATTATATTATGGCTTACACAGTGCCACCTCGATCATTATATCAGAAATCGGATAACACTACCAAATTAGTAACTGTGGATATACAAGATGTGACATGGCGTTATACACAGAAGTTTTCAGAAGTAAATTGCTTTATTGTCATCTATATCTTTTTTCCCTTATCAACTAAACTTATATCTTTTCAACCATCTCAATAGATATGTCAGTAGATATTTTGTATTTCAATTTACATTTAAAATGAACCAGAGGTTAGATGATCTGTACTAGCCCTGCCAATGTAACTCTTCTAGGTGATCCAACTCCCTTTTGAACACATTGATAAATGAAGCTTCAACTACGTGTTGATGTAAAGAGTTCCACTGGTTCATGATTAATTCGATTGGAAAGTCGATTAGCATGTGAGAAGTAATTGTTTTCGGCTGTGTGAAGGTATTTAAAATGTACTTGTAAATTCCATGTTCCAGAAGACGAGAAGAACGAGAGCATATCAGCTGTAGTCCAAATATTAAGGGGTCATCGCGTGAACTAAAGGTTCTAAACTCGATCCTCTCTGGAATTGTGAACACACACTGCTAATGATTCTTATACTAGAATGAAACAATTGTTGATGCTCTCTATTTTCCAATGGTTGTCTAATCAAAGTTAGTTTCTAAGCTTTATAAACAGAGATGATTGGTGGCTAGCAGTGGAATCCAGGACACGCGTTTCGTCCTGCTTAGGACTCATCAGCTGGATGTGTGTGATCAATTGCAGTTCTAACATCAACGGAAAGATTCAAACAACCAAAACAAAAATCAGTTAGTTAGTTCCTGTTGCAAACTATTAAATAATAAAGGAATTAAGAAAATAGTAACTCGGTGAACGGTTTTAGCCGTTGAATTTGTAACTGCATTAGAAAGAACCCAGGTTAAACTATTTTATATTACTAAACCAATCATAACTGAGAGAGCCAGGAAGGACATTTGTAAAACGTTTCAAAACTTGGAAAGCAACAACCTTTTTCTAGATGAATCAGGTTATATTATACAGTTCTTCGGCGTTTATTTGTTGCACAACAAGCACAATTTATCAAGCGACATGATGATTATGAACGAAACAGATTTATGTTGATCGATTTTATTAACAAAGTATGCAAATTAGTTAAGAATTTTCTCAGTATAGAGTTGTGAAGATTATTAAGTTTTTGATTGAGATCGTGAACCGTTTGATGTTAAACCACCATTGAAAACCTGGAGACACTGGACGGCCATTTCGTCCTATTGTGGGACTCCTCAGTAGTGCGCATCCACAATCCCGCTCGCGGGATTCGAATTCAGAGCCTTCAGTCTCGCGCGCAGACGCTTAACCTCTAAACGACTGAGGCGGCATCCAAGGGTGTTAATGTTTAACCTTAACCAATCCACGAAATTGTGCTACCATCCTCCTTTGTATTGAGGTAGATACTTGTCTCTACCCGACACAGATTAGCTCCACTGGTCACGGCTTCTCACTGGAACTCTGAGAATTCCCTGACGAAGCTAGTCACTAGTGAGCACATGGTAATTATCAATCGGTTAAGAAGCATGTATATCAGCATTGGACTTAAACACTGCATAACGAATCATAAATATGGTAGTGGATGGTGACTGGCTTTTAATTTCTTGGCTATGAAGTCTATCTTTCCGTTGTTTAATCTTATGAGGTGTTAAGAAATAAAACCGTAATAATTCATTGTTCAGTCTAGATCTTTGGTTGATGTTAATTCATGATCTAGTCTATATATACACATTTTGCCAACATACACGTTCGGTATGAAACTGGACTGTATAGTCCCCATACGTCATACATTTTTGTACATTTCCTGGACAGGTTCAATCCCGTCGAAATATGATTAGAGAATCCGTATTGGCGTATAAATTAGCGGACATTCATACTAATGCTATCCGAAACTGGTCGCTTAACAATAATCCAGCCGATATTGACCAAAAACCATACTGTTGGGATTCAGTTATTGATGAATTGGTGAGTTTCCTTCATCCTTCAAAGTGTAATGATCAACTTCCGGGTCGTCAAACTGGATCGTTGGAATGGCGTCAAGCTCGTGGTGAACTGGGTCAGACTTCTCTGTATGTTGAACCACTTCTTAAAGGGTAGGTCCTATTCCCTATTTTACACTATTGTCTCAATATTGCTATGATATGACGGTAAAAAATTTAAACAGTAACTTCAGATTATACCCTTCCGAAAGTTCAACTTTGCTTAATATTTATCTCAATATAGAAACATTATTACTGTGGTTCCAGTATATCTTTGAAAATTAGGTATGCGGATATCTTTCAAGGTCATGTATGTAAAAGGTTACTATTGAATAATTACAACAGTTCATTTGACAGAATGAACACTTTTTCCATTTCTTCATAGTGTTTATGGAATGACTTGAATATGCTTTAATCATCATTCATTTGTATTAGTTGCTTGAATCTTCCGATTGATGTTAAGGACTGAAATCGATCAGTTTCTTTTTAGCGTATGGGCATCCTGTGGGGATCACTTTGATACTGCCAATAAGTCGCAAGCATTATCACCAGAGTTGGATAATGGCTAGTAGTTTAATACAGGACGAGCGTTTCGTCCCATTTGGGTTTCGTCTGCTGGACGTGCCTGGATCTGAGAGTTGATGTTCACTCCGGCACTCGCAGATCCAAACAACCAATATATATCAATTAAACACCACCGATTACTCAAGCCAATGGCTATCTGGGCTCAGTAGCTGAGTCGATAATGTGGTGGCGTTTGAAGCATACGGTACTGGGTTTGATTCCTGAAGTGAAAATCAACTCCAGGATGCAGGTACGTCTGACTGAAGAGTTCCAAACAGAATGAAACGCGTGACCTGGATTCCACTGCTAGTCATCATCCATATCTGCCTACTCATCACTGTTATTTATTGTCTTAAATCTAGTTAAACTTTTAAAACCGTTGCATAGATCTTTTGTTAACAAGCGTAGGCTAACCAGAGATCTCTAGCTAATTTTGTTTTAGGCTATCTTCTCCCATGTGTTATTCATTATTTCGATGCCAATGATTCTCAGCGCAGTGTATTTCTTGGTCTACCTCTTTTTTGTTTGCCTTGAGGATATATTTCGTGTTACAAACGGTGTTTTAGTAGCAAAGTAGCTAACCTTCGTCTAACCTCAGCCTTATGAAAAACACGGCTCAAACGCCCGAGTATATGTTTCCATATTTTATTAGGAAGTTGCAATCCTGACGAAATTACATTATAACATATTTACTCAAGGAAATAACATAGAATTTTATCTTACCCCTATTTCCAAGTTCTACTTTTTAATATACTAAGTGACTAGAAAGGATGTTGGAATTCGATTAGTAGTCATGTGTTGTAATTCAACTAACGGATAATGTTCTCCGACTTTAGCTACGTATTGAATGGATGTAGATCACTGCTCTTCAGCTGTACTATATCCACAATAACTTTTGACCTAGTCCTAAAACTAATGAAGGGTCAGAAGAAACGACTTATTATTTATTGTTATTTATTAAAACACATAAACATTGGTACAAGAGAGCACCAACTGGGTATACACCACACAAATCACTCGATTTGTATGAGGGCTGGAATACTGCCCGGGTGCCCAAAACGAAACAGGTGGTTTTCTTAGGGGTCACACCCCGGGCTTTTGACCTGAAGGTCTAATCCACAAAGCAGTGGAGCAACGTAAGGAGATGCAGTCCCATGGTAGTCGGTGACCAACGATTGGTTCATACGCCATTTGTTCCTTCAGGATACTGGAGCCCATGTCCACCATTGGTTTGGAATCAGGGTTCTCCAACTCCCGTAGGTGGACTCCATGTCCACCAACCTGATTTCGTAAACAACAACCGTTGTGCGAGAAGGCAGTGAGTAGGACTTCTGGAGGTCGCTGTGTACGCATGGTCATGTGGGAACATTTCGGGAGGGAGAGCTGGCTCTTCCTACTCTTGGCCGTACCAGGGCATTTAGGAGGAAAGAATAGAGGAAGTTTATTACCTGTCTCATTCAATGATGTTACGGTGGGAATGCTTAGGCATATATATATATGATGTCTTTGAGAACCAATTATTCAACATCGAAGTTCCATGCCGTTTGACCTGTGGGTACATATGCGATTTCAGCATTCGAAATAGTGATTATTAAATATTTTTTGTTGCTGATTGTGATTTAATTTTTTTTGGGAAAATATTGCATTTCCCGACATAATGGACCAAACCGAGTTGGTAACCTGGATGAGGTTGATTCCAACTGTACTTATTAATTCATTTCTACCTTCAAAGGTTGTTTATATATTTCTCACAGTACATGAGTGCGCTAAACTATCAAGTTTTTTCACCCATTAAGAGAATATGAGAAGATATATTTTCATACTTAAATTATTGTAACTGATTTAGGTATACTATAGATTATGGCTTCACTGTTGCATTTAAGATTTGTCGATTAAAGATCTAGGGTTTAATCTCGTGAATTGCTTATTTAAATCCTGTCCCACATCGTTTAATTCGATTGAAACTATTTGATTATCCTGTAAACAAAGTATGGCTCAAAATCTTGTACATAAACCTGTACTCTACAATCAATTTATAATAAGCAGAAGAAATGATACCTGTGATGAACGGATTCCTTGTATATTGTGTTGAGGTTTAAATCCCTCACAAAACCACATTCTTATATGGTGCTTTGTTAGTGTTCTTTTTGTACATCTGCGTTTCTGCTTCCATTTGCCGGAATTCCCCACATTAGGTGTCTATTATTTTTATCACGACTGAAGATCTTATATTCTTACTAATCTGTTACTCTTCTCATGTGCTGCTCTTTGTTATTTTGTCATGGAGAATGTGGATTTATTTGTAACAGATTGGTTTCTTTCGTTTGTCATAATTATGTAGCTATTTAAAACTGTGATGCATTCGACAGTTATTACATCTTAATATAGGACTATTGGTCAGTGGTCATTCATAACTCCACTATGGATCTAAACTATAACATTTATGTCTCACTCAACTATCACTTGGACTTTAAACCACATATCTAAATTCAATCAATTCGCAATAATAATCAATCGCCTTTGCCATTAATGACGCGCTGCCTTACACTTGACATGCTTGGACTCCATTGATCACATCTTCTAACTAGAATTCCAGGAATTACCACACGAAATCCATTCTCTCTTAATAAGTCTTTGTATCAAAATTTGGTTTTTAGGATTGATTGTGTCTAGGTTTGTTGTATTCGTTGTATTCATATCAAAGTGAGTATTTGTTTCACAAATTTTAAAGATCATCACAGTTTCGTTAAAATTACTACCACTACTACTATCGTTACTATCATTATTCATATGTTGTACACTTGTTAATGCTCTTTTCTCCCAGTATGTCTTTTTATTTCGCTTAATTATAATGTGTATGTGTCTCAATCAACATTTTTGTATTTAAAAAAAATAGATCAAAGTGTATTATTACCCCGTCTAATTCGGAACTTCAAAGTGGAATATTTCACTTACGTTATAATTCAGCTTTAAATATTTACCAGCGTCCTTATTATTCTAATGATAGTAATAGTAATGATAATAATGATAATAATAATAATGCAAAAACGGATACTGATGTTGTATTAAAGTTTCAATGTTCTACAAATTCACCAAAAGCGAATAATCAAGAGTCAACCAAATTGATTGAAAATGCTCGGAAAGCCGGTTTATATGGATGGCAGTCTATGGTCTATCAATGGAGAAATATTTTTCGGAAGGTTGGTTAATTCCTATGTATCTGCTTAGTTTCTTCATTCAATATAACTTTCTGGCAGGGAAGTGGATGTTAAAATGATGTTAGTATTCTATTTAGATATTGGTTGATCGACTGTTGCTTGTTTACAAAGCTAAATAATCAGAATGGGGATTTGTGGAGATTGCAGTAATTTTAGTAGTTGAATTAATGAGTCGATCTAAGCTAGACCACCATTGGGAACCTGGAAGCACTAGAGGGTCGTTTCGTTCTAATATGGGACTCCTCAGCAGTACTCATCCATGATCCCGCTTCCAGGTTTTCAATGATGGTCTAGCTTAGATCGACTCATCAATTCAACTATTAAAATTAATACAATCTTTACAGACTCCCATTATGATCATAATCATGTGCTCACTATTGACTGGATTCAAGATAGATTTCCTGGAGTTTGGTGAGAAGCCGTGACTAGTGGAGTCCAATCCGTGTCGCTTGGCGACAGTTATCCACTTCAGGCAATGAATGAAGGGTTTCTCAAGATCATGGATCGGTTGAAGTTTGGTCCTAGAGATGGTGCAACACAGTGGCTTGAGACGTTATAATATATGGTTCAGAATAGAAGCCAGTAGCGATCCTGCCGTAACTTTCTTCTACTTTCTTCATAAAATTGGGAGAATTCTTTCTGATTATGCTTTAGCTAACCGAACTGCCTCCCCCATTATTATTATATCACTCGCATACACTAATTTATGTTCTTTGTTGTTTTCCTTTTTCTTATACGCGCTTTACATTCTCTGTCTCCTCACAACTTCACTGTTATTGTGTGGCGCATATGTATTTAGTGCCCTTTCGTACCAATATTTATGTGTTCAAATAAATAAATAGATAAATAGAACATGCTTGTGAAGTAATTGGAAGACTCACTTCTACATAATGATGGGATTGTCCTAAACAGCAATGAAATTATCTAGTTCAGAGAGCACAAGACTACCAAAATGGTTCCAGTGTTTATGAAGAATGTTGAAGTAATGACTAACTGTTTGCATAGATTTATTTATTTGTTCTTTTGTATATTTACAGGTGGAACTTGATTGGCACATGGTTTATTTAGCTCGTGAAGAGGATAGTAAACCTTCAGAAGATGGAATAATTATCTGGATGCTTGATTTAAGAAATACTAATTATCGTGTCGGAAAAGTAAGCAATAATAAATAATAACTATGTGTAGGTTTTAAACTTTTGATAAATGCTTTCGTAAGTGCATATGTGTTTATGAGCGCCTATCTGTTCATCACTTTTATGGTCTAGTTATCTCTTTTCAGAACAACGAACGATTTTCAATGAAAACTATGGGTTAAAAAATTTTTTCAATATTTTCTACATTTATTTTGAATGTAGTCTCCAATACTAAGGTATAAAATTAAAGCTGTTTGTCCATGTTTATGGGTAAATAAATAGAGATAGGTTAGTACCTAACTAGGGGGCTAATTTGGTGATCAGCTCGAGACAAGACGGGGGTGGTTGTGAGTCCTATCTTTAATGAAATTATCTATACATACTGCTGAAGAAATTTCTACTAGAATAACTGTTTGTTCAATGCTCCCTGCTTTTTATCAGTATCTTAACTTTCAGTCAGTGGTGAAAAGCATCTAAACTTTATTATTGACTACACGTTTTAATGTGTCGTGTAAAATTTAAGATGCTCTGTTTGGTGAGCTCGGTATGATGGACGCATTATTATTTTTGGTATGTTCAATAATACTTAGGTTTAACGATGGTATTCTTTAGTTTAAGATCACGTTTTGAATTATGTATATAGTGTACTGTTGAGTGTAGAGCGCTGAATCAGTGGTTATGGTGTTCGACTTTTACCCAATAAGTCGCAGGTTCAAATCCTTCTCCACCTACTGTGGTTTGAGCTCTCAGATGACAACATTTAGCTCTCACTCATATTCACAGTATGTCTCGAAGGTAATTACATGATTCTGTTTCAGCTAAACAAATCTAGTACTGTTGAGTTTAATTTTAAAATATTTTCTTGTCAACAAATTGTCATTCTGTCAGACTGTTTTTCACATGAGTTAGACTTGTTAAAATTAATGTTTATTATTATTATTTAATGGATAATTAATTCCTCTTAAAATTGCAGTGAGCTTCGTTGAATTGTTTAGAATCACGCTTATTCTGTTTGATTATTATTCACTGTATAATTGGAGTACAGAACTACTGAGAAACGCCCAAATTCCACAAACATTTAACCAGAATAATCCAAAAATTGAATTATTAAAACCATCAATTTATTATCGTTAGGTCTTGATCCGGTTACCTGAAACATGCATTATTAGTTGCTGGTTTTCAGGAACAACTCGATATTTCTATAAAATACTCACATCGTCTCGTGCTCTTCAGCAGTTGTAATAAAGTTATGTGGGTTTCCCTCGTCTACTCAGTTGTTGGAGGACTGAATTAGACAAAGGCTGTTGTAGGACTGGCTTAGGGCTATACTGTTTTTAGTGTAATGACTAGTATTAATACTAATACTACTATTTGTAACTTAATGGCAATATATTCCTGTATTTTAAACTGTTCCTCTTTTTCATCAGGTTTCTATATTTACAAATATGGTGTGTCATTCAACTGATTGTCATGCTCGTTTTGTACTTTGTTCCGGTGAATATCCAGTAAATAGTATTAATAGTGGCCAAGAGGAAAATAATCCACAATCTGTGCCTAACTCATGTTTGTGTCTTCAACCAGGTTCTGCTTCATTATTCAATTCAGAATCTATGATTGGATCTGATTTTCTGACTTTGAAAGCTCGTCTATGGAATGATGATGAATCTATTGGAAAGTCATCTTCTGTGGCTTGGCAGCAAGCCCAACTATTTCGGCAAAAGGTATATTTATTAAGTGTATCAATATTCTTATTTCTTAGATGAATGTTTGTAAATATAAGTAGGTTTTTATCTTTTCTTGTATTCACTTCTGATTTTGATTATGCTTCTTATATCACATCACAAATTGACCATTTAAATCAGGAAGCACTGGATAAGTGTTTCATTTTGATATGAGCAGTAAACAGCCACGACACAACCGGGGATGAAACTCAGTTTAGGTTCTCGTCACGAGATCTGAAGGCCCTGGTTCTGATTCCTTCTGTTTTTGTGAATGCCCATTTCTGAGGAGTCTCTTGCTAGGACGAGATAGTTGTCTACTACTTCCTGGTTCCCATTGGCTGCCTAAGATCAGTTGTAGCTATAGACGTTAGTCTATATTTGAAATAGGAGAAATCGCTTTATTGAAAGAGAATAGTTCTCATGATAATAAATTATATTTTTTGACTGGGGGAAAGCGAAGAAGATCACGAGTTCTCTTTGCCGTCATTTTACAAAGTAGTGGATGTAACTGGGTTGCGCATGTGCGTTTTCTCATAAGTGATCACAGTGCTGTCTAAATTTCTCTCCTTTGAGTTACTTTAGAGTTTAAGTTTAGTTTACGTGTCAGGTTCACAGAAATGTATGTCGGAAGTTGCTGCGAAATCGCTTTTCATTTATAATATAGTGGATGTTTTAAATTTCAACTAGTGCTTGAAACTAATCTACTTCCCTCCACTGATTGCCTTATCTTTCGGACGTGATCTCGTTTTGACCTTATATCCTTGGATGTATTAGCTACCTCAAGACAAAACACAACAACATGTCGTTGGACTGAGTAAATAAATTTCGATTTCTAGTTCAAATCTGAATGTACCCAACTCAAAAATGCTTATCACCATAAAGTCGAAGAATATTAACTTTGAGATTTCGATGTATCAATATGCTATACAATGGTTAACCAGGAAACGGTGGTTTCAAACGAAAACGAAATGATCTACTATATCTTTTATCTTAGATTCAGAATTCTCAAGCGTTACGCTTAATTATTGTAAATTTGTACATTGTGGATCATTAGTTTGTTGGTTAAGGGATTCGACCTTGAACCGCTGTTTCGCGAACTTGAATTCCCCTTTGGTTTGAGCAACTGATTACCGAGTATTATTACTCCTTACATATCATATGTTGGCTCAAAGCAGAATATTTGATCAACAAATTACTTCATTGATTTCATCATCTAAATTTGTATAGTAAGTATTGAAGGATTGGTCCACCAGGGTGCTTGGTACCTGTGTGGTTGCGCCACAGGTTTGAGCTATACTATTCAGATTGTAGCGTTAAAGCCTATACGTTGTCTGGTTCTCATATGAAGCGGAATTGAGCTGTACTGCTCGGGTTATAAAATTTAAACCTGGGCGGTGTCTGACTCTCCTGTTAAACAGGATTGAGCTGTACTGTTTGGGTTGTCACGTGAAAGTCTGGATGGTGTCTGGTGGCTCTCCTGAAAACCAATGCAAAATTACTCTAACCCACAAGGGTATATTATATAACTAAGTGTTGAAGGATTAGACGTAAATTGTTTTTTTTTAGAAATTCATTTTTCATTTTGTAACTAACCATATAACTCATATAAATCTGTTCTTTTATCTTCTTTTTTTTCCCAACATTGAAATTCGACTCTCTCATCTTTAGGATAATGATTTTGATACTTGGTCATTGGAATGGAAAGTTGAATTGGTAAAAATTAATAAAACAGTTAATTAAATAGAATTGAAAACGGGAATTGTATTGTCGTTTCATACACACATGCACACACAGTGACCTGGTTAGCTATGCTGTTTTATTAATGAATAAATGTATCATGAATGAACGTACGATCCAACTGGACAGTAATGTGCATATATATATATATATATATATATATATATATATATATATATATATATATATATATATATATATATATGCACATTACTGTCCAGTTGGATCGTACGTTCATTCATTGATTCATTTTCTTCCTTTATTTCTTCTTCTTTCTTGTTTGTTTTTCTCTCTCCACCTCCTTTAATCATTCACTGTTTTTTTATACCGAATTTTATTTCAATTTTAATAGTATCATCTTTTTTTTGTTTATTACTTAAACTGGGCCTATTTTCAAGAATTTGTACTTTCTTATTGGTTACTATTTTATAAGAACAAATTCCTTCTTCTCGTCTTCTTTTTTTGTTTATTTGTTTGTTTTCTTGTTCTTTTGTTGAATTGACTTAGTGACAAGATCAAAAAGACTTGTTCAACTATTGTATGAAATCATGATTATCGTTTATTATGATTAGAATTCTTTTTTTTTGTTGAAAAATGTAAGACTGTGATATGTATTGAAATTAACATGAAGAAATGAAAAAAGAAAACAACAGTAGGTATTATGTTTCTTCTTCACAGTTTTTGGGGTTGAATTAAATATCAGAATGGGTTTTATGGAAATTTTTTAGAAATTTCACTGGTTGAAATTATGAGTCAATTGAAGCGAGACCACCATCGGAAACGTGGAAGTATTGGATGGCCGTTTCATCCTATTGTGGGACTCCGCAGCAGTGCGTATCCATGATCCCACACTCCACGAGATTCCAACCCAGGACCTATTAGTTTCGCGCCAGGCACTTAACCAACTAGACCGCTGATCCGGCATCCAACATTGTTAATGTTTAACTTCAACTAGTCCACGAAGTTGCGCCACCGTACGCCATTGTTTTCCGTGAGTTGATTTCTCACAACAGACCTGGTTGAACTCCACTGGTCATTGCTTCTCACTAGAATTCCAGGATATTCATCTGGAAGCCAGTCACTAGCTTTAATTGACTCATGATCTCAACTATTAAAATTATTACAATCTCCACAAAACCCCCTTTTGATATTACTATCTTATTTCTACTTTTACTTAATTGTCTTCATGTTGTAAACAATGTTCCCCAAATGCCCTGGTATGGCCGAGAGCGGGGTGAGTTCGCCCTCCCTCTAGAAATACTCTCACATGGCCACGTGTATACAGCCTCTGCCAGGGAAGTCTTACTCACTGCCTTCTCGTGGCGGGGTTGTTGTTTACGAAAAGTGAATGTCCGACGCTCTAACCGGATCCCAAACCAAATCAATGGTGCACATGGGCTCCAGTATCCTGCGGGAACAAATGACGTATGAACCAATTTTCGGTCACTGGCTACCATGTGACTGCATCTCCTTACGATGCTCCACTGTCTTGTGGGTTAGACCTTTAGGTCAAAGGCTCGGGGTGTGGCCCCCTAAGATATCCAACTGCTTCGGTTTGGGCACTCGGTCAGTATCGCAGCCCACACACAAATGATGAACTGTTTTTGTGGCGCATATATATTTGGCGCACTCTTGTACCAATATTTTTGTGTTCAAATGAATAAATAAATAAACAATGCAAATCAATTAGATAAATTCCTTACTATCTAGATGTAATTTTAATTGAATTCAATAATCATATATTGATTGTATGAGAAAATATTGTTTTATTCGATGAATTTTTTCCGAAGGTTTTCTCATGAAACTTGAGAAATGACCTCAATTATGAAAATTGGCACATGTAGAATAATATAGTTTCTCAATTAATTTTTTTTAAGTCACAAAAGAGAACATATTAAGTTTATCTTGTTTACTAAGCGTAGATCTATGTTGTTAGTTTGCAGTAACAGTGTTTTCAAGTGATAGTAATACTACACATTTGATGTATGCATAGCTAAGACCAAGTCGTTGAAAGTTAGTTGTTTTAATTATTCAACCTCTGCTCTCTTCATAGAGAGTTATCTTGTTAGTCTGTACTTGAACAGTATATTCGCATTAGTAGTTAAGGCATGTATCATTTTTTTCATCAGAGGATGTTGACGGATAAAAGTAGGTAAGGAGCAATTCAGGAGAGCTCAAACCAAAACAGAGTGAGTTCATCAAGTCATTAACAATTGTTCTGGAACATTTTGATAAGTTCATACTACCTTGTTGGGATTCGCGCGACTATTGTGTTCTGTGATATTGTTGTAAACCGGAACTCAGGTGACAACAATGTATTTGAATACAAAGTTATAGAGTTCTTCCATAAAATGTGTAAACTATATGTTCAACACTTTATTTGTAAGTTTTTCATCACTTGTCAAAAACTCAATTGTTCTTTCATTGCCATAACAATTATTCTCTATTCCCATCCTCATTCCATTTGGTGTTTTATACTACTTATATTCATATAAGTAGCATACACAATCTTACCAACAATCGGTCATAATAGCTCAAGTGCGTACATCCTTTATCTTTTTCTACATCTTGAGCTCTACTATTCCTTCGTACATACCTCTCCATCCTATCATTTCAAGCCATATTCCAAGTGTTCAGTTCTTATTATTATCATAGCTGTTACATTATTTCTATTCCTTTTCTATTCAATCTGTTAATTTCATCTCATCAAGTAATATAGTTATTGATAAGTAATTAGATTACAAATCGCATATCATAAAAGTATGTTTATTAAAGCTTTTCAGAAGTTTTTTTGACAAATTCTATCGAAAATCAAGATCCATCTTATTTATTTTACATGTTCATGTTTGTCAGAGGTGTTTGTTACAATATAATAGATTTGTTTAAAAGAAATATTTGTTGTTTTGGGTGGCTAATTCGAATATTGAATGAGATATTAACATATATATATGTATTGAGATATGAAATGAATGAATACTTGATCTCTATTGTTTAGAAGAACTAATATTACTCTGTTCAATAAATATTTCGGGAATCTATTCATCTCTACTAGTTATAGAAATATTATAGTTAAATAAATAGTTTAATATTTTGTAATTGAAATCATGAACCGATTGATGTTAGACTACTGTTGGAAACCTGGAAGCACTGGGTGACCATTTCGTTCCATTGTGGGACTCATCAGCGGTACACATCCACTCGCCCACTCTCCGGATTCAAACCCAGAGCCTTTAGTGTCGCGCGCGAACGCCTAGCCTACTGGACCATTGTTTTCCAACCGTGGTCTAACATCAATCGGTTCATGATCTCAATCAAAAACTTAATGATCTCCACAATCAGTATACTGAAAATAGCTAGAACACCATGGAAAGCCGTGGACAGCCGTTTCGTTCTAATATGAAACTCCTTAGCAGTGTACATTCACGATTTTGTCTCACAAGATTATATTCACACCTCTTGAAAGTAGTTTAAATTTTATTTCTAAAAATAATAATAATAATTGTTGATTGATCATTGAAAAGTTACTTTGTTTAAATAAACTACTATTCTCACTTAATTGAATCATAAATTGATAAACAAATATATATTAATTGTAGAATTTATTTAAACAAACTATTTGTAATTATTCAACCTTAACAATCATTTAATAATTTGACAGAAATTTCATTAAATAAACACTAGAAATGGACATAATTATTGAAGGAACTTCTAGTTATAATCAATATAAAACTTGATTCATTTAAAGTAAAACGTTTATAGGAAGTTAGTTACTTATGAGTCTAATCATATAGATATATAAGTATAACTTTGTGAAGATTGTCAAGTCTCATTAAAATCATGAACTACAAGTAACCAAGTTTCTGGTGGACCCGAGAAAAAAGTCTCACATAACAGATTTTAAAGAGGGGAGGTCTGAGAACAGTCCACGGCTGAACTCAAGGAAGCTTTAAGAAGCTCAGAAAGAGCTGAAGATATTCCATTCAATCATCTTTTGGAAGACTATTCCAGAATCCTTACATTTAGCTTCCGTATTGTACAAATGCTAATAACCTCCTATATGCGGATGAGAGGACTATAATAATGATTTTGCTTTTTACTAAAAACTATAAATAACTGACAGTTTTGTTCTATAATTGACACTGTTCAGAATAACATTCCTTTCACTTGTCTTCTATCTTCTCATTCGCGAATTGGGAGTGCTCAAGTCCACGCGGTATATCATGAATATAAGCTCTATGTATAACATGAACCGATCATTTGTAGAATACCATTGCAAGCCTGAAAGCACTGAATATCTGTTTCGTCCTAGTACAGGACTTCTCAGCGGTGCGCATCCACAACTTCACATTTAGGAATTGAACCCAGGACTTTCTGTTTCGTATGTGAATGGTCTACTAATCTGACATCCAACCGTGTTAATGTTTAAATTCTACCGAATTGATATTAATTACAATATAATATTACAATGTAGCACTAAATTCTTTCTTTCTGTTAAACGAGAAGTCATGATAGAGCCTCTTTAGCATAAACTCGTATCTTATAGGAAGCATCAACTCATTCAAGATTTGTAAACAATACCTTCTGAGAAGCACCATGTAGAATAATATATAGGTCCACACTTCTTCCTGACTGTTTTTTATCATTTAGCAAGGAACTTAATACAGTGTAAAACTTCCCAGTGATTAAATTAAATTCTTTATTTTAAAACAATCGGTTACCAATCAAATAGTATAGTCCCATAAATAATATCAGAAGGGGTTTTGTGGAGAATTTAGAAATTTCACTGATTGAAATCATGAGTCATTTGAAGCTAGACCACCATGGAAAACGTGGAAGCACTGGACGGCCGTTCCATCCTATTACGGGGCTCCCCAATAGTGGGTATCCACGAGACCCGCCTCGCGGGATTTGGACTTAGGACCTATCAGCCTAGTGGTCTAGTAGTTAAGCGCTCGTGCGCGAGACTGATGTGTCCTGCGTTCGAATCCCGTGAGGCGGGTTTCGTGGATGCGCACTGCTGAGGAGTCCTAAAATAGGACGAGACGCCCCTCCAGTGCTTCCAAGTTTTCCATGGCGGTCTAACTTAAATTGACTCATGATCTCAACAATTAGTTCCCTTTGTGAATTTAATAAAACCAGAACAAGCATTGATGCAGAATGATATGAATTCATCATATTTCGTGGTTTCTCATCAGCTGGTTACAACCAAATATGTATTAGAATTTTACATTGAAGTAAGAAATAGTGTGAAACAATTAACATAAGTGAATGTAAACGACTGGAATGACCAAGGTTATCAATAATAACTATATATATGTGTAAGAACAGATCAAAGGTTATTTGGTGTTGGAATCGAGGAAACATTAAGGATGGGTGATGCAATAGTTGAGTGGAGTTCAGAGACATATAAGATAAATTGTGTGATAATGAAAGGTTTACAAAAGATCTGTGGAATTAAAAAAGCAAACTGATAAGATGGGTTACGTAATCGTTGAATAAAATTTGAAGTGTTCACATAATTTAAGAGAATCGAGTGGAAATGTATGAGTAATGGGGTGGTTCAAGAATTTGGTAATGGAAGAGAAATATAACACAAACTAAACAGTAACAAAATAAAACTAATGACCTAAAACAATTGAATTACCAGGGTATTAATAGGTCCGGTTTGAGTTCTTTTAATCGCGATCGCTTCAGCGAAACGGAAAGAAACTATTTATTTGTCTGCTAATAATTTTAAAAGCATGAAGAATGTCAATGGCATGCCCGGTGTCAAGCAAATGCCGAGCTACGGCATTGTTGAGAGCTCTTGTTTCACAGTGTCAATTTCTTTGGAACATGATCAAAAATGCGAACATGTACTCTTCTCTTGGTTCTTTCAATGTATATGCTTTAGCACGTACATGTAAATTGGTATATGCAGTTAGAGCTACTATGAAAAGTTTGTTTGAGCTAGCAGTCCCTCGCAGTATTTAAACAATTGAACAATCAACAATAAAAAAAAACTAATATGAAATTTGTGAAAAATTGTTTTTCAAAAATGAACTATGGATAAGAATAGCTATGAACATTTGATTAAACATTAAACGAATAGTTTGACTGACATTGCGGTTTAAGCATGTGAAAGATATTAAATCTCATCGATTGAAATTTAACTGATCATGACTTTATCATGGAAACGACCAATGTGTTGACGATACTTTCAATCTGTAGGACTGTTTCATATATAACTTTTAAATCCAGCTATAAATTATAGTTTTTTGAATTATGTTAATGATATACTGAGTAGCCTAATCGACAAACACCATTTCAATATTCTCACTTTTCAAATGGATCACTATAGAATGTTAAACAATTGATTATACCTAATTATTATCTTTAACATGATAAATAATAAAACCAAAGAGTTTTCAAATAAATTTACTTTTATTCAGGGAATCAAAATATGGTAGTCTGAATTGAGACTACGAGCATTCTCCATACAATTCTGTCCTGAACAGTCTTTTTCAGTTGCCACTCATCCTTTTCATGCCTGCTTCCAATTCTTGATGAAGTGTGTTCTTCGAATTTTTTCTTTTCCGTTTTGCATCAGAATTCTAAGTTAGCATTTGTCTCAGGATGCAGTTTGATGATTTTCACAATGTAATTCCTATCCATTTCCTACGACTTTTTTTATTTCCTCTTCAGATGGATGGTGGTTTATTCTCTCCCATAGTAGGCTGTTGCTGATGGTATCCGGTCAACGGACATTCACTATCTTGTGTAGAAAATTGTTCATAAGTGTTTGTACCTTTTTGATGACCATTGAGATAGTTCTCCGTGTTTCAGATTCACATAATAGAACTTTTTCGACGTTCGTGTTGAATATTCTTGATGTATGAGCGAGAATGATAATGATTGGTTGTCTGCTTAGTCACAAATGTAGATAGTCTGACAGGTATCAGATGAATTACATATTTCCCTATCTTTATTATTATCACTCACTCACTTATTATTGATTGTTCATTGTTGTTGGATTGTGTCGGATGTCGGTGTGGAAATACATCACATTGTGGTTAGGTTAATCACGTGTTCTTGATCTGATTTGTGTTGACGTCCTGTAGAATAGACACTGAGAGGGAATCTAGTGAAGATATTGGTCTAAGGTAAATTAATGTGCCGTACATGTAAGCGTGTAAACCCAACTGTTATAACATTAGACGAAGTAAAATCAAGTGTTATAACAATCGGCGATGGGGTGAAAAACAAAGAATCAAGAATACAAAACCACAAGTTATAACAATTCTGAGTTTGATACTGGTTGACAGTTGTTTTGAGTTCCATATGTTCATGAACTGTAGGAATGCTTCTCCTACTTTGTAAATCCTTGCCTTCACATCTGCATCCGCAAGGATTGGCAATGCATGGTGATGATGAGTTTGGAACTGATTAGCTGTACCATTTGAAGTAATTATGCATTAATCAAACAAGTATTATGCACTGTTCATATTATTTCTTATTTAATATTTTCTGAAAGATAAGCAGATAAACCAAACAATCAAATGTTGACTTTATTTCTTACTCGGAATAGGGATTCAGCACAAATGCAATAATATCAAGGACGTGTTTCTGTATTTTCCAAACGTAGTGATCACTCTTAGAACATTTTTACTTAAAAGTGTAAGTTTATGCATCTATAAACAATTGTCTACGCAAGATACTCAATATCCATTGGTCGGATTCAATCAGCAACAACCTTCCATGAGAGAGAACAAACCAACATCCAGCTGAAAACGAAATTAGGTAAAGACGTTAGAGGTAAATAGAATGTACATTAAATAAATCATCAATCTGTAACACGAAGCAAGCACTAACTTGAAATCCTGAAGGCAAAAGGAAAAGTGGAATACCGAGGAACATATTTCATTGGGAATGGGTAACAAATGGAAACAAGTAGAAAGGATTTCCCAGGATAGAATTTGATGGAAAATCCTGATGGGTAGTCTTTACACCTCCAAGAGAAGTAAAAGACGTAAATAAGTAAGTATTATGTAAGAGCTACTGTATAATCAGAGTTTGATAGTACATATCATTAGTTTATAACTATCGCAAGCGTGAATTCAATCACTTAGTTGTTTAAATATACCCTCGACATATCATTAACTTAAAATCATAGGAATCTTATATGTATTTCGACTATTACACAACTTGTTAATTTGTTGATAACATGCAATAAGCCACTTTAAAACTCTTTAAAATAAAAGGATAGACATTTTTTCCCCCACTGCATTTCAAGTACGGAAACTAAGTCCAGAAAACAAGTTGCATAGAAATTATTTCCGTTACATTATGACTGTTCAGAAGAATTTATCTTTTGTATACACTTATGAAATTTTATGTGATTTGATAGAATGTTAATAGAACACAGAAGAACAATAAAAGAAATTGGTTGAAAAGTATTGATAATTACAACGAACTAGATAAACTCTGATAGATACTTATCATTATATAGATATTTACCAAGTCTAATAGATATTAAACTGTAACCAAAGAGTTAACTTAAAAAATTTCCTACAATAAATAAAAACTGGTTTTTAGGAAAAGTTGAATATTAAGGAGACACCAGGGCAAATATCTTGAAAATCAGAGTGTAAAATTTCGGCGAGACTCTAGTTAATGGACGAGTCAATCAGAGGCGTTTTAGAGATTTCAAGGTTACGGAGCCAACTTTAGTGCTTAATGCTAACGCACGATCGGTTCATAGGGAATTTTGTACAAAATGTGATAATTGACCGGCTATAACAAATAAAACAGCGAGACTATAATTTGTGGACGAATCAATCAGGTATAAGATAGTAGATCTCGGATTTGGCTAAATAAATTTGTGGCATTATAGCTGATGTCAGTTCATGATGAAAACCCCAAATATAATTCCTAACTAAGGCAAATTATGACAATTATTGTGAGCTGGATAATAAAAGCACCAGTAACATTGGCTGCAGCCAGGTACTACAATATATACGGATGGATGGAGAGCGTACAGACTCTTAAATAGGCTTGGTTATGTGCATCATGTGGTTATCCACAAGTAACATTTTGTGCGCTCAACAACCAGAGTGCACATAAACAATATTGAAACTATGTGGTCGAGGCTGAAATAGTTTTTGAGACTTTATCATGGTTCCAGAGGCCGACTATTCTGTAGTCGTATGGATGATTTCCCCTACTGCATGCATTACGATTTTAGAACCTCTGAACCTCTTTCTAACCTTGACAAGTTTTTGAACCACGTATAAGAAGTGTATCCTCTTTATTTCCTTCGTTGTTTATCATATATTTTTACTCTATACTGACTGTTCGCTGATTGGCTAATATTCTCAAGATCACTTAAAATTCGTTCAAAGGTCGTCCATAAATTAGAGTCTCGCCACTATCTTCTTAGCTTTGTGTTGCAATTATGGTGTAGGTAACATTGGCTGCACAAAGCAACGACGGATTGGTATCATTTCATGAATTCATTAATCATTGATCTGATCCATATGATTATATAAAGACTTTCTAGTAGAAACTTATCCAATACTCATAGTCAACGGCGGACGAGATAATGTGAATAGATACACATTCGTGTTATAAACTACATTGACTGGTCGTATGATTAAGGTTCTCTTTTTTTTAGAAAAATTTAACTTCAACCAAATATGATAAACGTATTGTACATACTTTAGTTATTTGTTGCATAGAATTTTCAATTATTTTAACAAATTATCTAAGTTAGTATATTGTACCATAGTCTAGGAAACAGTTACTTTCCTTTTAAAAAATATGGTATTGAAGTGCTTTTTCCATCCCCAACCCCATCTTTGTAACAAACCGTCAATCAATGTATATATACACCTGTTGATTGTAAAAAAGCAATAAATGATAGGCATTTCTCTGACAAGTTGATTTGATAAACTCTTATGTGACATCTTCACATTTGTTTATTTATTTTCATGGTTATGCAATATTTATGCTAATTTATTTGTAACCAGGGTAATAAAAATTATTGAATATAACATTTTATCAAGGAAAATGCAGACACTGAAAGAAGATTGATGTATATCCCACACTCGGTATTCGAATCAACGACCTTCGATATCGTGCGTGAACGCTTAACCTCTAGACCAATAATCCGACATTTAACGATGTGAATATCTAACTTCAAACAATCCACGAAATTGTGTGACCATCTTCTATTGTCTGAGGTGAGTAATTGTTACTTATGTCGACGGATATAAGTCATATGTAAAAACAATCAGATGTGGAAAGCCTGGAAACAATAGAAATGAGGAGATCGAATTAAAGAGTATAGGAATGTAAACAGAGAATAAGAGCAATGAAGTTCGTAAAAGACAATTGATGAAACATGTGCAAATGAAGTATTTACTATATGGTTTTCGTACTTTATGAAGGCATTCTGTACTTTTTATTAAACAATAAAATTGATTTACTCCACCTAGGTTCTCGTTCACTACACATGTATCTAGAATATTACAGTAAAACTATATCATATATTCTAATACTATGGTTAAACAAAGTAGTTGTAGGTTCAATCACTTGCATAAACTTCATTTCCAGATTATGAGTATTGACAATTGAACTTTGTTCAAAACGTAAGTTTAAATCACTCTTCTTTCAACAATTGAAATCTATTTTAAATTTAGTATTCTGGTTACAAAATTCTCAATAACTAAGTTCTTACAAAGAATCTCTAATGCAATTGACTCTATATTTCTTTCAATCTAATAGTTTAGTTCTGTAAGTTTATTATAATTTAATATTTGTGAAGTGAAATAATAGATCTCATTGTTTATTTAGTGCAGATTTATGTAATCAGGTTAACAGCTGTTATATAAGTGATGAAACGTCGACTGGAGAAAAAGAGATAATACCTATGACCAACCATTTGAAATCCAAGTCCTTGAAAAATCCAGGAAAAGTATTTTTTGGTGGTTGGAGGTAGTCGACAGGAAACCCTGAACTTAGCTTTCGTGCTATTTAGCACTCGTCAGCAAGGTGTGTCTGTAATCTTGAGGGAACTGGTACCCCCTGGCAGACTCGATCCCGTGCCACCTAGCTTCACAGTCAGATGCGTTACCACTGG
The DNA here is from genome assembly GCA_944470405.2 of Schistosoma mattheei. NCBI lineage: Eukaryota > Metazoa > Platyhelminthes > Trematoda > Strigeidida > Schistosomatidae > Schistosoma > Schistosoma mattheei. The sequence goes on from OX103950.1 coordinate 7,017,505, forward strand.
GCTATCCGGGACGCGACCGATCTCCTGTAGTATTATGCAAATTAACTATTCACTATATAGTTCTCAGATTTTAATGAGATGCTCTGTAATTTTGTGTTAACTATATTCGGTTGTACCCGCTCATGTTCCTGTTCACTACAATACCATAACTACAAATTTCGATCGCTGAGATTATTTCAAATATAGTTCTCACGTATAATGACTTCCCTATACTCGGCGCCCAATTTCTGTCAAACTATTCGTTCTATTCATAACGAATATTCGTATATAACTCAAGTAGTTTGTGAAAAATATTATCATTCATTAAACACATATTAGATGCAACAGTATTTCCCTATAAATAATCTCTTGTCAACAGTCTGCCTTAACATTACACTGAGAAAGTAATTAAGCTATTAATTCAAGAATTTAACTGAATAACCTGGCTAAAAACGTTCACATAATGAGACAGTTTTTACTAATTGCATAATTAGCGTCAATAGCTAAACAACTGACCAATTCTTCTCTTCCATACTATTTAATAATCCTTTCAACTAACCAAAGTACCATCATCATTCATGTCATTTGTAATAAACAAAAATGTAGTGTATACTACTTATGTTGACAGATGTAAATAGTATGTAACACCAATCAAATGTGCAATGCTTGTCAAAAGAATATTGAGAAGATTAAACTGAAACGAAAAGAAAACAGAGAGCAATAATAATAACAACGGATTCAAACGAATCATGAAGGATGTAAAGGATAACTGATGAAAGATGTACAAATAATGTATTTCGTCTATGGTTTTTATAATTTACTAAAACACAATAAATCAGTTTGAATAGTTGTGATCATGAGTCAATTGAAGCTAGACCATCATGGGAAACCTAGAAGCACTGGACGGATGTTTCGTCTTTTTGTGGGACTCCTTAACTATTGAAATCACTACAATCTCCACAAGACCCCTTATGATACTAATCAATGAATTGTTAGCCCCAAGTGTTCTTTCCCTACAATCATATTGTTATATTACGGAATTTATGGAGAAGAATAGCATTTTTACTCATTTCATATTTCAAATTGTTGAATAGAAAATATTTTGTTGGTTGACATTATATTTGTAAATGATCAGCAAATATTTATGATTGATCATCAGTCAGTCACTCAGTAACAACGTAGAACTTTGTACGTACGTACATCAGTTCGAGTTGCCATTCCACATTGTTAAGTTTTGCTGATTGGACGCTATATTTGTTCCTAAGCTATTCTGATGACCCGCACGCTAGAACTACACAGCGACCTGAACACCAGAAAGAAGACGCAAAGTATGAGAGAGACACTTTACTTCAAGGTTCGTTTTTGTAAAGAAAACATGGGTATTTATAGATGTTAACGTTTGTTAAATCAACATCATATTTCGGCCAATCCGTTAACGACATATTATGCTACTGACCAATAGTAGCACGCCACGTTGGAATTCTAGAATGCTCCATCATGCTGTGATTGGCTAGGACTCTTCGGCTCCTTTTGGGCCGCTGGAGGCTCCGTTGAAGTTCTCCGAAAGCCGACCCAACACACATTAGTACAGAGATGCCGTTGTCGATTCAAACCTCGTAGTGGTAGAGGTAGTAAGAGTATAAGCAGTAATCGGAAAGATTAGAGTTTAGAGTTGCTATTTAAGGAGTATAATCCATGTGATTGATCATAAGTGGTTATTATTCTTCTTCAATATTGTAATAATTTTAACTTTCTCAATAAAAAAAAACATGACAAGGTTGGTTTTCGGTACATCAAGAAAATTATAAATTTATTTATAAGTAGTTCAACCTTGTCAGTAGTATAACAGGTATCAGAAATAATGATCGTTCAGTATTGCGAATCAACTGATATAAAATGTATAAACTATTGGGTGATAATTTGGTTGTTTTATAGATCAGCTTGATTCACAGGCAAGATTTACTGATAAGTGCTCCATTTACCGAGATAATTTTATAACTGAAAGTTAATTTTTGATAAAAACCAACTATTTCCAACAGTTCAGCCTTCATATACTTGTCATCTTAATAATTATAAAACATAGTTCATACGCTGAATAAATGGATTACCTGTTAAACACTTGCTGCAAAGCTAAAGATTTTGGGTTCGATTGTGAATGAGCTTTGTTCAACAGTTCTATGAATCGATATGAAATGGCTGTTATATACTTCTCAGTCAGTCAGTTAACTATAACGTAGGATCAGGCAAATATATGCATAGGTCTAAGTTACCCCATCTCATAAGCACAACAAAATGAACACCTAATTCATAGAAGTAGTTAATTCAATGGTGGATATATATAAAATAAAGATTGCATATAAGGATATGATACAGGAAGAAGGAATTAGTTGGTAGAAAGAAAAATGCAAAGCAATTTTACTCTCATAGTTTGAGGGAAGACAGAGAATGTACACACTTACGCCGTTGTGTCCGATTCTGAACCATGTCAGTTAGTCTCCAACCATTGGTTACGATAATCACGCGAACCGCAACCAAGTAGTCTATCTACCAACATGGCTCAGAATAGAAGTTAGTCACTTCCACTTTCTACAGCCGTAAAGTAGAACAGAACGAACTGCTGCGCAGTATACTCGCCCCTTAATTGATAGACGGATATCTCACCTTCGTCATAGGTGACGTAAGTTGACAAAAGCCAAATGAGCTATCTGAATCAATGCAGAGATTTCGTCAGACATCAACCCGTTAGGGCTGACCAGACTTTCAAGATATGTGAAGTTGTCAACGCGTTCGACTACTTCACTCCCTATCCTTAGTTCAGGTGTTGACGCAGGCCAGTCCTGAAGCAAAAACTTGCATTTAGAGGGGGAGAAGCGTATTTCAAACTGATGTGTGGGCGACATTGATAATCGTTGGTTGTCTGCTTAGTCACAAATGTAGATAGTCTGATAGGTATCAGATGAGTTATATATTTCCCTATCTTTATTATTATCACTCACTCACTTATTATTGATTGTTCATTGTTGCTGGATTGTGTCGGATGTCGGTGTGGAAATACATCACATTGTGGTTAGGTTAATCACGTGTTCTTGATCTGATTTGTGTTGACGTCCTGTAGAATAGACACTGAGAGGGAATCTAGTGAAGATATTGGTCTAAGGTAAATTAATGTGCCGTACATGTAAGCGTGTAAACCCAACTGTTATAACATTAGACGAAGTGAAAATGAGCGTTGTAACACAAACATTCTGGAACTGTTGCTCAGTGTTACCAAAAGACATTGCATTTTATCAGCGTCTTCACCAAACAAGACAATATCATCTGTGTATTCTAAGTTGCTGAGTGGACCTCCTGTTAAGAGATCAATGCCCAAGAATTCAGTCGATGTGAGCGTTATTTCTATCAGTAGATCTATGATGAAGTTAAACAGAAATGAAGAAATTGAACAGGTTTTTTATCAGTTGTCTAATAGATTTCAACCTATAAAACAAAATCTACAACAGTAGAACAATGTTTGTCATTCACTTTATTTCTAATGTATTATGTAAATTATAAATCTTTCAAAATCATTTAGCTTAGATGCTGGAAATGTAATTGTGAATAAAAAAAATTACAACTCTCAGTTGAACACTTTGTTATACTATAATAGATATTTTAGGTCAATGAAATAAGCAAACAGGTGTTACACATGCGTACTTTTGTTCTACTTTATAGTTTGTAGATAATTATATCAAGTACATTATCAATGCAAGCGATCAAACTGTGGTTACTGTTGTCACTATGAGGGTTTATAGTGATTGTCATTGAGAACAGTAACCAATCTTAGTTGGACAACCAATAAAAGCCACAAGGATATGAACAGTAAATCTACTTAACAAAAAGATTTAAAATACTACCGGGTATCAAACCCAGAACTTTTAATTTTCATGGTGATACCACTTAAGTGACATTTAGTTGCTTGTATATAATAAATATTTGGTAACAGAGCAATTATATTGATACATTTAACAATCTATAAAGTTTCATCATTTATCTCTTGATCACGGTTCGAGACCGACATATATCTAAAATACACAAAAGTATATTATACAACCCCCCCTCCTAGTGATAGTATGTATTTATCTAAAGATTTTATTCGCTAAATCCAAGCAACTTACAAATTAATTCACAATTGATTGATCACTGGGTGGTGGGTTATCATTGTCATGTGTGTCAATTCCTTCTTAGTGCAGATAGAATGCTATCGATCAAGCTGCAATATGGCTACTAGTCTACGTGACTCGACACTGAGTGCACTATGTTAAGGTAAGATGGTGGTTGAAGGTAGTCAACAGGAAACCTTGGACCCGGGATGTCGTGCTACTTGGCACTCGTCAGTAAGGTGTACCTGTAGTCTTAAGGGAAGTGGTGTTCCCTAACGGATTCGATCTCGTGTGAAGATTAATTCCTTCATTGTTCTAATGTTGATTTATTTTAAAAAAAGAGGAAAAACCATTGAGTTTATTAAAGTTGTACACTTATATTTACGGTTATATTTTTACATTTAGTGGTCTATAATAAACAGAGAGTTATTGAATCATTTATAGAAATATTAAAAGTTAGTTAGAGTTGAAAGTTAAGTAATAGTCAAAGGATAATAAGTATGAAATAACATGTAGAAACGAGAAATTCAAGTATATTGTCTTGACGATTATAAAAAGGATGAAAAAGGAAAACATTTCAATGAACGCGTGTCAAAATAAGATAATATAACTTAGGTATAAAAGATAATTATCCAATTGAAGAATATAGGATGATAGAATAAACATGTTGGTAAGAAATAAAAACAGGTTTGAGTTAATAAGCGTTAATGCTTCTTCTATGTATAAGTTTCTTATCTGGTATCTCTTCGAACCAGTTTCTTTCACTTTGTGAATAATTTTTGGAATGAAGATTTTGGTCAACATCAGAATAGATAAGATGTTCAGTGATTGATCAATCTACTAATTTGCATTCATCTTTTGATAATCATACTGAATAAGTGCTTGGATATAGATTTAGGAAGAGAAAGTTTTGTTTGATCAATATAGCATGCTTTTCAAGCCCATGTAAGTTGATGGATATATTTTGAGATGGGTCATAAAACAGTTTATCCTTAAAACATTCTTGCATCAAGCATTAGCTGGGAAATGCAATTTAGTAGGTCAGTTGATCAAAATGTGTTATTCAAAGCTTTAGACATTTGTTTATACAAGATCTGTAAGGCTGTATCTTCACTGAACTCGATTTTCAATGATCAATCTATGTATGAATGATGCAACATTATTTTTTGGTGATATTTTAAGTTTGTTACTGAATTTAAACGGGAAGTAACTGAAAATGGGAGCCAAAAACAAATATTTTATGATCAGTTGGGAATTCTCAGGAGAACTCATTGATAACTTCACCTGTGTTATAATCTAGACCATTCAGTTCTTGTGTTTAGAGCTGAATGAAATTCGTTGAAATTTGTTTTATTCTTACTGAATAAATCAATTAAATTTATATGTTTAGTAATCGTCTCAAACTGTAAAGGACTTTAAATACTAGGGTTCATCAGCAAGGTGTACCTGTAATCTTGAGGTAACTGGTGCTCCCTGACAGATTCGGTCCCATGTCACCCAGCCCCACAGTCAGAGACGTTACCAATGGGCTATCCGGGTCGCGACTGACCTCCTGTAGGACTAAGATGTATTCACAATTGATTGATCAGTGTCATATGTGTCAGGTCCTTCTTAGTGCAGATCAAATGCTATCGACCAAGTGACACAGGATCGAATCCGTCAGGAATCACAAACTCCCTTAATATTACAGGTACAACTTGCTGATGAGTGACAAATAGCACGAAACCTTGATTCAGGGTTTCCTGCTGACTACCTTCAACCACCTTCTTAAAGATGGATAATGGTTAGCAGTGGAATCCACGACGCGCTTTTCGTCTTATCTGGGACACGTCATTTGGAATGTACCTATATGTCAGAGTTGATTTTCACTGTGGGACTGGAACGTACTACCGTTCGTTTTATCCACTTAGATATTGACTCCTGATAGTCACCGAGCGAATTTATATTTGATATTAGTTTATGAAAATGTTTACTCTAGAAAGAAGAACAATATTTCAATTACTGTTAATGGATTCTTCTTTCCAAATAAATTACAAATTTATAATAATTTGATTGGAATTTCCTAATAATATTCATAATAATTACATTCTTCAATTCATAGACATTTATTTCTTGTTCAATGTAATGTACACAAGTTTAACTATTCACTTGTATCTATGTATAGTTTAGGTATCAATAATATATGTTGCAAAAACAACAACAACAAATTATTAATCGTATGAATCAAAGTAGTTATGATTCAATATGAAATAGTTTTATCAAATAACATCATATTTAGATTTCAATGATTGGGATCATGAGTCAATTAAAGCTAGACCACCATGGAAAATCTGGAAGCACTGGAAGGCCGTTTCGCCCCATTGTGGGACTCCTCAGGAGTGTACATCTACGATCCCACCTCACGAGTTTCGAACCCAGGATCTATCAGTCCCGCACGCGAGCACTCAACCACTAGACCACTAATCCGGCATCCAACGGTGTTAATGTGTGTTAATACCACTGGATGCCGGCTCAGTGGTCTTGTGATTAAGCGTTCGCACGCGAAACTGATAGGTCCTTGATTCGAATCTCATGAGGCGGGATCGTGGATGAGCACTGCTGAGGAGTCCTACAATAGAACGAAAAGTCCGTCCAGCGTTTACATGTGTTCTCTATGGTGGTCTAGTTTCAATCGAATCATGATCTCAACTATTGAAATTACTATACTATCCACAAAAACCCTTCTGATATATAGATTTGTCTAGTTAAATTAGACTATTGTTGAATGCTACGAAGTAGTATATAGTTTATGATTTGATTCATATAAACATGCAGTTCATGATAGGTTATATATACAGTAATCATTTAATCATCTTAATAAGTCATCAATAATAATAGTATTCAATAAGAAAGATTGGTTTAATGAAGTGTTCACTTTTGTTAGATAGAATGTTATTCAATTTATTAACCAGTATATTGATTGAATGTAAAGTTAGGCACAAATTGGTAGCTATCAGAAACATGAAAAATATCAACTTGTCAATAATACATCTGTAAATATTTTATATTGAAGTTCTGGAAAATTCGTTTACAAAACAGAGTAAAAGAAACAATGATTTTCTTGGTTTATTTTTAGCGGGGCTGAGATCTGACTCCAATTAGATCGTATGAACGTTATTGAAGTACACATTCGTATACAATTATCGACTTAAATCACGTTAGTGAATAACGGAATTAAATAAGTCAAATATGAGAATGGACCTCGAATATGTATATTTTTTATAATCGTTGATCGGAGCAAACAATCAGAGAGGCATAGCGAAGGAAAGGAAAAAGAGAGAGCAAAGTGAAACGAAATGGTGTGCAATTGAGTTGGCTCACATGCCATTCTGCTTTGCTCTCTTCTCTTCGCCTCGTTTCTCCGTTCGTTTGTCTGGATCAACGACTGTATGAAATATACGTATTCGGAATTCATTCTAGTATTTCACTGATTTAATTCCGTTATTCACTAATGCAAGTTAAGTCGATGATTATGTACGAGAATAATCAGAATGTATATTTCAATAACAATCAATCATACGATATTACTGGAGTCAGATCCTAGGGTCGATAAATATTCACTTATTTTATTCATTATGAATGAATCAAATAACAAATACACAGGAAAACACATCTTTAGTGCAAAGGATTTTAATGTTTGTTGAATTTTACAATCTATACCATGAACTGATTTTAGTTGAACAACAATGGAAAACCAGTTGACACTACAAAGTTGGTTCATTCTGGTATTAGTCGTTTGGACACTAATGATCCAAGATTGTTCTGGGGATAGAATTCGGGAATTTCAGGTCTAATGATGAACTCCCAATCCAATAGTTAATTTATCTAAATACATTGAATTCGCCTTAATTACTCAACAATCGTCATCGTAAAGTTAATTAATTTAAGTTAGACAGTGTAAACCATTGGATGTTGACTCATTGGTCTGATGGTTAAAGGATCACCTGGATTCATTACTTGATGAGGTCGTGAGTGAGCACTGCTGACGGTTTACAAAAGTGTGATACTTGTTGATTTTCAATGGTGGTCTAACGAATATCAGTTTGTGATGTAAACTATAGGAAATAATATTACTTACAAGCGAAAACCAAATGGATTATCGTTTTATAGTTGTTAAGACATATGTACAGACTCACATTACCAAATGTAAACATGTCATGACTTGTCTCATTTGTTAACATGATACAAGACTATAGTGACTGGTCCTATGTCGAGCCCTCAAAGGTTATTCTAGCTTCTGGAAAAACCGCTTTATCCATTCTTTACAAGCTACATTTTCACCCAATCACTTATTCGCTTATTAATCGTAACTGTTTTCTATATGATCGTATGTGTGCTAACTACTTACCCTAATCATCATGTGTCTATCATATTTCTGTTCGACCATAAATATCGATTCACGTTTGGTTAAATCGAGTTAGCTCACTCAATTTTTTATTGCACGTCGTTTTGTTTCCCCTCGCTATCCGATCAACGATTGTACGAAATATACGTATTCAAAAATCCATTCTAGTATTTGACTTATTTTCATTCCGTTATTCTCTAACGCGAGTTATATCAATGATTATAGACTAGGATTGGCAACATGTATGTTTCAGTAACAAGCAGCAAATGAAACAGCTCTCAAGTTTTCAGTTGATCTGTTCTATTCAAATAATCTAAAAGAAAGAAGTTCACTTGGTATTATTTGCTTGAATCTTCTCATTGATATTTAGGACTTCAATTGATCAGTGAACATCAGCTCTAAGATGCAGGTACATCCAGCTGACGAGTCTCGAATAGAACGAGACTCGCTTCAAACTGAATTCCACTGCTAACCACTATCCATCTTTGCTTAAAAAGCTTGTGATTTAAGGCGATACCAAGACAATCGCACAGTGTCCACATATACCAATAAGAGACTGATCGACTGCAGGCCTTAACATCAATGGGAAGATTCAGGTAAACAATACCAAATGAATTTAAACTTCACCCGATTGCACAAGCTGGTGGCTATCAGGACTCAATAGCTAAATGGATAACGTGATGGCATTTGAGGCAAACGGTACTGGATTCAAGTCCCGAAGTGAATATCAACTCTGAAATGCATTTACATCCAGCTGACGAGCACCAAATTAGATGAAACGTGCGTCCTGGAATCCACTGCTAACCACCATCCATCTTTATTTGAAAGAAAAAAACGTTTTTAGCGAAATTGTTAATTTTCTTTAAAAAGAAAAATCGAAACCTTACCTGTCATTTAGAAAGTTGCATTTTTCTCCTTCTCTCTCTCTTTCTTTTAAAGCAAATGATCTGTTGGATCCCGCTTAGTAATTATTTTTCATACTTTAATTGTTTCCGGTATCATTTCATTTAAATCTTTTCTCTTTTTTTTTTGATTTTTTGTAACTATGTTCAATTTTATAAATCAATAAATGGAAAAAAGAGGACAAACAAACTATGATGAATTGATAGATGTTCAGTTTAACATCCGTTTTATACTTACATATATCTTAGCTCACATATATATTATAGAATATTTATTAAGGTATTATTTAAGGGTTTAACCTATGTGACATTGGCTAAGAGTTGATCATAATAGATCAAATGCATTTATTCTTTGTTTTCTCTCTATTCAATGAATTCATTCTATATTCGCAAATTGTATCTTCCATGTCTGATGTGTGTTTTTTTCTGTTTACCATTATTGATGATTCTCTTGGTGTTGTTTTACTTGTATCTTCTAATTGTTATTTAGGACTACAGTCGATCAGTTTCTTATTAGTATATGTGGATACTGTGAGATAGTCTTGATATAGCGTTAAGTCACAAGCTTTTTAAGCAATTATGGGTAGTGGCTAACAGTGGAATTCAGTTTGACGCACGTTTCGCCTTATTTGGGCGAAGAGGTTAGCGCGTAGTACACTGTGTAACAATATCAAATTTTGGACCCTTCCCGTTACAACAATATAAGCTACCGGACAGTGTTACATTATTAAGTACCAAAAAATACACTTTTAAATATTTAATAATGAAAACTATATTTAATGTTTACCCTAAAGATAACTAAACATATATGGTGTAAGATAGTGAATTATCCCATCTAATATTTCCGTGATGTATTACAGACAAATCATTTGATATAATTTCCAAAAATGACAAGCAAAGCACTGCTAAGGAGTCCCATACTAGAACGAAACGGCCGTCTAATGCTTCTAGGTTTTTCATGGTGGTCTAGCTTCAATTAACTCATGATTTCAATCAGTAAAATTTCTAAAATTTCCACAAAACCCCTTCTGATAAAGTCTTTTCCGTTAATAAAAATCGTATTATCATTATTATATATGACCATTTTGTCTTTTGTTCTTGTTGGGACCACCAACGATACTTGATTACATAATCACAGAAGTAAATAATACATATTTAAAGATTGGAATATAAACTTTTTTAGTTGTCAACTGTCGTAGAAATCAACTGTGACTGATAAGACAATCATAGACACAGTAAATGTTAAAAAAAACATATGCAAATGGAAAATTGATGATATGTCAAGCGATAGATTTCGGTCCCTAATATTAACTAGATAGTATATGTTATACGTGTAATTTCTAACGTTTCAATAATGCATTTGATTGGTTAGATAAATGGTTAATTCTGGTCTAATATGGAAGATATTTTAACTAAAGTGACCTATGCGGCCTGCTTGAATATCTGAGCTACTTGTTCCTCCGATCTAGATATTTCTTCAAGTTATCTGTTTTGTCGTTTGTTTCAGCACATCATTATGTCTGTTGTGCTCACAATCTATTCAAGCGCGTTTATGAAAAGTTTACAACCTTTCACTGTACGGGATACAAAAAGGTACAATCAGCGGCATCATGGTGGCTGGCAGTATGCATTGAAACGAATGAACATTAATCAAATGTGGATTACCGAACTCCTAACATCTAACTGGTCATCATTCAAAATTTATCGTCACAGTCGATCAAGATATAAGAAAAGGAAACTTGTTGAAATACTTTATGCTGAGAATTCTATGTTGTACCAAAAATATAATGTAGAATCAAGCTTCTAAGAATGAGTTTGCATAATGTTAGTAAAACATCATATTCGATAAAGCCAATATATACAATATAATAACTAAGGCTTTTCCATTACTTCTTATCGTTAAAGGTAGGTTGTAAAACACGTAACTCAGAATACTAGCTAAATTTTGTATTCTAACAGGTAGGTGATAGTTTTTATACTAGAACTTCTATATTTTACGAAAAGATATCAAATAAAGCCCTTATTTTTATTGTCATATAGTAAAATTGATTGCCATCGTTTGATTGAGTGGATCAGTTATCCTGAACTGCATGTGATACTGTTAGGTGATTGAAATTAGTGTGGAGGAAACCTTAAATTTAGGTTTCATATTAGTTGATATTCGCCAGTAAGGAGTCAATAAACTTGATATTAATTGTTTCCCGGAGAACAATCAGCTGAAAATAACTCAGTTCCATGGTAGATAAGTAACTACATAGGAAAAAGCGGACGCCTGTTCAGCTACCTGTTGAACACTACGATCAGGATCTATCCATGTCAATTATCATCATAAGTTCGATTGTGAAACCGTTGGCATATAGGACCGAAGAAACACAAAGAGCTGGAAACTTAGAATTCTAGCACTCTCGTCAAGCAATAACCAATGGAGATATAAAAATTGATCAATTCTATTGATCGTTTGGGAAAAAAATAACGACCTGTAAAGTCAAAGTTAACGTCATAGTTAAAAACATGAGGAAAATATGGAAATAACGGCAATACAGTTATGGGGAACAATCAGACAAACACTAGGTGAACGGAACAAGCTGTTAATTAATCATGGAAAGGCTTTCATTACTCATTTTTTATTGAAGTACGTGTTGATGTTATCGAGAACGTCAGTAAACGAAACCCTAAAAATACCCATCCTAGAGTGGAAATATTGTCTATCATCTGAATAACATGACGTTAGTCATTGATTAGCGATTATTAAATCATACACTTATTTAGTTATTTATTTGAACACACAAATATTAGTACAAAAGAGCATCAGATACATATGCGCCACGCAAGTCACTTGATTTGTGTGTGGGCTACGATACTGCCCAGGTGCCCAAACCGAAGCAGATGATTTTCTTAGGGGGTCAATCATGAAGTCTATGACCTAAAGGTCTAATCTACAAGGTGATGGAGCAAAGTAAGGAGATACAGCCCCATGGTAGCCGGTGACCAATATTAGGTCCATATGCCATTTGTTCCTTCAGGATGCTGGAGCCCATGTGCATCATTGGTTTGGAATCAGGGTTTCCCAACTCCCCTAGGTTGACACGGAGTGTCCACCAATCCGGTTAAAGCGCCAGACATTAGCTTTTCATCCTCTCATTTTCGTAGACAACACCCCCACTACGAGAATTCAGTGAGTAGAACTTCCTTGGCAGTGTTTGTATGCACGTAGTCATGTGAGAGCATTTCGAACGAGAGGGCTAACTCTTTTCACTCACAGTTATACCAGGGCATTTTGAGGGCAAGAATAATACGATATTTTACAATAATCATAAGATTCAATAGATTTCAGATAATTTATAATCCATTGACATATTGTTTAAGTTTGAGAATTCATAGATCAATATCTGAAAGCTCAACTCATAAATCTAACAATTATACTCATTACAATCTCCATAAATCTTCATTCTAATCTATAATTGCTTGTAATTGTCAATTGTAAGTGAATATTTAATTATCTTAAATGATGAAAGTATTTCATTATTTAAGAACTAACTAAAAAGATCCTATTTAATTATTATTATTAGCTTTATTCAATATAATATTTTTGGTTCAATATAGAATTCTCAGCGTAAAGTATTTCAACAAGTTTCCGTTTCTTTCTTCTCGGTCGGTTTTGACGATAAATATTGAGTGATCATCAGTTAGATGTTAGCAGTTCAGTAAATGAACATCTGAATAATGTGCATTCTTTTCGCTGTATATTGCCAGCAACCACGTTGGCTCTTGTTGAGTTTTTTGTAACTTTGACAACGAAAGGTTGTACACTTTTCAGAAACGCAGCAGAATAGGTCATGTGATTAATAAATATAATGATATATTAAAACAAACAAAAATAGATAATTTGTTGAAATATCTAGATGGCAGGAATAGGTAGCCCAGATGCTCAAGCAGGCCTCCCTTGTTGATAGATATAACAAAAAACAACAACTATAAAAGTATTTCAAATGTATTACAAGTTAAATAGTAGAAAAACTTAAGATTGTTATCTTGATAAGTTTAATGTAGTTTAAATAGAGTACTCTCATTCAAGTTATATTGGCAGATGTTCTAGGAATTTGTACATTCGGGCTCGTGAGCACCTACCCGTGTGGTTAAGCAAAGGTGTTGTCAAAACTGTTAACAGCTCCATCTTAGATCATTTAGTCCAAACAGGATATACAGCCAACATGGAGCAATCTTTCGCAATAGTTTATCGTGTCAACAGCAGTCTACCGAATTCCGTCAGACTGCGAATCCTACAGACGGCTGAAGCAATTGCTATTCGGATCAAAAAGCCAGAGCTTTGTATCCAAAAGAAGTATGTTCAGCCACTCCTTTTACCCTGGCCAACTAGCTAATAATCAATCTTATAATGTGGTGACATAATCTGATTAATGTTCATTTTATGTCCCAAACTTATTATTATTATTATTATTATCATTACTGTTATTATTATTATCATTATTGTCTTTACACTTGATAACCCCCTTTTTGAGGAATTTATTCAATATCCACCCCTGAACCTACTATATTTGACCTGATTATTTTACATATTACGCAATTTCCGATTTGTAATCACAATATTCTCTCGCTCTCTCTCTCTTACCCCATGTTGACCATATTTATTCTGATAATTTATCTCACAATTTCATTTCGCTTATAAACCGTTTCAAGTTAACACTTCATATTAGTCAGCCCCAACATTAACGATTTTATTTTTATATAACAAACAATTCCCGATTCACATATTACAATTTCCAAATGATGATGTGCTCTTTGCCTTAAATCTGGCCAATTTTATGGATTATTAATCTGGATTTATAATTGTAGAGTGCCTGATGAGAAATGATTGAAAAGAATATTCTTCGTTCATACTCTCATTCAATTCATATTTCCTAAGATAATTACTTTTTTTCTCTTTTTCTTTTCTTTCTTTTTTCTGTTTATCTAAAGAAAACTCGTTCTCTTTTTGTGTGTGTATGTGTGTGGTTTTGTATGTAAATAGAAAGTAGAAATTTTCTAAATGGAACTAATGTTTTATGGAATTTTGTTGAACATCATGTGTTCCAACTGATTGGGTTATATTTTTCTTTTTAATTTATATATATATATATATTATTTATTTATTTACGCCTGTTACTCCTCATGAAGGAGTATAGGTCGCTCATTAGCACTCTCAATCTAACCCTGTCCTGGGCAATCCTTTCAAGTTCTTTCTAGTCTTTATTCATCCTTCTCATATCTGCTCCCAGTTCCCAATATGATGTGTTCTTGAGCCTTCCACTTTTCCGCTTCCCTTCAGCATTCCAAGTTAGGGCTTGACTCGTGATGCAGTTGGATGATTTACGTAATGTATGTAATATCCATTTCCATCGTCTTTTCATAATTTCCTACTCAGCTGGATGTTGGTTTGTTCTCTCTCATAGTAGGCTGTTACTGATGATATCCGACCAGTAGATGATGATTATCTTGTGTAGACAACTGTTTATAAATAATTGTACCTTCTTGATGATGGTTGTTGTAGTATTTCTGGGAGTTTCATCTCCGTACAGTAGAACTGTCTTAACGTTCGTATTGAAGATTGTGACTTTGATATTGGTTGTCGGACAGATGTTTTGAGTTCCATATGGTTTTCAATTGTAGGAATGCTGTCTTTGCTTTGCCAGTCCTCGTCTTTAAAGCTGCATATGATCCTCCTTGTTGATCGATGATGCTTCCCATGTACGTGAAGGATTCCACATCTTCCAGAGTTTCTTCATCAAAAGTGATTGATTCGCTGTTCTCCGTGTTGTATTTGAGGATTTTTTATATACATATATTACAAATAAGCTTTTTATATCATGCAATGAAACGATTTCCAATATTTTAGAACTATCATTTCAATTTCATGTAGATATTTCTTTGGAGCTCTAGTTTAAATTTCATTACTAAATAATTTACCGTTCTTTCATAGGTTATTCAGAGAACATCAACTCAATCAAACTCTGGAAGATGTAGAATCATTCACGTACAGGGGAAGCATCATCGATCAACAAGGACGATCACATACAAACGCAAATGCAAGGATCGGAAAACCAAGGACAGTATTCCTACAATCGAAGTACATATGGAACTCAAAACAACTGTCCGTCAAACAATATCAAAGTCACAATCTTCAATATGAACGTTAAGACAGTTCTACTATACGGAGCTGAAACTTGGAGGACTACTACAACAACTATCATCAAGAAGGTACAAGTATTTATAAACAGTTGTCTACACAAGATACTCAATGTTCGTTGATCGGATACCATGAGCAATAGCCTACTATGGGAGAAAACAAGCTAACATTCAGCTGAAGATGAAATTAAGGAAAGACGCTGAGATCGTTACAAAAAAGTACAATCGTCAGATACATTATGGTAGCTGGCAATTTGCATCGAAAAGAATGAACACCATTCAGATATCGATTCCTGAACTGCTAACATCTAAGATAATAATAATAATAAAAATAATAGTAGTAAATATGCCTAAAACTACATAACATCAAAAGTTTCGGTTATTACATCTGATAATTCATATCAAATTATTATTACACTTTTAATTGATTTAAGATAATCATCTCAACATTACCATGAATTCATTTCATTATTCATATAGAACTTTGAATAGTTTAGTATGGGTTTATTAAGATTGTTCAATTTATAAATTACATCAGGAATGATTCAATAACCAAGAAGGATTGAACAACGATTTAGCTTTAGTCCAAGATTACCCAGAAGTTCTCAGGGGATGTATGTCCTAAATTTAATTCATGATAATATCACAGATGAAAACTTCAACAAGGTCTCATAATTGGATAAAACATGTATTCACTTTATCCTGACTTTTGACGGTTTTCTGGCTAAATTTAATTCATAATGCAGATTATAAATTGAATAATCGCTAAATTCAAAAGTAAATCTATGGTTCCTCAATGAGAGGCATTCAATTTTGGAGTTCACTTATACTACCAGCGAAGCCAGTATCAATAGCGTTAATGTATAATAGTTGTGCATAGTCAAAACGTTAATTTATTAAAGCTTATTAAATGCCTATGCCTATGTTAAATATATACAAATGATCAACTATCTCCATATATATTTTATTTTGATATTAAAAAAATAATCACTTTCTAAGCAAAGATGGATAGTGGCTAGCAATGGAATACAGGAAGCGCGTTTCGTCCTATTTGGGACTCGTCAGTTGGATGTGACTGCATCTCAGAGTTGATGTTCACTCCGGGACTCGAACCCAGTACTGCTCGTTTCAAACGTCATCGCGTCATTCACTTGGCTACTGCATGTACATCTACCTGACGAATGCCAAATAGAACGAAACGAGAGTCAAACTGGATTCCACTGACAACCACTATCCATCTTTGTTTAAAAAGCTTGTGACTTAAGGCTATATCGAGTCAATCCGCACAGGCTGCACACATGCCAACATGAGACTGATCAATCGCAGTCCTAAATAACAATGAGAAGATATACGTAAAACAACACCAAGTGAACTAAAATAATCACTTTCTTTTGATATTCATTTCTGATAAATATTTCTTGAATCATGCGAATCCATTTGGACACATGTTTTTGATGTTTAACTGTTTAACATTTCTAAATTGAACAGAGAGTTTTCCTTTAGTTTAAGTAACCGAGTAAAAAAGGCGCAGAACAGAATGATAGTACCGGTTTCGTCTTTTTTTCTTCTAGTAAACGGTTGACTAGGAATAAGAACCATTGAAAATAATACAAAGATGAACTAGACGTTTATGTTTCGAAGATCAGTATAGTTACACTGGATTCTGACTCAATGATCAAAACAATCATAGCTCTTGGTATACAATCTTGATTTCTTTACTTTAGTTTTACATGAGATAGTGACTTTTGATAGCTGAGTAGATAATCGAAACAAAACATCATACACATAGCTCCTTTTATCATCTTAAACAGAGCAAGAACGAAGATCGATGCAGACAATGCCAATTCTGTTGGCATGTATTTTGGGGATATGAAATTTAAATCCAAGCGACAAAGCTTCTGTTTCTATCTGATTTAACTTCATTTTTGATAGGTTATAGAGAAATTTTTCGGGGTTTTCCGAAAAACTAAAGCATAAGTGTTTTTTAGTGGGGCCCTTTATTTTGTCGTCATTTAGATCGGACGATGTTTGTTGACGGGTTCTCCACTTTAGTGGCACGGGATCTGACTCCAATTTGATCATATGAATGATTGTTATTGAAATATACATGTCGCCCATCCTCGTATATAATCATCGACTTAAATCGCGCCAGTCAATAACGGAATTAAATAAGTCAAATAACGAGAATAGACTTTTGAATACATATATTTTGTATATAAAGTGAATGAAACAGAGCGAAGAGAAACGATGCGCAGTGGAGATGGCGGGCAAGCCAACTCCCATTTAGCCAAGCATTGATCAATATTTATAATCACACCAAAATAAGTTACAGACATCTGATGAATAGGATGAGAGATGTACACACATATATGCGTTCATATAAAACAGTTAGGATTGGTAAGTGAATAATTAACAAGCTCAAAATATGACTCAAGTAGAATGAATAGATTAGCCATTCCGAAAGCCAGAATAAGATATATGGGCTTAACATGCCAACCGACACTTCAGTTTCTTTGACAGTGTCTTTGACAAGGTTACGTGGAGACTACCTTCAACCACCATCTAAAGCTTCTATTGTTCTTCAGGACAGCATCATCACAAAGTACTTCCATATATCTGATTAATCGCTTGTTCAGTTGCCCTAGAATTTGACTATTTACTCTCTACTGTCGTAAGGTCATTCGTTGTGTATTTGTTAGGTTTGTTTTCGCCCTTGACCTGATCTCTGACCTTATTATTAATAACTTTCCCTATTAATAACATAGTTATGGACAAAAGATGACTAAATTCTATGTCAATAGAACAAACATTTAATCAGTTGTATAGAAATTCTAATATTTCACTTCTCATCGAAGAACAAGTTGATATTATTGTCCGAAAGCACAACAGAAGCTTCATAACGAAACTATTCACCTTAAACACTAAAACATCCTTAACATTCTCACCTCAAGCTAAATATATTCTTTATTATAACTTAATTGATCAATAATAAAGCTTTATTAGGTAATCATTGATAACTTCACTCATTGTCTATCTATAGTGTTTTCTTGTAATGAAACTTGCCTACTCACAAGACGAAAATACAGTGTAGTGAACAAGAGAGGACAATCGAATGTATTTGGACATAAAATTACAGAACACATTACTAATATCTGAGAACTATACAGTGAATACTTCATTTGCAAAATATCAATCAATCGTCTAACACATCATTGTTCCTTCATTTTCATACCAAATTGCTTTCTGTTCCTGTTCATTCCTACTCAATCTTCTGATGCTAGACATTCTAATTTTGACTTGTGTTATATACTACTCATATAGATATAAGTAGTATACACCACAGATGGACTGGCTATGTAACTGAATTTTAAAAAAATACTGTTTAGTTAATATAATTTATTTTAAATTAATAAGATTTAATGATATTTAATGATTTACATATTGAAGACATTCTCTCTGTGATAGATTCGTTTAAAGTATTGAAGAAAAAAACACACAAGCGTTAACAGTAAACATAGTCCGAGTGGAATATCCAGAACTCTAATTTAATTTATCTATTTCATGCGACTGAGCAAAATACATAGATGGTTAAATAACTGATGGATAGTAGATAATTTCAAGTGTTTTTTTGATGTTGTTGTTGTTGAGCAAAGTAAATTTTTAAAAGAAAATTATTTTCGATAACATATCTCAACTATCATAACAAATTATTTCTGATCGTTATTGATATTTATACGATAATAGTTGAGTTATTGTGAATAGTAAGATGGTGATTTGAGGTAGTCAACAGATAACCCTGGATCTAGGTTTCGTGCTACTTGTCACTCGTTAGCAAGGTATCTCTGTAATCTTGAGAGATCTGATGCTGTCTAACGGATTCGTTTCTGTGTCACCTCGTTTCACAGTCAGAGACGTTACTACTGGTGGTCACATTGTAACTTGGTCGATAGGCTTCGATCTGCACTAAGAAGGACCTGACGCACATGAAACTGATCACCTACTACCCATTGATCAATCAATTGTGAATACATCTTAGTCATACAGGAGGTCGATCGCGGCCCGGATAGCCCAGTGGGAACGTCTCTGGCTGCGAAGCTGGGTGACAGAGGATCAAATCTATCAGGGAGCATCAGGTCTCACAAAATTACAGGTACACCTTACTGACGAGTACTCAAGATATATATATTCAAAGGATCTCTAGAATCTTGGGGTTTGAACCCCTTATGAACCAGCAGGTATATTAAAATCTGTTCAATCTATCATTTAATAAGAAAAGAGATAAATAGATAAAAGGTCAAAGATTAGATCATGTGAAAAGGTAATTAAAATGATTGTACAAACAGTGAAAAAAATACAATCATGGACATGAATTAGTTTTAATTTCTTGTTATTACAACAAGCTATCAAGCATTTGGAGAAGGATGATAACATCTTATTCTAGAAGGGCAATCAAAGTTTTCCAAATTAATATCATCCAATATAAAGAATACAACACAACTTTTAATTAAATGAGTATGGGGATTTGTGTAGATTATAGTAATAGAACAGTTGAATTAACGAGTTGATCTAAGCGAGATCACCATTGAAAACTTGAAAGAACTGAATAGCCGGTTCGTTCTAGTATGGGACTCCTCAACAGTACGTGTTCACTTTATAAATGCAGGCATTGAGTCTTTAGTTGGCCGTTATCGTGACGTCAATTAGACTGCACGATGTTGTCGACGGGTTCACCACTATAGTGACCCGTGATATGACTCCACTGAGATTGTTTCTGATTACTTTTGAAATATACATGTCGACCATTCTCGTATATAATTATCGGCTTAGATTGCGTTAGTGAATAACAGAATTAAATAAGTCAAATACGAGGATAGATTTCTCAATACATAAATATTGTACAACCATTGATCGAAACAGATAATCAGAGAGACGTAAAGAAGGAAGCGAAGAAGAGAGAGTGAAACGACGGGTTGTGGAGATGGCATGTGGGCCAACCCCATTTTTACCAGGTGTTCATCAATATTTATAGTCACAGAATAATAAGTTACAGACATGTGATGAAGAGGATAAGAAGTTCACAACGATCAGGGTTGATAAGTGAATAATTAACATGGTCAAAATGTGACTCAAGTAGAATGAATAGATTGGTCTGTCCGGAAGCTAGAATAAGGTATATAGGCTTAACATAATAACGGACACTACACGCCCTTCCCACCAGATAGAGCACATAAGAATACTGCGAATAAGAGTGAGTATATAATAAGAACATATATTGAGAAGCCATGATCAATGGAGTTCAGTCATGTTGACTATGAAATTGTTATATACTGTGGGAAACGGATAAAAGTTGCGCGACATTACGAACTCATTATAGTTTGCCATGTATACTATCGGGTATCGGCTTACCGATTTAGATTTTGCGAGTTGGCTTGCGAGACCATAGGTGCTGGGTTCGATCCTCACTGATCTGGACAAGCCATCAGAGAGACGATGCGAAAAGAAGAAAGTGAAGTAAAATGACGTGCAGTGAAGAAGATATGTGAGCAGATTTGATTTAATTAAGTGTTAATCAATATTTATAGTCACACAAAAATAACCTACAGATATGAGTAGTATAAGGTGTAAACACACGTGCTCATATAAAAAAAGTGAAGGTTGAGACCGATAGGTCTTGAGTTCGAATCTCATAAGGCGGGATAGTGGATGAGCACTGCTGAGGAGTCCGACATTAGGACGAGAAGGTCATTCAGTGCTTCCAGGTTTTCCATGATGGTCTAGCTTCAATTAACACATGATCTTTACTATTGAAATTTCTATAATATCGACAAAAACCCCTTCTTAAATTAAATAATAATAAACAAATGACTTAAAGTAGGGAATTCGTTGTAACAATAATTAACTGAAGGTGAACTGAATTCGGGACTAAATTGAATAGTACACAACTGATGATCTCTATATGAATATTCATTCGAAATCTATGATGAGTAATATAATGATTGACAACGTGAAGTTTCCATTTATCAACATATAAAATACAGTTACATGGGTGAATGTCTATTAAATGGATTATTGTCTTGTTCATTTTGTATAAAGCTTTACAAGTACATATATTATTTACTTATTCAACATTTTTGATTGATATATTTTTGAATTTACCGGAGTTGTTTTCTCCAAATGTTGTGATTATATAAACAAAGAATAAATATCAAAATTTTGTTAACTTTTTCTATTTAAATTATGAACCGATCAATGTTAGGACATCATTGAAAACCTGAAAGCACTAAACCATCGTTTCGTCCTAGTACCGGACTCTTCGACAGTGAGCATCCACAATCCTGTACGCGGGATTCGGACCTTTAGACCACTGAGCCGACATCTAACGGTGTTAACGTCTAACATCGAAAAATCCATATTACTTCACGACCATCTTCCATTGTATCCAGCGAGTAACTGCCATAAAACGCACGACACAGTTCAACTACTCTGGTTATGGCTTCTCACAATGACTCTGAGATTTATCTCACGAAGCTGGTCACTTGTGAGCACATGACTCTTCAATAGTACAAACTTTATGGGATTTCAACAAAGTGTTTAAGTGCTGTTCATATCTCAGGTTAAAGTTAACAGTTTGCCATTCAGAAGGATTAAATGTAAGACTATTAAGAACAAACCAGCGTTCAATAAGAGACAGGAAATCATTCATTACAAGTGTGTAAAGAGGTAAAGATCGTTATACATACATTGAAACCATCCGCATATTTAACAAAAGTGTCTTCTGTGGAAGATGGTAGATCATTCAGAAAAAAAAGAAAAGAATAAGGAAGAAACAACTTATTGCCGCATACCTTCATGAAGACAGTAGAAACGTTGAAAACTTTTCTCAAAAGACAGTTTACTGTTCTCTTCCATTAGTATAGGAACGCAGCCAGTTGGTTATTCAGCTATCAATCATGATGCTGATAAACTTATTAAATAGTAGTTGTCTTGGAATAGAGTTAAAGATAGAAGTATATTCTGAAAATATTCATCAAACATACTTCTTATCCTTTTCCAAGCTGATGCTGAACAACAAAAGCATCTAAGTTGCTTCTTTTGCATTTATAAGCGAACTCATTTAGATCAGTGTGCGCTTTTAATATGGGTTGAAATAAGAGTAGCAATAATTCTTTTCGTTGTTTTAAAAAAAACTAAAGTTATTGCTATGGGTTTAAATTTTACTTTCTTATTGCCAGATGCTTTCTTGGTGTTTGTATTGTGATCTGGCGCAAAAAATTCACATCGACCAGTACTCTTCAAGATTAATCAGTTAGACGATTTGGACTTCGCAGATGACCTAGCCCTCCTATCGCAAACAGACGAACAAATGCAGATGAAGACAGCCATTGTAGCAGCAGTCTCTGCATTCGTAAGCTTCAACATACACAAAGGGAAAACCAAGGTCCTCAAATACAACACGGAGAACAGCAAGCCAATCACATTCGATGGAGAAACTCTGGAAGATGTGGAATCATTCACGTATAGGGGAAGCATCATCGATCAACAAGAAGGCTCACATACAAACGCAAAAGCAAGGATTGGCAAACCAAGGACAGCATTCCTACAATCGAAGTACACATGAAACTCAAAATACCTGTCCGTCAAACAATATCAAAGTCACAATATTCAATACGAACGTTAAGACAGTTCTACTGTACGGAGATGAAAATTCCAGAAATACTACAACAACCATCATCAAGAAGGTACAAATATTTATAAACAGTTGTCTACACAAGATACTCAACATCTACTGGTCGGATACCATCAGTAATAGCCTACTATGAGAGAGAACAAACCAACTTCTAGTTGAATAGGAAATTATGAAAAGACGATGGAAATGGATATTACATACATTACGTAAATCATCTAACTGCATCACGAGTCAAGGCCTAACTTGGAATCCTGAAGGGAAGTGGAAAGGAGGAAGGAGAAAGAACAGATTATATTGGGAACTGGGAGCAGATATGAGAAGGATGAATAACAACTAGAAAGAACTTGAAAGGATTGCCCAGGACAGGGTTAGATTGAGAGTGCTAATGAGCGACCTATACTCCTTCACGAGGAGTAACAGGCGTAAGTAAATAAGTAAGTAAGTAAGTAAGTAAGTAAGTAAGTAAGTAAGTAAGTAAGTAAGTAAGTAAGTAAGTAAGTAAGTAAGTAAGTAAGTAAGTAAGTAAGTAAGTAAGTAAGTAAGTAAGTAAGTAAGTAAGTAAGTAAGTAAGTAAGTAAGTAAGTAAGTAAGTAAGTAAGTAAGTAAGTAAATAAGTAAGTAAGTAAGTAAGTAAGTAAGTAAGTAAGTAAGTAAGTAAGTAAGTAAGTAAGTAAGTAAGTAAGTAAGTAAGTAAGTAAGTAAGTAAGTAAGTAAGTAAGTAAGTAAGTAAGTAAGTAAGTAAGTAAGTAAGTAAGTAAGTAAGTAAGTAAGTAAGTAAGTAAGTAAGTAAGTAAGTAAGTAAGTAAGTAAGTAAGTAAGTAAGTAAGTAAGTAAGTAAGTAAGTAAGTAAGTAAGTAAGTAAGTAAGTAAGTAAGTAAGTAAGTAAGTAAGTAAGTAAGTAAGTAAGTAAGTAAGTAAGTAAGTAAGTAAGTAAGTAAGTAAGTAAGTAAGTAAGTAAGTAAGTAAGTAAGTAAGTAAGTAAGTAAGTAAGTAAGTAAGTAAGTAAGTAAGTAAGTAAGTAAGTAAGTAAGTAAGTAAGTAAGTAAGTAAGTAAGTAAGTAAGTAAGTAAGTAAGTAAGTAAGTAAGTAAGTAAGTAAGTAAGTAAGTAAGTAAGTAAGTAAGTAAGTAAGTAAGTAAGTAAGTAAGTAAGTAAGTAAGTAAGTAAGTAAGTAAGTAAGTAAGTAAGTAAGTAAGTAAGTAAGTAAGTAAGTAAGTAAGTAAGTAAGTAAGTAAGTAAGTAAGTAAGTAAGTAAGTAAGTAAGTAAGTAAGTAAGTAAGTAAGTAAGTAAGTAAGTAAGTAAGTAAGTAAGTAAGTAAGTAAGTAAGTAAGTAAGTAAGTAAGTAAGTAAGTAAGTAAGTAAGTAAGTAAGTAAGTAAGTAAGTAAGTAAGTAAGTAAGTAAGTAAGTAAGTAAGTAAGTAAGTAAGTAAGTAAGTAAGTAAGTAAGTAAGTAAGTAAGTAAGTAAGTAAGTAAGTAAGTAAGTAAGTAAGTAAGTAAGTAAGTAAGTAAGTAAGTAAGTAAGTAAGTAAGTAAGTAAGTAAGTAAGTAAGTAAGTAAGTAAGTAAGTAAGTAAGTAAGTAAGTAAGTAAGTAAGTAAGTAAGTAAGTAAGTAAGTAAGTAAGTAAGTAAGTAAGTAAGTAAGTAAGTAAGTAAGTAAGTAAGTAAGTAAGTAAGTAAGTAAGTAAGTAAGTAAGTAAGTAAGTAAGTAAGTAAGTAAGTAAGTAAGTAAGTAAGTAAGTAAGTAAGTAAGTAAGTAAGTAAGTAAGTAAGTAAGTAAGTAAGTAAGTAAGTAAGTAAGTAAGTAAGTAAGTAAGTAAGTAAGTAAGTAAGTAAGTAAGTAAGTAAGTAAGTAAGTAAGTAAGTAAGTAAGTAAGTAAGTAAGTAAGTAAGTAAGTAAGTAAGTAAGTAAGTAAGTAAGTAAGTAAGTAAGTAAGTAAGTAAGTAAGTAAGTAAGTAAGTAAGTAAGTAAGTAAGTAAGTAAGTAAGTAAGTAAGTAAGTAAGTAAGTAAGTAAGTAAGTAAGTAAGTAAGTAAGTAAGTAAGTAAGTAAGTAAGTAAGTAAGTAAGTAAGTAAGTAAGTAAGTAAGTAAGTAAGTAAGTAAGTAAGTAAGTAAGTAAGTAAGTAAGTAAGTAAGTAAGTAAGTAAGTAAGTAAGTAAGTAAGTAAGTAAGTAAGTAAGTAAGTAAGTAAGTAAGTAAGTAAGTAAGTAAGTGTTGGGATATTCAGGAAAATATCCCAAAATTTATCTTGTTAAGCCTAATGTTATCCTTGGACATGAAATTGTATCATCTTATTGGTCGATATTTTTTTAACGTGTCATTTTCCTACTGGTTAATATTGTACAATGTTATTTCCTATTTTATCGTACGATGTGGTCTGCTTGACTGGTATATAAACAAAGTATGTTTGAAATATAATGATTCATAACCCAGAGGCTGTGACTTGTGTTCTGGACTCAACTGGCTGGGTTAGATAGTGAAGCGAGACCAATCAGAACCCTAGGCTGTTCTACGTGTTTGCGCGTCTTTGGTCGGATCAATAATTCCCTACCCCTTAATTAGCAGCATCATTTTCACGTTATAACAGTAAGTAAAGTAAGTAAGTAAGTAAGTAAATAAGTAAGTAAGTAATTAAGTAATATATGTTTTCAAGAAAAAACAACCCGATGAATTCACATAATTCATATTACACTTCAACCTTAAACAATGTAAATTATCTTATCAGATTAAAATTACATTATACTATACGGATCATTATGCTTCATTTAAGTTAATCATGATCGTTCAGCTTTTAACTTACATGTCAAAATGAAAAGAGAAAAAGAAAACTGTCAGTTTTAAGTTTGATATTTTTTCATTGTGTCTGACTAAATCTCACTTGATACATTATACTAAGTCTAAAGTAAACTGTCATATTGATACAATTGAACAATCATTTAACATGTTATATCTGAAAAGAGATGTACTAGTTAATGTTATATCAGCTAAAATGAACATTATCTCAATTCATCAATTGAGATGTTTTGCTTAAACTATGGTTAATGTTAATGTCATATATAATCTATATATATATATGTTCATGACATTTATAAACTTGATGTAGAATATGTTCACTACGTTTGGAAATAATGGAACTTGATCGATATTATTCAATTAGCACCTAATGATTAAACAAAATAAGATCATCATTTATAGTACAATGATTGAACAACTGTAAATGTTTTAGTCGTAAAGAATATTAGTTGTAGCCCAAATAGCTCAGTAATAAAGTCTTACAATGTAAACCTTAGTTATATTAGATCACATCTCAATAGAAAGAATTAATGTCCTCAAGTTTATAGGTATGATCAATGTATAGAATTTTTTGTTAATGATATTCAATCTCTAATATCTCTAATATCTAATATCCATGATCCACACCATATCGATTTACTTAGATTAGTTAATGGATAGAATTTGATTACCAGTAAAATGGATTAAACGAACACTCAGTGCATATTTGAAGTGACTAACATCACTTGAGGAACTGTTAAAAGGTAAAACAGAATTGAACTGATTCTTTTAAATATGAAACTCTTTCAATGTGTGCACTTACTACTTTAATTTTGATCAAAATCAAGTAAGCAAGGTATTATTTTATTGTTAAATCAAAGTTCATTGCTCCATATTACTAATTTCAATCAACTCATTCTGTTCTATATGTGGAGATCTACTGTGTGTATTGATATGTATGAACTCAATTTACCATGACAATATAAGGGGATATAAAGAACGAATGTACAATGTTTAATCAATAAATGAATATTTTATTAACATTTAATTTATGGGCAATATTTATTGATTGTCATTAATCGATCATTAGTTAGGTAGAAAAAGAAGTATTTTATGTTATGAAACATTTTATGATACAACTGATTATACGTACATAATCCCTTGTTGACCATTAAGTGATATACATAAAAATTAGCTATGGGTTTTAAGTTTTATCATTTTAATGTCCATGATCAATTCTGGTTTAAGTTAATAAAAAAAACACGTTATAGGCAAAGATGGATAGTGGCTAGCAGTGGAATTCAAGACTCATGTTTCGTCCTATTTTGGACTCGTCAGCTAGATGTACCAGCATCTAAGAGTGATATTCACTCTGGGATAGGAAGAAACATGAGTCCTAGATTCCACTGCTAATCACTATCCATTTTGCTTATAATGCTTGTAAATTAAGGCAATATCGAGGCAATCCGCACAGTATGTGCGGAAACTGATCGATTTTAGTCCTAAACGTCAATTGGACGATTCAAATCAAACAATACCAAGTGAACATCAACTCTGAGATGCAGTTACATCCACTTGACGAGTCCCAAATAGGACAAAACGCAAGTCATACTGGATTCTACGGCTAACCACTATTCATATTTGCTTAAAACACTTTGTATATATTTATTATTTTCCTTCATATCAAAGAAATGTCTTTATAAAATAATAACTAATCATGAAGATAGTTTTTTCTTCGTTTTTCCTTTTTCACAACAGAAAAAACCATTGTCTTTAGAATATGTGCTTTGAATAAATTAGTGTTGGATATAATTCAATTAATGAGTTTTTTTTTCAATTATGTACATCATGCACTACTTATGTAATGTTTAGTAATATATCTAAATGAATCTAACATAAAATACATAAGAAATATATGTCTGTGGTTAGTTAGTGAGTTAGTTACTAATATGTAGGATTGTTATTTCTTGTCGCCCCCACCCCCACCCCACCCCCACCCCCATCTCATTCATTACAAGATATACATGCTAATTCGTTTTTTTATTCTTTGATGGCTCTTTGTTTTTACAAACGTAAACAAGAAATGAATCAAACCGTTGTGTTTAATGCTCAATAGATTTTCTTTTTTTTTGAAAAAGAAGAAATAGTATAGTCAGTAAAGAAGAAGTAGAATGAAACCATTCTTATTAATGGTTAGTTTTTAATCTAATAATAATATACAGTTTAGTTGTATGTTTTAAAGTTTTTACTTTAACACATAGATATTGGTACAAGGAAGCACCAAATACATAAGCCCCACACAGATCTCATTCGATATGTGTGAAGGCTAGGATACTGCACGGGTACCTAAACAGAAGCAGGTGGTTTTCTTAGGGGTCACACCCAGAGCCTTCGACCTGAAGGTCTGATCCACAAGGCAGTGGAGCAACGTAGGGAGATGCAATCCCATGGTAGCCGGTGACCAACGATTGGTTCATACGCCTTTTGTTCCTTCAGGATACTGGAGCCCATGTTCACCATTTGTTTGGAATGAAGGTTTCCCGATTCCCCTAGGTGGACTCTCCATGTCAACCAGTCCGGTTAAGGCGCCAGACATTCGCTTTTCGTCTTCCGAATTTTGTAAACAACAACTGTTGTGCGAGAAGGCAGTGAGTAGGATTTCCCTGGCGCAGGCTATATATAAGTGGACATGTGAGAGCATTTCGAGAGGAGAGCGGACTCTTTCCACTCCCAGCTGTACCACGGCGTTTGGGGGTAACAAATAACAAAATAAAAGATGTATATTTCGTTTTAATTGGGACTAGTCAGTTAAATATACTAATATAATGTTTACAACAAAATTCGAACCAAGAACTTTCAACTGATAACGTGAAACATGAGAATGATTGAGGCCGTGAGTTCAAATAGTCATTATTGTGTTCTCCAGGTATATGTCGAGTCACCTAGACTGATGGCCACATTGCAACCTGGTTGATAACATCCGATCTGCACTAAAAAGGACTTGACACACATGACATTGATCACCACTCAGTGATCGATCAACTGCGATGATGTATATATAATCAATAATAAGGTTATGAATCATTTAGTTACTAAGTTACAGGACTTAAGTTTGAATTATGTTTGTTGGTGCATGTGCGGATTACTTCAACATAGCCATTTTGTCATAAACTATATAGAGGTAATGGATTGTGGTTAATAATTGGATCTAGAACCCATTGAAGACTGATTGCTTTGAAGGATTGGCGAACATTAAATATTACAAACAACTATGTAGGTGGGTTTCAACCAACCACCTTGCATTATATACCACCGTGTTACTTATTTTAATAAGGTTTCTACAGATGAACAAATTTTACAAAATGTTAATGAATTTTAAAATAAATAGTACCTTTGGTAAATTTGGATGGTGTTATAAAAAGACGAAGATTGTCATTCTAAACCTACCATGATCTTATTGATTTGTTGTCCAGGATGGTGGATTCATGTAGAAATGTTCTTGTCAAGTATATGTATAATCAGATTGTTCAAAATATATTGCGTTAATATATCATCACATAGTTATTATCATCTCGACCTGTAGCGTGGAGTCGAGTCGCGATTGACTATGAACACCACTACAAGAAGACTACGTGCCAGTTAACCGATAAAATCCTCCGTAAGCCAAATATCAGAAGGCAGTTGATGGCTGTAGTCGAGATGTATTTATTGGCCATCCTGTGGTATCGAAAGGATACTGAGGTCATGCCAAAGGAGTACAAGCGTGGTTACCAGGCGAAACCGAACCCGTGCAAGGTCACAATCAATGAAAGGATAATGGAGCAGTAATATGGCTGTCTTTAGCACAGTTAAACAAACGAGCTCAGTAAAACAATCACTGGTACAATTGGTCACAATAATGATTGTTTCCATTAAACCAATTTCGTTCTCTTGATAAAAGTAGGTCACTACAGATCATTTATAAGATTGTCCAAACTTATGATGAACTAAAATCGTTGACTACATTCCGATATCTAACTAATCACTCAGTATTCGCCAACGTTTTATTTATCTATCAGCCAATTATTTATAATACAACACTTTCTTGACATTAGCCAAAAGTTGATTGTTTCAAGAAATAGAAAAGTTGGGTTCTGACGTTAACTAAGACCTTGACATTTTTATACAAATATCCTTACAAGAAAAACCATGGCTAAACACCTGATTATTTTTACACATTCAAGATAGTTATTCTTAAGATTTATGAAGTTAATTAAGAACCTTTAAAAATGTAGACATAATTATCATAACATATAGTAAAGTTGGTGTAGTTTTGTACTAGAACTGTTATTCTTTAGATTGATTTTCAATCAATATTATGAATGGATCTATGTTAGAACATCATTGTAAACCTGGAGCCACTGGACCATCGTTTCATCTAAGTATAGGATTTCTCAACTGTGCTCATCTACGATGTTGCACGCGGGATTCGAACAAACGACCTTTTGATCTCACACATGAACGTTTAACTTCTAGACCACTAAGCCGGTATCCAACACTGTTAATGTCAAACTTCAACTAATTCACGATATTGAACGACCATCTTCCATTGTCTTCGGTGAGTAACTGCCTCACACTCGATACAGTTCAACTCTACTGGTCACGGCTTATCACTAGTGACCAGTGAGCACATGATAATTATCTTATAGAGTTGTAGAGATCGTTGGGTTTAGATTGATATCATGAATGGATCAATGTTAGATCGATAATAGTTATCCTTTTGAAATCTCTACCAAAATATTTTGTGTCTTAAAAGTCTACATATTATTTTATTCATCAGTGATTAACATAAAGCAACAAAAATCTTCTAACAAATATTTCATTAATAATAATGAAAGATTTACTGTATAAATCCTAAAACGGAAGTATCTGAAAAATTTGTTTTTTATTTTGTTAGGAAACAAATGTGAAGTACCTTTTAAATCATTGTTATAGTGTTAAGTTAAACTAACATAAAAAAAACATAGTCTTAGATTGAATGAATTTTCAGTTCATTAAAGTACTTACTTACTTACGTCTGTTTCTCCTAATGGATCATAGGCCGCCTACCAGCATTCTCCAACCCACTCTGTCCTGGGCCTTCTTTTCTAATTCCATCCAATTCTTGTCCATTCTTCTCATGTCTATCTCCATTTCTTGGCGTAGTGTGTTCTTTGGTTTTTCTCTTTTCCTTTGGCCTTAAGGATTCCATGTGAGGGCTTGTCTTGTGACGCAGTTCGGTGCTTTCCTCAATGTGTATCCCATCCACATCCAGTTATTCTTCCTGATTTCTTCCTCCTCCTGGAGTCCCTCCGGGGGCTACTACCGGTTCCAAGCCCGGATAAAGGAGGAAAGTTGGGCATGGGGTTAGCGACCCCAAACCAGTTTCCATCTGAATAGGAAGTTAAGAAAAGACGCTACAAATGTATTGGACCTATATTATGGGAATGATGATACTGCATCACGAGACAAGCATCAACTTGAAATCCTGAAGTGAAATGGAGATGTGGAAAACCAAGCAACACATTGCGTCAGAAATTGGAAGCAGACATGAAAAGGATGAATAGTAACTGGAAAAAACTGGGAAGGATTGTCCACAACAGAGTTTGATGGAGAATGCTGGTGGGTGTACTATGTTCCTCCATGAGAAGTAACAGGCGTAAGTAATATATATATATATATATATATATATATATATATATATATATATACCAAACAGTAGGCGGATTAGTAAGAAAGTCCCCATAAATTTTACTCATAATTCAAATTTTTCGCTCGAATATTCATCATATTCATACATATGGCACTTCATTCACAGAATACCGAATGTGCCCATGACCAAATGAAACGCATTGTGTTATATGTTATTTTACAGAAAGCGATAGTGACAAGTAAATAATAGCATATATTTCATTTAGCCTTATGATTTGTTTAGATGTATACTATAAGAGAAAATGTAAACTTATCTACTATGAGTGTTAGATTGATGGTAACAAATGTTTTTTTAGAGTATATTGACCTGAATAGTTGATTCATTTGACCTTCAGTTTTAGTTTAAGCAACCAAAAGTTCCTGGAAAATTGATGAATTAATGACCTTATAAATGATTAATAATCTATTTTGTTGACACTCAATTTAATTGATGATTTTCAACAATTGTGCTATAATTATCTTCTTTCAGATTGTAAATTCATTAAAATAATACAACTAAAGAGATTATTTCAAATAGGTAAATTATGTATAGCAATCAAATTTAGGATTCGTAATTCTTTCTGTTTAGAGCCTATAAGCTGATATTCACAATAGAATTTGAATCAAGTGTATTTTACTTAGAATGTTTAATCTAGTATCTGTTGAACGACTGAATGCAGATAGGTATCAATGTATTCGATAGTGATGATATTCATATCGTTATTAATGGTATAGGTTGTTAATTTTCAAACTTAAATATCTCTCCATGTTAAATATCTTCAAGATCAAAATAATTTGTGTTTTATCCCGATAAGAATGATGAATGGTAACTGTTGGGATCCATATGTGGACCAATACTATGAGTATATTTTTATCGTATAATTGTTATGTAACTAAACTGTTCATATTCATGCTTCTCTCATTATGAGCTTTATTTTGACCTATGAACTATTATTATACGATTTATCATTCATGAATTATTCCCTGTCTGTTAATCGCTATCTCCCTCATTCACAGCCACATCTAGCTAATACTTGTACAAATGTTGTTTCATATTTTATTGGTACGTTGTGGTCGGTTTGTTTCGTATATAAACTCAGTGTGCTTGGAATATAATGATTCATATCTCAGAGGCTGAGACTTGCATTCTGGACTCAACTGGCCGGGCTAGACAGGGAAGCAGGACCAGTCAGGATTCTAGGTTGTTCTCACGTGTTTACGCGTCTTTGGTCCGACCGATAATACGCTGCTCTCTAATCTACAGTCACAGTTATAATGTGAAACTGATGTTCTGGATCGTTTACAAATTATATAACTATCGAACATTAAATTTATCATATCATCCATTGTTTCCTGATACATTCAGTTTAAAAGAATGTTTTTATCTTGTATACATTATCTTATTTTCAATCATTTTCTGTATAATGTAATATTGTCATTGGATTTAGTTGTTTTCAACAAAACACGTTCATCTACTAATCAGCATTTCATTAGAACAACAGTGGAAATCATGTAAAGAAAGCATATCGTTAAGACCTTAGGAAGAGAAATATGTATAATTCTATTTTGAAATAAGATGGTGGTTGCAGGTAGTCAACAAGAAACCCTGGACCCGTGTTTCACGCTGTTTGGAACTCGTCAGCAAGACGTACCTGTAATCTCATGGGAAGTAGTACTCCCTGACAGATTCGGTCCCGCGTCATCCAGCTTCATAGCCAGAAACGTTACCACTTGGCTATCCGGGTCACAGCTGACATCCTGTAGGAGTAAGATGTATTCACAATTAATTGATCACTGAGTTGTGATCTATGTCATGTGCATCAGGTCCTTCTTAGTACACATCAAATGCTATTGACCAAGTGACACGTGATCGAATCCGTTAGGGAGCACAATTTCCCTCAAGATTACAGGTACACCTTACTGATAAGTGTCAAATATCATGACACCCCGGATCTAGGGTTTCCTGTTGACTACCTTCAACCACCATCTTATCTCAACATTGTGCACACAATATTGAGTCCCCTAGACTAGTGATCATATTGCAACTTAATCGATAGAATTCGATCTGCACTAAAAAGGTCTTGACACAGATGACATGGCTCACTTACCACCTAGTGATCAATCAATAATGAATAATTCTATTGATCCAATAATAATTTAAATACACTTATGAGTAGATTAAAACAAACAAACAAACGAACAAACAACTTTTTGTTTAAAACAATCATACAACATTCTTTTTTTTCATCTTAATTTTTGTCCTTAACAATTTAAATGATACAAAATTAAGAAAATGTAAAAGATTTAAACAATGAATAGACTATTCTTTTTATAATAAATATCTATCTATATATACCTTAGTTGAATTGTTCATTTAAACAAAAGAATTGAACGAAATCAAATTATGGTAATACAAAAGAAAGATTAATTCACAATTTATTTTTATTTTGTAATTTGTACAGAAAATATTTTTTTAAGAAAAAAACTAAAAATCTTAATTAACGCGGTTTATTTAAATTGAGCTTATTGCAATTACATTTTTGTGGCGAGACTCTAATTTATGGACGACCTTTGAATCTTAAATGACCTTGAGAAATACTAGCCAATCAGCGAGCAGTAAGTATAGAGTAAAAAATATATTATAAAAAACCAAAGAAATAAAGTGGATATACTTCTTATATATGGTTCAAAAACTTGTCGAGGTTAGAATGAGGTTCAAAGGTTCTAAAATCGTAATGCATTCAGTAGAGGAAATCATCCACACGGCTACAGAATAGTCAGTCTCTGAAACCATGATAAAGTCTCAAAAACTATTTCAGCCTCGACCATATAGCTTCAATATTGCTTGTATGCACTTCGGTTGTTGAGTGCACAAAATGTTACTTGTGGATAACCACATGATGCACATAACCAAGCCTATTTAAGAGTCTGTACGCTCTCCATCCATCCGTATATATTGTAGTACCTGGCTGCAGCCAATGTTACTGGTGCTTTTATTATCCAGCTCACAATAATTGTCATAATTTGCCTTAGTTAGGAATTATATTTGGGGTTTTCATCACGAACTGACATCAGCTATAATGCCACAAATTTATTTAGCCAAATCCGAGATCTACTATCTTATACCTGATTGATTCGTCCACAAATTATAGTCTCGCTGTTTTATTTGTTATAGCCGGTCAATTATCACATTTTGTACAAAATTCCCTATGAACCGATCGTGCGTTAGCATTAAGCACTGAAGTTGGCACCGTAACCTTGAAATCTCTAAAACGCTTCTGATTGACTCGTCCACAAATTAGAGTCTCGCCGATGAACTTAACGTCTAGTTTCTGAGCAAAAGTCAAAGATTATACATCGATTTTCATTGTTTCAGTTTGATCTCTTATATTCTAAATGATATTTGAATTGAGAACTTGGAATTAATTGTGTTTATTAAAGATATCATAAGAAGATTGTTTAGTGAAATTTCTGTCAGTTAGTTGGCTACAATGTAGGATCAAGCAAATATATGCATCGGTTCAAACACCAAATTCATAGAGGTAGTTTCTTCAATGGTAGTAATAGATGAAAGAAAGATTGTGTATAAGGATATAATACGGGGAGGAAAAATTAGTTGGTAAAAAGAAAGATATAAAGGAATTTTAATCTCACGGTTTAAGGGAAGACAAATAGTGTATACACCTGTGTCGTTCTGTTCGATTCTGAACCATGTTACACAGTCTCCAACCATGGGTTATGATAGTCACGCGGACCTCAACAAAGTAGTCTGCATCTACCGACACGGGTAACACTAAAGGTTAGCGACATCCTGGACTGATGCCAAGTTTTGGTTTGGCCACCCCTAACTTTCTTTCAACTACCCAGCACTGCGCGCCGTAGTAATCGGTGTTCAGGCACATGTAACACGTGGCTCAATCATCTCAGTCAGTGAAGATTCACAACCTCATCAACTGATTTATCATATTCCCTAATATTCTGGCGTCTTACCTCACTATTACTTACCCGGTGATCTTGGCAGATACGAGCAATATTTCTAAGACATCTGTGGCCAAAAAGTATTAAGATATAGATTTCTAAATCTATTGAAAAGGCTGTAAATTGTTGAGATCTATGGTGTTTTAAACCGATATAATAAGTTTTGTAATGAACGCGAATACAAGTGGAGACAATCAAATGTATTTGAATGAAAAATTACAGAATCTCTTAATAAAATCCGAGAACTATAAATTAAATACTTCGTTTGTTGGCGATCTCGTGGTATCGAAAGAATACCGAGATCGTGCCAGGTTACAAGTGTGGTTACTGAGCGTAACCGAATTTGTGCAAGGTCACGATCAACGGAAGAATGTATATGTTTTGGTACAGTTAAAGAAACAAGTACAGTAAAACAATCCCTGGTAAAATTTGTTATAATAATAATAGTTTCTATAACACCAATCACGTTCTCTGGTAAAAGTATGTCACTACACTGTCTTGACATTTGTATTCAAAATCTTGACCTTGGTGTTGGTTGAACTACTACTACCACTACTACTACTACTACTACTACTACTACTACTACTACTATTACTATCACTACTACTACTACTACTACTACCACTACCACTACTACTACCACTACTACTACTACTACTACTACTAACACTAATACTAATACCAATAGTTATACTAGTACTATTACTGATAGTAATAATAATAATAATAAAATTATTCTCACCAAAACAATAAACTAATAACATTCTAATTTTCTTATGGTTTTCTTTTCACAGTTTAATAAATTTCTCATGGGAAAATCTTTTTTCACATTTATTGCATAATATACGTTTGTTTGTTTGTTTGTTTTTCCATTTGTAATATGACAATTACAGTGAAATAAATTGAAAGTCTATTACGTTTAGTTTTAATAATCCCATGTGGGATAGACAAGTGGTTTTTTTTAAATTCAGGTTACTGAAGACTATTATTGTGTATGCCTTGATAATTGAATGAAGTTGAACAGGTTTTTATACATGATTGATAAGATCAATTATTTAAGATGATTTCAATTAATTGTGACATTAAATAAAGGTCCTGGGTTCGAAACCGCCATGTAGGATCATGGGTGTATGCCGTTAAGAAGTTTTATTCTAGGATGAAATGGCCATTCAGTGCTTCCAGGTTTTCAATGGTGGTCTAGCTTCAACTAACTCATGATTTCAACCTGTGAAGAAAGAAATAGTTGAGTGTGAGAGATAAAGGTCAACTGATTTTGTTTGCGAAAGTTGAATTGATAGTACTTTATGATGAAATGAATGTTCCAGTGATCAGTCACTATGTGTTAACTTAATATCATACTTTGTCGTTATTCAAGAGATTTTCGCAATGTTGTCAAAGTCAAAATGAACGTAATTAAAGTTAAGTATAAATATTCATTTTTTTATTGATTTTTCTAAATCTTCCGACTGATGTTTAAGATCTCAGTTGATCAGTCTCGTATCGGCATATGCGATTAAAACGAACGGTTCTGTGTTAGAGTTCCAGGGTAAACATCAAGACTGGGATGAATTTACATTCAGCTAACGCGTCTCCAATAGGATGAAACTTGCATATTGGATTCCATTGTTAGCCACTGTTCATACGCACTTATAATACTTGGGACTTAAGACAATATAGAAGTAATTCTCACAGAATACACATATGCCAATAAGAGACTAATCAATCGGAGTCCTAAACATCAATACGAAAATTCGAGTAAACAGTACCAAGTGATTGATTGAAATCATGAGTCAATTGAAGCTAGATTACCATCGAAAACCTGGAAGCACTAGACGGCCGTTTCATCCTACTATGGGATTCCTCAAAATGGCGCATCCACGAACCCGCACCCCACGAGATTCGAACCCAGGACCTATCAGTCTCGCGCCTAACCAACTAGACCACTGAGCCGGCATCCAATGGTGTTAATGTCTAACTTCAAACAACTTGTGAAAAATTGAAATTTACAATTTACAGTGGTCTAGTTGATTAAGCGCCTGGCATGAGACTGATAGGTCCTGGGTTCAAATCTCGCGGGATGCGGGTTCGTGGATGCGCCATTTTGAGGAATCCCATAGTAGGATGAAACGGCCGTCTAGTGCTTCCAGGTTTTCGATGGTAATCTAGCTTCAATTGACTCATGATTTCAATCAAAAACTTAACAATTTCCACAACCCCTAAACTGATAAATACCAAGTGGATTTGAAAAAATTTGTAAATTATATTATCTTAATTACATAATTGTAAATGTAAATCTTCATTTATAAACTTGAATTAGCACAAAAACAGAAGTGTTTACTTCATGTTGATGAGGTCTATAATTAAGTTCAAAAGAACCTTTTTTTCTTTACAAAAGTGAGTTCAGATTACATGTTCAATAATAAATATTTTTTTATTATCACCATGGTAACAAAAATTTATTTATTCTGTTTACAGTGAAATTAAGTTTTTATTTTATATTTATAAAATACAATCCAGTTTTGTGTTTAATGATAAACAATAGAAGACAAATAACTGATTAAGAAATGAATTGTGAAGGATCAATAACAGACAGAACATGCAATTGGAACATGAACTATGAGATACAAGTACAACCAGCTGATGAGTCTCAAAATTGGATGAAATGCACGTCCTGGATTCCACTGCGAACCATCTTCCATATCTGCTTATTGAGTATAAATAACTAAATTCTATATAAGGAAACATTTAGGTTTTATGAATTGTGAAGCTCACTAGCTAGTTGTATTACATGGTATTACATGATGCAAACATCAAAGAAGCATAAATTAGATGATTTTAGATTTTAAGTGGATATAATGCTCTTGGAAAATTGAAGCATATCTTGTTGACAAGCAAATATAAAGAATCTGTCATAGGTTTGAGATATTTATTTCCTGATTTCAGTATTATACATTTCATGAGTCTAACTGAAATAACATTGATGAATATACATGGAATAGTATTTTCTGCTATAATTTGTACTAGTTTAATGAGAATGAATGTTTTAAAGTTGTTGTTTGTTTTAAATAGAAACTAAGCTTTAAACACTATTGTGATGAATCGAAACTAAATCTTATTTCAGTGAAATTAATAAGACATTGTTTAGCAAATTATTTTCCATTTCCTATTTTCTGTCAACTGAATACCTAGTAAACATGGAAACATTCTAATGTAGAGATATGTTTGAACTGTATTGACGATTTACGGCCGAATATTTCACAGTACTCAATGAAAGTACAAGTGATAAGTGGTATGATAAAGTCTAAAGACAACATTTCATTTAGCTTTGAAGTTACTTGACGTTCTTTAATCTGATGT
The DNA here is from genome assembly GCA_944470405.2 of Schistosoma mattheei. NCBI lineage: Eukaryota > Metazoa > Platyhelminthes > Trematoda > Strigeidida > Schistosomatidae > Schistosoma > Schistosoma mattheei. Next base: position 7,056,594 of record OX103950.1, read on the forward strand.
AGGTAAACTATTTATGGAACTGATTCTGTTTGTAAGGTTCAGTCCTTGGTCATTCAGCTTCACTGTCTGAAACTTTAACCCTAAGTTATTCTGATAGCAAATGACCTTAGACAGCATTGTGATATTTATGATTGATTGATCATTGTATTGAGAATAGTCATCATAGTTTATCTACGATATGAGACTGTCTGGTAATTCATGAGTAACTTAAACCTGTATCATTAAGTGCTTCGATTAAAGATATTACTATGGAGTTATTCGATATATGGCAGATCTCCTGTGAAACAGAGATAGATATATGCTGACGACCACTTACTGTTAACTAATGTCTTACCTATTTAGTCATTACTGATGATTGAACTCTATCCAACAAATTATTATGTAATTACCAGTACACGTAGTTCAGTAACAATTCAGTCTCACATATGAGCAGATACTGTTTACTTAAAAATTGAGACCAGTATAAAATTTGGTTTTGGGGTTTGTTGTCCATTCTCTTTAACAGAGTAACATTAAAACATTACATGTGTGATGTCACAACATATGCCCATATTATATTTCATCTGAAAGAATTCACTAGAACTAAGGACTTGATATTGATAACTACGAAACAACCAATCCGTCTAAATAACCCACGTTTACATTTTCAGTCAACTTGGAATAAAAGAATATCATCATCCTAGTATTGCCGATTAATCATTGTCCACGTGCTGACTCCCAAGAATACACTTGAAGTTATTTTGTCATCACATTAAATAAGACGTTTTGAAATTTATTCTCCAGTGAGTTCATTGTTAGTACCGATTTGGGTAGTAACGTGGAGTAATGGCAAAGCTTGAATGTATTATTTATTACTGTCATCATTTTATATCTTCAAACAAGTGTAGTTCTGTGCTTGGTGTTATTTGTACACATTTGATTTTCATTCGAATTAAAACAGCTTTCTTAAGAAGATTCATAGATTCTTAATTGTAACTAAGTGTAAGTTATTGCTAAATAACAACTCCGTTCAATTTATATAAATCTGACTGTTAATCTAACTGTAATCATATAAAATGTGATGTGTTCTTAAATTGGTTCTCTTAACTTTGGGAGTCAAATAAATTCTTATCACAAGCCTTCACATTTTCACTTTTGTGTTCATGTTCCCGAGTAGATTCAACATGTAGTTATTAGGAATGAAAAGGAAATCAAATTGAACGTTTACTTAACAAGACTTAGTGTAATACTTCTTAGGAATTCGCATCCATGACCTCAATGGAGATTGAACCAAGAATTTTTAAATCTCACGATGAGTGATAATTCTAGATGAATGTCTTCATACTCTTGTCCTATTGTTATGATTAAAGTTTTGTAGTATGTCAGTCATTTGATCTACTCGTTTATCATAGTTCCATCATCATGTTAGTATTTCATTGAATTTATTCATGCTCAAACAATCAAAACAACGCTCATGTTTTCTGTGAATATCTGAGTCAGGTGTAAAGGATCTTTAAATAATCTTCAAACTAACAATATGGCTATATTTTATGGTTTGACAATTTACAATGGTATTTGGTTAGGTTGATTACAATCAGTTAATTAGGTTGATGCATTTAATGTAATTGAATGATAAGGTTATAAGAGAAATGAATGATTACCTTTTAGCTCACAACAAACAGATATCAAAATTTAGAACAACTAATCAGTAAATATTGAAGATGATTACATATCACATAAAAAGTAAATGACTGTTAGGTATCATTCATTAACCAATGAAATCGAAACTACTCAGATCTAGTTACTATTCATAGTATTTAGAAGAAATACTCTGTTTATAACAATTCATCTAAGATTATTGGATGAAGTATATGTTGGAATAATTGTTTGTCGGGATGAGGATTTGTGAAAGGTCGTTTTATTTCTAGACTGCCTCATCATAGGATGATCTCAGTTAGCGTACCATTGAAATTTCAGATATGTTCTCTGGTAAGGTCGCTGGTACAGGTTACTGAGGTGTAGAATACATATATATATATAGTGCTTCCAGGTTTTACATGGTGATCTAGCTTCAAATGACTCATGAATCTAACTATTGAATCACGATAACGTCAACAAGACACCACTCTGATTATAATCATAATATGTTCACTAGTGACGGTCTCCAAGGGGTATTCCCTAGAGTTCTAGTGAAAACTAGTGACCAGTAGATTTCAACCGGGTCTATTGTGAGATAGTAACTCACTGAAGACAATGGCTAACGTCGCGTAATTTCGTGGATTGGTTGAAACTAAACATTAACACCACAGAATTTCGGGTCAATGGTCCCAAAGTTAAGCGTCCGCGCGCGAGACCGATAAGACTTGGGCTCGAATCTCGTGAGGCGAGATCGTGTATGTGCACTGCTGAGGAGTCCCACAATAGGACAAATATTTAAAAAAGTAAAAGCTTTATTTATCGTATTAGTGGCTTCAATCTATTGCATAAAACGCATTAATTGTATGTAAATATAGTTCGTTCGATAATACACATCATTGAATGAAATTTTTTCTTTATTTAACCTATTCATTTCCACAGGTAATGGATGTTACGGACTGATTATTCAATCAGATAAGTTGTTTATATAATTTCCAGAATGCCAACTGATTGGTTCAAACTCAGCATGTATTATATATATATATATATATATATATATATATATATATATATATATATATATAAACCTTTAGAACTGCATCATTCATTTTAATATGGTTGCATGAATAATATGTAAATAATACAGATCATTATGACGAAAGTAAACTTTTCTTTAGGTTTCTAGTTATTGCTTAATGCTGGTGAGCGGCCTATGCTCCTTCACGAGGAGCAACAGGCGTAAGTAAGTAAGTAATTATTATTAAACGCAAATATAAGTACAACTTGAAACCTTATTAGTATTAAATTCACTTGGTGTTGTTCTACTTGTATCTTCTTATTGTTATTTAGGACTGCGATTGATCAGTTTCATGTTGGCATACGTGCATCCTGTGCGGATGCCTTGATATAGCTTTCAGTCACAAGCCTTTTAAGCAAAGATTGATAGTAGCTAACAATGGAGTCCAGGACGTGCGTTTCACCCTATTTGGGACTCGTTAGCTGGATGTACCTGTATCCCAGAGTTGATGTTCACTCTGGAACTGAAACGCGGTACCGATCAATTCAAACGCCATCGCGTTATCCACTTAAATATTGAGTCCTAATTGACACATAAGCATGGGGAAAATGACTTGAAGTGATAATTTTAGGGGAAAAAATTCAGTTTACGGTGGTTACCAGTTCTTTCTTATTTCTTTCTGCTTCATTAATTTCAAATAACAGCTTATTATAAATTATAGTCAATCTATTAAGGATTGGTTGAAGTTAGGCATTAACACCATTGGATGCTGGCTCAATGGTCTCGTGGCTAAGTGCTCGAGCGTGAGACTAATCGATCCTGGGCTCGAATCTCACGAGGTGGGGCCGTAGATGTGCACTGCTAAGGTGTCCCACAATAAGACGATACGACCGTCCAGTGTTTCCAGATTTTCCATGGTGATCTAGCTTCAATTAACTCATGAATGCAACTACAGAAATTCATTTGGTGAAAACAGATAAATAGCTTTCTTCAGTTTGTAATACTCTCTAATCGGATATAACTACATTATATCATTTATATTGCTTTGTAATTCTCTTGAATTCCACACCGTTTACATTTAAAAACAAACAAACAAACAAACTATGAACGATTTATATCAGTCGGATAGATTGATGATATTTTAATCCACCTCTATCTTCATGGTGGAAAAATAACTTTTACCTAACTAATCAATAAATTGTACCAGTTTTTGTGTTAGTTGTATAAACAGATTGGACAATTTATTTATTTGTAAAACAAATGTAAGTTCTGGAGAGAGAAAGACAAGGAATCAAACAATAAAGACTATTGAAGAGTTAAATAAAAAGTGATTCTAATTTTAATAAGTAGTATTTATTGCTTCTAGGTAGATTAACTAAAATTTTATATGTAAACAATTATGTTTTACTATCAGGAGGGGTATTGTGGATAGTATCGTAATTTCAATGGTCCAGATCATGAGTCAATTGAAGCTAGACCACTATGGAAAACCTGAAAGCACTGGATGGCCGTTTCAGTGCTTTCAGGTTTTCCATAGTGGTCTAGATTCAATTGATTTATGATCTCAATCATTGAAATTATGTTTTATTTAATAACAAAGTAACATCAATAATTCAATCAAAATAGAAAAGTGATTATCAATGGAAGTCAAGAATTATTTTTCATCCTATTTGGTAATATTCAATTTAAGATTTCTTTCATTCAGTGTTGATATTTATAATGAGAATTTGAATCGTGAATCTTTCGTTTCAGTAGAGAGTAAAATTCAATTGTAGTCTTGAATCTCTATGGAAGATTCAATCAAAACAATACCAAATGAATTTAAATTCACCCTATTGCACAAGCGAGTGGCTATCACGACTCAGTAGTTAAGTGGAAAACGCGATGGCGTTCGAAGCGAACGGTACTGGGTTCGAGTCCCGGAATGAACATCAACTCGGATGAAGGTAGATCCAGCTTATGAGTACCGAATAGGATGGAACGCGCGTCAAACTGGGTTCCACTGTTAGCCACTATCCATCTTTGCTTAGAATGCTGGTGAATTAAGGCAATATTGAAGCAATACGCACAATATGCACATATGTCAATGAAATAGCTGATCAATTGTAGTCCTAAACATCAATGGGAATATTCAAGTAAGCAATACCAAGTGAATAGAAGTGCACAATATTTAGCTTCATGAAAACAGCTAAAATCAATCAGTCTAAAGCGTGAGATCATACTTTTTGAAGTTTCTCTCAAAGGAATGAAATGAAAATTATCTTTCCGAATATCTAACTATTATTTTGACAAATAAATTTATAAATTCAGATAGTTTGAACTGTATTGTATATAAATAATAACATTACAAATTTACTATGACATCTTAGTTTCAATAGTTATTATCTGACAAATGTCATGAACATAAAAATATTAAAGTATTTCTTATGTTAATCTCAATAGTTAAGATCATCAGTCAATTGAAGCTAGACCACCATGGAAAACCTGTAAGCACTGGACGGCCATTTCGTCCTAGTATGTGACTCCGCAGTATTGCGCATTGACGATCCCGCCCCCCTAAACACATGCTTCAAAGCCATAATCTATCATTCTTGCGCGCTAGCACTTAACCAATAAATTTACTTAAAATAAAATGCTCTTCAACTCAATTCTATCAATCTTTGAATTATAAATACGAAAAGAAAAGAATCCATTTTACATTTCTTAACTGATTAAATTGAATGATGTCAACTTGCATTAGAACAAACAAAAAAAAAATCGTTTTTTGCAAAACAACCAATTAAAATTAAGCTTTAATTTGATTGGTTAATTTTAGGATTGTGCAAATTATTTTATGATTTTCAATATTATTATTTTCTTTTTACAAATGATGCGAAATTTCAAGTCTTACATAACATGAAATAATGTAATCCAGTGATTGGAATTAAGTTTAATTAAATTAATTATTAAATTAATTATTTAATTATTCAATATAAAACAAATTACATTATATTTATATATAGATGTATATAGACATATATGAATATTATGTATCCCTTATTTAATTGTATAGAAAAATATAAAAAAAATGTTCTATTCAATCAATATAATAATAATCATATATTTTGATAGAAATCAATTTTGATAATCATTAAAATTATGTCAATTCATGGAAACTATAATATAAAATCAATATTATTGATTATATTTTATCATATTATCATAAAATTGGATTGTTATTATTATTATGTAATAATTATATTACCATGGTTATTATCATTGACAATGAGTAAAGAAGAATTCATTTATAATGAATTCAATAAATATTCTATACATAATACAAAAAATTATATAAGAGGACCAGAGAATCAAACTGTATTATATAATACAAATACTATTATGCATTGTAGAATATATCATCATCATCATAATCATCATTATAATCAAACAAAATTAAAATTATTTTATAAAGAATCTATAAGTGTTCAATGGATTATTGATGGATTTGGTGTAAATAATGAAAGTTTAAAAGCTGTACATGGTGATCGTTATTCAATGCCTGGACCAATTGAAGAAGGTAATCATTAAATATTATTTAGATAGTTTTTAATCTATTTAGAGGGTTGTGGTTTGATTGAAATATTGTTCATTGTTATTGATATAGAAAGTTTATTATGATTAGGTAATGATTGTTATTTAACATAGATAATTTAATAATGGCAGAATATAGAAGTGGATTAACTCATTAGGCAGCCGGTAATTAGACTAGACATTAACACTGTTGGATGCCGGCTTAGTGGTCTAGTTGGTTAAGTGTTCGCGCGCGAAACCAGTAGGTCCTAAGTTTGAATCCCGCGGGGTGCGGGATCGTGGTTGAGTACTGCTGAGGAGTCCCATACTAGGACGAAACGGTCGTCCAGTGCTTCCAGGTATTCTATGGTGGTCTAGCTTCAATTGACCCATGATTTCAATCTGTGAAATTAAATAAACATTTATATTTATTACAATTTAATTACGCATTACTGTAAACATTTTTATTAATCATTAAGTTTCAGTGAACTGATTCAGTAGTTAATTAATAAACAAAAATGTGTATCCAATTTTATAAGTCAGTAAATAAACTATTAAAATTACTACAATCTCCACAAAACCCCTTCTGATATTAAAGAACATATGACCATTAGTGACTGGCTTCAAGAGGTATATCCTGGAGTTCTAGTGAGAAGTAGTGACCAGTGGAGTTCAACCAGATCTGTTGTGATAGTAAATCACTGATGACAATAATGGATGTGTCGCTCAATTCAGTGAATTAGTTGAAATTAGACATTAACACCGTTGGATGCCGGCTCAGTAGTTTGGTGGTTAAGCGCTCGCGCGCAAGACCGATACGTCCTGGGTTCGAATCTTGAGAGGCGGGATCGTGGATGAGCAATGCTGAGGAGTCCCGTACTAGGACGAAACGGCCGTCCGATGTTTCCGTGTTTTCCATGGTGGTCTAGCTTCAACTGACTTATGATCTCAACTATTGAAATGACTAAAATCTCCACAAAACCCATTCTGATACTAAAATAATGTAATTTATCAGGACACAATTGAATGAATGAACAATATTCTTTCAATGTATTTCTAATCAGGTACTCTACAATTATCATATCCAAATTACTAATCCATAAAATTGGCCAGATTTAAGGCAGAGTACATCATCTGGAAGTTGTAATATGTGTATTAAGGATTGTTGTTTATTATGTAAAATCGAATCAAATCGTTAATGTTGGGGCTGACTAATATGAAGTTGTTGACTGGAATTAGTTTATAAGTGAAATGATATTGTGAGATAAATAACGATCAGTATAGATATGATCAACATGGGCTGAAAGAGAGAATAATGGTATAAAAATCAGAAATTACGTAATATGCAGAATAATATGAATTAGGCCAGATATAGTAGATAGGAGACTAGTACGTGTAATAATAATAATAACGATAAAGATAATAATAATAATGGTAAGATGTGTGGATAATTTTAAAATATAAAAATGAACAGTCATCTAATTGCGTCACCATATTATAAATTTGATTATTAACTAGGTGGCTGCGAAGTTGACGAGGGTAAAAGGAACGACTGAACATATTTCTTTGGATACAAAGTTCCGGCTTTTTAATCCGAATAGCGATTGCTTTAGCCGTCTGCAGGATTCTCATTTTGAAGGAATTAGGTAGTCTACTGTTAACACGATAAATTATTGTGAAAGATTGCTCCATGTTGGCTGTATGTCTCGTCTGTTTTATATTTCATATTTTCCTAACATTAAATTATATGAAGTTATCAGCTTGTTATTTGAATCATAAAGTTCACCTATAAACTAATATAAGTATTATCAAATAGTGTTAATAATTTAAAGATATATTATATATTAAGTGATATTTACCGGTTTGGTGATATTATAGTAGGTATAGAAACATTAAACCTATTGAACTTAACAAGAGAAAGCAAGTTGTTTTTTTTATTACAACTTAAAAAAACAGGTCCTGGTTCGAATCCCGAGAGGCGGGGTCGTGGATATGCACTGTTGAGGAGTCTTACGATAGGACGAAATGGCCGTCCAGTGCTTACAGGTTTTTCATGGTGGTCTAGTTTCACTTGACTCATGATCTCAACAACTGAAATCAAGAATTATGTTTGAACACTGTTATACAAAAGAAAATTACTAAATTATAATACTTATTTATTATTTATAAAATAATAATCAAATAACCCTAACACATTTAATCGTTTTAAAGTTAATGACCTACTTAATCTGTTAATAAATAATCTTGTGAACAACAAAATCTTGGCAATTTATTCCTCTTTTATTTTGAACTTTCTTTGTTTCATCTTTTTTCTCTGAATAAAGGCTTGGTTGTAAATAACTGTAGGGCATATGCTGAATAGATCCATATGTTACCGTTATGTTACTATTGATTTCGATAAGTTATTGTCGGTTATAAATGATAATGCCCTGTTACGGCCGAGAATGGGGAGAGTTAGCTCTCTCTTTCGAAATGCTCTTACATGGTCACGTGCATACAACCCCTGTCAGGGAAGTACTACTCACTACCTTCTCGTGGTGGGGGTGTTGTCTACGAAACTGAGAAGACGAAAAGTGAATGTCCAGAGTTTTAACCGAGTTGATGGATACGGAGAGTCCATCTAGGGGAGTTGGAAAACCCTTACTCCAAAACAACGGTATACATGGGTCCCAGTATCCTGAAGTAACAAATGGTGTATGAACTAATTATTACTCACTGGCTACCATAGGATTGCATCTCTTGACGTTGTTCCACTGCCTTGTGGATCAGCTCTTTAGGTCGAAGGCTCCGGGTGTGGCCGTCTAAGAAAACCACCTGCTTCGGTTTGGGCACACGGGTAGTATCCCAGCCCTCACACAAATCTCATTCGATTTGTGTGGCGCATATCTATTTGGTACCTCCTTGGTCCAATGTTTAAGTGTTTAAATAAAATATAAATAATAAATGTTTAAAAGAGTTAATTTTATTATGTTTTCTGAATTTCTAAAGGAATATTAGTTTTTTTTGAAAAGTTAAGTAGGTTCAACTTTCAAGTGTAAAAGGACTATTCAATTTTAAAATGAAGTTATTTTATCCATCTTTGCTCAAAAAGCTTGTGAATTAAGGCTATATCAATGCAATCCGCACAGAATATACATATGCAAACATGAGACTGATCAATTGCAGTCCTAAATAACAATGAGAAGATACAAGTAAAACAACAACAAGTGAATTTATTTCATTTTTTTGCTGAAAATCTAAACACACACTCATATGCTTATTAACGAATAATGTTATGATATAATTCATTGTGTTTTTACGTCTTACTATGACTAGTAGAGACAAATCACGTCAAGTGTGAGAGATTTACTAATCAATGCCATTATAATGCAGCGGATCGATGAAGCATTGGATACCAACTCAATGGTTTGAACGTTAAATAATGATTTTGAGACTTGAAGTCCCATCTTCTAGGTTGAGGATGTGATCATACAATCTTAAAGAGTCCTACATAACACAAAGTATCAATTCTATGCTTCGTAATTTTTTAACATTTATCTAACTAAGGTTAGTTATTAATTTAAACTGTAAACAAATTCTTTTCATTAGATAAACCTATAACATGCTTTTCTTTAGACTGACTTGTTACTATTTAAGTGATTGTTTGATTAAACATTGAACGAGGTAAACAAAATTTTAAGGTTTCATATCTGTTTAAATACTGACCTGTAATAATTTTCACTAGTGATTAGATATGTATGTAAGTTAAATATTATTATAAGCAAAGATAGATAATGGCTAGTAGTGGAATTCAGGACGCACGTTTTGTCCTTTTCGAGACTCGTCAGTTGGATGTACCTGCATCCCAGAACTGAAACTCAGTACCGGTCGCTTCAAACTCGATCACGTTATCCACTTAGCTAAATATATATAACTATAAATTATTACAATCATCCCTGGATACTTAATATAGCAGGTACATAGAACTGTAATTCCCTGCTCATTAATAAATACATATAAAATCGATCATATGAGTCTACTACTTATCAATCAACTATTTACAATAAATGACATTGACATAGAATGAATTCGAGTATACAATAAACATTCTTAATCAGTATCATATGTATATGACATTGAATGGTTTTGTTAATGGTTTTATTTAGACTAAATCGATTGTATATTAACAATAATATTGTTTGAGATTGCAATTGATCAATCTCTTATTAGCATATGTACATTCTGTGAGGATTACTTTGATATTGTCTTAATTCACAAGTGTTATAAGTAAAAATGGATAGTGTCTAATAGTGAAATCGAGGATGAACTTTTCGTTCTATTTAAAACTCGTCCTCAGCTGGATGTACACTCATTGTAGATTTGATGTTCACTCCATTGTACAGTTTAGTAGCTATCAGAACTCGGTAACTAAGTGAATAATTTGATCACATTTGAGGCAAATGGTACTGATTTCCAATTTCGAAGTGAATATCAACTTTGAGATGCAGGTACATCCAACTGATGAGTTTCGAATAGGATGAAACATGCATCTTGAATCTATGCTTACTTAGTCCTCATAATCTTTAGATTACCAACTAAATAAACAACTTTCACTATTAGTATCACAATTCCATATTTAATTTACTAATTTTATTAATCAGTTGTTAAAACGTTTAATTGTTTGTTGAATCAACTAGATAAAATTTTTAACTGTTTCATCAATTGATTTCAAGTGGATGGTGGTAGTTTGTAGGATGTTGTAGTGTCAGTTATTATGTTAAGCCCATAATAACTTATTCTAGCTTCTGCACAGGCTAACTTGTTCACTCTTCTTGAGTCACATTTTGACCTTGTTAATTATTCACTTATCGACTTTGCTTGTTTATCATATGAGAGAGTATGTATGTGTATACCTCTTATCCTATTCATCACATGTCCGTAACTTATTTTGTGTGACTATAAATATTCATGAATGCTTGATTAAATGGAGTTGGCTTGCATGCTTTCTCCACTGCGAATATTTTTGTTTCACTTCGTTCTCTCTTCTTTGCTTCATTCGGTGCGATTCTCTGAATGTCTGTTCCGATCAACGAGTGTACAGAATATACGTATTCGAAATTCTTCCTCGTATTTGACTTATTTTAATTCCATTACTCACTAATGCAAGTTAAGTCAATAATTATATACGAAGATAGCCAGGATGTATATTTTGACAACAATCATCCAATAACGATCATTTGTCCGATCTACTTAGAGACAGATAATGGGCTCCACAAAGTTCATTTGTACTTATCAGGTAAGCATGTCTAAAAATGTAGAAGGTAGGATTTATGTTTCTCTCTAGATTCTAACCTAAATTAAACCGGTGGTCACCGATCTTCATCGATATATATATTGTGTATTTCCATGATAGATTGATTCAATTTACTTAGTGATTTATAGAGTATTTATTAAAACTGTGTTGTGATTAGATGACTGAACTGACATACTGATCACATATGACCAGTAAACTTGTTAATTGTTTAACTGTAGATATTTATGTTTGATGAAATCCTCTTATGTAAATTTAATTGAACTACAGTTGGTCTTTTCTAAACCTTTCAAACTTTTAAGCCGTAATCAACCTAATTAGATTGGTACTAACAGGCGGTACTTTAGTAAACTTAGTTTAAATGTCATTTCATATCCGAAAAATAAGATGAAATTTATGCTAAAGCATACTTAATATCGGATGATATTTAACTCTCAGGAAATTGGATTCAACATATCAAGTTATAACTATATGTTTATGCAGGTTGACTTGTGAATTCAATTATGAAAATACTACAATCTTCATAAATCTCCATACTGATAACAATCATGTGCTCACTAGTGATTAGCTTCAAGATAAATTTATTAGAGTTCTAATGAGAAACCATGAACAGTGGAGTTCAGTCGGTGTTTAATCTAAGACAGTTATCATAGAATCATTGATCGATTGAAATTAGATATTAACACCTTTGGATACTGGCTCAGTGGTGTAATGGTTGAAAGTTCGCATGTGTGATCAAAAATCCTAGGTTAGAGTTCAGTATGCGGAGTCGTAGATACACACTGTTGAAGGGCCCCATACTAAGGCAAGACGGCCGTTTAATGCCTCCAGGGTTCCAATGATAGTCTAGCTCAGATTAACTTACGAATTCAACTGTGAAAATCCTACAATCTCTACAAATCTCCTTAATGATTATATGTGCATTCATTAGAACTATGATTTCAATCTGAAGTATAATACTCTAACATTGAAAGTTTATATCTCTGAACTTAAAAGTTGTCAGGCTGTAATATCTAATTAAATTTACATTTAGAACTTTCGCATTAGTAGATTGAGATAGAAACAACCTTTTATGATAAGAATATCGTGTAGTCTCGATTATTGATTTTACATGAAGTAATGACTTTGACAAATTTTAGAACGAAGTGATGACTGATGAATGAAATATCCATTCCATTTATATCTTCATACGTGAATAGTTACATAATCTCCTATTGATGTAATTATGACCATATATATATATATATATGCATATCTACAACGTTTATGTACAGTTTATAGTTTTGTACTGTAATAAATTTAAGTATTTTGTTTATTTAAAATACAATTCAATTTATGAGTTAGTTTGTTTATTTTTAATGCAGTAATAAACTCTCAAAAGTGTTAAATTCAATTGGTGTTGTTTTACTTGTATCTTGCCATTGTTATTTAGGACTGTAATTGATCAGTCTCATGTTGGGATATGTGCATCCTGCGCAGATTACATCGATATAGCCTTAATTCACAAGCATTTTAAGCAAAGATTGTTAGTGGCCAACAATGGAATCCAGTTTAACACTCGTTTCGTCCTATTTGGGAATCGTCAGCTCGATGTACCTGCGTCTCAGAATGAATAACGCGATAGCGTTGAAAACAAACATCACTGAGTTCGAATCCCACAGTGAATATCAACTCTGAGATGCGTGTACATACAACTGTCTATGAATTTCAAATAAGAAAAAACGCGCGTTAAACTGGATTCCACTGTTAGCCACTATCCATCTTTGCTTAGAATGCTGGTGAATTAAGGCAATATTGAAGCAATACGCACAATATGCACATATGTCAATGCAATGACTGATCAATTGTAGTCCTAAACATCAATGAGAATATTCAAGTAAACAATACCAAGTGAATTTGACAACAATTGTAAATTACATCATCTTAATTACATAATTGTAAATGTAAATCTTCATTCATAAACTTGAATTAGACACAAAAAAAAACAGAAGTGTTTACATCATGTTGTTGAGGTCTATAACTAAGTTCAAAAGGATTTTTTTTTCTTTGCAAAGGTGGGTTCAGATTACAAGTAGTTATTCTATACATGTTCAATAATAAATGTTTTTTATTATCACCATGGCAACACAATTTTTTGATTCTGTTTACAGTGAAATTAAGTTTTTATTTTATATTTATAAAATACAATCCAGTTTTGTGTTTAATGATAAACAATAGAATACAAATAAATGATTAAGAAATAAATTGTGAAGGATCAATAACAGACAGAACATGCAAATAGAAATAAATAAATAAACAATAAACCTAAAGAGAAAGGAAGAGAGAGAGAGGGAGGGAGAGTGAGTGAGTGAGTGAGACAGTATCTTTTGTTTACTTAGTGATTGTTTTCGAATTAATCTAGTTTTTTGCCAAATTTATGATGAAAACAATCGAAAACAACAATGCGAATTTGATGAAAAGTTACTCGTAGATACTTATCATAATATTGACTTGAATGTATCCTTGTAACAAGGTAGACTATGAAGAGCGTAATCGGAATATTATATATATATTGATAGGTAGTAGAGGTAAGAGATAACCCTTGACTCTTTCGAACATAGACATGTTATTCATCTAAGTGTTACTCAAAAAATTCATTTTTTACCAACTGGAAATATAATGTTCGACTGTGTTCTATCGTAAATTTCTACTAATTTAGAATCTCTTTGAGAAATTCACTGAAAAGCATCTATGCTAGCTAATCTTCAAATAACATACTATATATCAGTAAAGGGATATGTGAAGATTGTATTATTGTCACAGTTGAATTCATGTATCGATGTAAGCTAGAAAACCTGGAAGCACTGGACGGTTGTTTCGTTTTAGTATGGAAATCCTCAGCAGTGTTCACCCTTTGATCTCGCACACGAGACCCGAATTCAGGACCTTCGGTTTAGCGCGTAAACGATGTTAGTGTCAAACTTTAGACGATCCATGATCATGCGCAACACTTCATCCATTGTTTGATCAACTCGTGAATTCAACTATGAAAATACTACAATCTTCACAAACCCCATACTGATAATAACCAAGTGCTCATTAGTGATTAGCTTCAAGATGGATTTCTTGGAATTCTAGTAAGAAGGCATGAACAGTGGTGTTCAATCTGTATCAGGTGTGAAACAGTTATTCACGACAGACATCGTGAATTGATTGAAGTTCAACATCAACACCGTTGGATACCGGCTCATTGGTATAGAGGTTGAGAGTTCGCATGCTAGTCCGAAAGTCCTAAGTTCGAATTTCACATACGAGATCGTGGCTGCGCGCTGTTAAAGAGTCACAAGCCAGGTCGAAACAGCCATCCTTTACTTTCTGGTTTTCAGTGGTGATCTAGCTTATATCGGCTCGTGAATTCATGGAAAATTTTGACATGATTATTGCTTCTTGATATTTGTAAATATTTTTCATGATCAATTACATAGAACATCTACAACCGAGTATTACATCATCATCTATTGCATATTCATCTATAATAGTTTTATCTTTCGTTTATAATGTTCATATGTATTATTTGAATGATGAATACCTATATTAAATCGGCTTTAAATTCACTTCTAAAATATCATTTTACTTTACATAGGTTAAATGAAACTAATTACAATTCTAGCCTATTTATTTGTTACATTTATGTTAATGAACCTTTAAAGTATGACATTATCAAATGACTTCTCAAATGGTTTAGCTATTCAATCTAAGGTAATATTTAAATGGTTTATGAAAAGTTAACAACATTTAGTTTCTATTACTCATATGGTATTCGAAAACAATTAAACTATCATTGTGTGTTTTAATAGTAAATATAAACTATAAATAACATCGAGTTATTATAAGTCTCACACACAACAACAAATACAGGAGATGACCAATGTAGCAGCAGCCTCAGCAACAGTAGGTCTCAATATACACAAAGGGAAAAGCAAGATTCTCCGATAAAGCACAGCATGCAACAATCGAATCACACTTGACGGGGAAGATTTGGAAGATGTAAAAACCTTTACATATTTGGACAACATCATTGATGAACAGGGTGGATCTGATGCATATGTGAAGGCGCGGATCGGCAAAGCAAGAGCAGCATATTTACTACTGAGGAACTTCTGGAACTCAAAGCAACTGTCAACCAACACCAAGGTCAGGATTTTCAATACAAATGTCAAGACAGTTCTACTGTATGGAGCGGAAACCTGGAGAACTAGGAAAGCTATCATCCAGAAGATACAAGTGTTTAATAACAGCTGTCTACACAAAATACTTCGGATCCATTAGGCAAACACTATCACCAACAAACTACTGTTGGAGAGAACAAATCAGATCCCAGCGGAGGGAGAAATCAGGAAGAAGAGATGGAAGTGGATAGGGCACACATTGAGGAAAGCACCGGACTGCGTCACAAGACAAGCCCTCACAAGGAATCCTCAAGATAAAAGGAAAAGCAGAAGACCGAATAACAGATTACGCCGAGAAACGGAGACAGACATGAGAAAAATGAACACGAATTGGATAGAACCAGAAAGAAAGGCTCAGGACAGAGTGGGTTGAAGAATGCTGGTTGGTGGCCTATACTCCATTGGGAGAAACAGGCGTAAGTATGCAAGCAATATAAGTCAATGATGTAATATGTGAATTAAATTTTATTTAATGAAATTCAATCACTTCATGATGTTTGGTAACACATTTACTGAGAAATAATCACTATCTTTTGTATGGCAATATATTTAAACTCATAGTGAAGTCATTTTAGCAGTTGAGATCATGAATCAAATGAAGCTAGATCACAATGGAATACATGGAAACCCTGGACGGACGTATAGTCCTATTGTAGGATTCCTTAGCAGTGCGCATCCACGATTACGCCTCACGAGATTCGAACCAAGGACGTACCAGTCTCGCGCGCGAACACTTAACATTTAGACCAAAGGTGTAAGTGTCTAACTTTAACTAATTCACAAAATCTCACAACCGACCTGGTTGAACTCCACTGGTCACCGCTTCTCATTAAAACTGCAGGAAATAACTTTTGAAGCCAGTCACTAGTGAGCATATGCTGATTAGTACCAATTTCGTGGATTAGTTGAAGTTATAAATTAACACCATCGGATGCCGACTCACTGGCCTGGAGGTCAAGCGTTCGCGCGCGAGACTAATAGGTCCTGTGTTTGGATCTCGTGAGGTAGGGTCGTGGATGCCCACTGCCGAGGAGTCCCACAATAAAACGAAACGGCCGTCCAGTACATCCAGGTTTTCCATGTTGGTCTGGCTAAAATTGACTCATGATCTCAACTATTAAAATTACTATAATACCCACAAAACCCCTTCTGATCCATATAATGAACTATATGGAAATCACAATTAATGAACATTTTTGATTATTCAACCTTTGGTTCTTAAAGTGGAGGTCATGA
The DNA here is from genome assembly GCA_944470405.2 of Schistosoma mattheei. NCBI lineage: Eukaryota > Metazoa > Platyhelminthes > Trematoda > Strigeidida > Schistosomatidae > Schistosoma > Schistosoma mattheei. The sequence goes on from OX103950.1 coordinate 7,073,509, forward strand.
GGTATTTGGTAAATTCAGGGTTTTTGTTTTGAATCACGATGTTATTAAGATTATTTATCTGTTTATTTGATGTAATGGATGATTTATCAATATATGTATATCAAGCAGTGGGTTCGAACAACAAAACAAATAATAATGAGCATTAAATGTAATGGTATTATTATGAACGAGAACAAAGGCGAATATAACCTGATATAGTCTAACACACAATTACACAGTTATTTGAAAACAAAAACCGTAAAAACCCTACATTTTTAATACTTCAATTGTAAAGTGTTCACAAATCGTCTCAAACTTCATTGTTCCTACATTCTTATAAAAAACACTCATTGTTCCCATTCTCTTCAATTCGATCTTCCAAATCTTCTACTCCTAGGTGTTCCATTTCTGATTGTTGTTATGTGTACTACATATATCAACATAAGTAGCACATATCACTGTGTTAGCCTTATTCTGGACGTAACTCATTATATATGCGTTGAATTTAATTTTCAGCGTTGTAACGCTATTTAGTATCAAGAGATTAAAATCTGTGATAGAGTTTCAAAGTCAATGTTCTCATTATTAACAGAAGGAAAAGTAACTAAAATATACATTTTTAGTAGTATACTTTGTAAACATAATCATCCATCTGTTAAAAAATATCCTTTTCTTTTCGTTCTTGATTGTTATCTATGACTTAGTAAATGATATCGTTGATAATAATAGTTGCCGTTTCCGAATTATCTCTAGTCTATGGTTCCAAATGTATATAATTAAAGCATCTTCATAGCTTATTTTGTAAGGTACCAAATGTAATCAAACGTCATTGAACATGTGCCTAGATGGTTTCAAAACCAATCAGTGTTAAATGATCTAATCAAAGTGGGAATTAGAAAACTATGTTCATCGATAACGAAGCATGTTATTGAAACAGGACACAAAAACTGGTATCAATTGAGCTTTGTATAGAAATTGCCAAGGATGAATTTTCAAGTTTATTGAAGCCTTGATTATTCGCACATTTAAACCCCTCTTATGTGTACAAAACAATTTGTCGTAAAAGACTAATATATGAATGAAGAATATTCTTTTGATAAATTCTACTCAAGTTCTACAATTCATATATCCAAGTTAATAATTCGAAAAATAGTCAGGTTCAGGGTAAAGTGTATCGTTTAAAGTTGAAGCATGTGAATTAGGATTCTCAAACAAAATAGAATAAAATTGTTAATGTTGATATGACTCATATGGAATGCTAACTTATATGTGAAGTGACAATTTTAAGATCCGTGATCCGAATAAATATAAGGGTCAGTTAGAGTAAGAGAAACAATAATGCAATCACAATTCATCAAATGTTTAATGAAAGACTATATATTTTTTTTTATTATTAATAGCTTTATTCAATATTATATTATTGGTACAATATAGAATTCTCAGCACAAAGTATTTCAACAAGTTTCCGTTTCTTTCTTCTTGGTCGGTCCTCGCGATAAATACTGAGTGGTCGCCAGCTAGGTGTTATCAGTCCAGTAAGTGAACATGGGAATGATGTACATTCTTTTCGTTGTACATTGCCAGCAACCATATTCTCTCTTTTTGAGCTTTTTGTAACTTTAATAACGAAAGGTTGTACATTTTTCAGAAACGCAGCAGTATAGGTTGTGCGATTAATAGACATAATGATATATTAAACCAAACAAAGATAGATAACTTGTTGAAATATCTAGATGGCAGGAACAGGTAGCCCAGATGCTCAAGCAGGCCGCCGTTGGATAAAAAAAATCAGGTCGCTATCCAAAATTGTATTATACGCCGCTGTGACGAAATGGCGTCTACTTTAATAGAAATACATCGCTTCTCCTCCACTGGTCAAACTTAAGGGCGAATTAAACTTAGCTAGTGAATGATCTAGTTGGACTATTGTACTTATGACCTTTCGCAGTCAAATGTAATTGTCTCTGTTATCTTGATTCACAAATCTTTGTACTACTACTAATACTAATAATAATTTCAATGGTTAAGATCATGAGTCAGTTGGAGCTAGACCACCATGGAAAACCTGGAAACTGAATAGAATTTATTAAATCGAATATTCTTCCTTCAAATATTAGTCTTTTAATATGATGGGGATCTTTAAACAATTAAGACTTACCGTAACCTTGGATTTACCCTGGTAATCCTTAAGTCATTTTATTGCCTAGGATAATGCAGGAATTTCCTACTGTTTCTATACGATGTAATTCGAAGAGGACGAATGTGAGATGGTGGAGGAGATTTGTAGCTCAGGTGGATTATTTTGATGGAGTTTTGTTCTCTGAGGTGGATGGTTTGATCGTGGAGCTTTCATCGTTCTTCTGAACGAAACCATCAACACAAACTTCAGATAGAAGTGAAGCGTACCTCCCATAGGGAGATACAACTAAAACAAAAAAGTAAATAATGACAAGTTTAAAATCAACAAGAACCAATCAAAATCGAGGTCTACAGGACAAGCTGTGAACCACTTATGGAGAAATTCGAACGCTTCACTTCTATCTGAAGTTTGTGCTAATGTCGTTCAGTAGAAAGATGAAAGCTCCATGACCAAACCATCCATCTCAGCGAACAAAACTCCATTAAAAAAGGATGAATGCATTTGTAATTGAAAGTTTGTGTTATTTTTAATGTTCCAGTCAATTGTTTAACATATTTAGCTAAAATAACTGATTTGAACCGTTGAATGTAATATCTGTTAATTCGTTAACACAATATAGATAGAATGGTATAAGGAGTTCAGGTTTACTTATTAATTATTAGTTGCCATGGTACAGCTAGTTGTATTCCATTTCTCCTTATCCAGTATACAATGAACTGGAGAATCATATCCCTATCTATATTCGATAATTTTGATGTTTGATTATATTTCCTTGAAAAAGCTTGGACTAGATTGCCAAATGAAACGTTCGATTTACTTCAAATTCTTTCGCTGAGATTTTACAAATACAACATTCTTCCTCTTTCATATCTAATCTAGTTTCCTTTAGAACATCAAATCCTTATCATTTAAAAAACAGTAAATATTAAACATACCCTCCCCCCTCCTTCAAAATAAAAAAAAATTTAAAATTACTTTATTCTGATTTAAATGTCGTTCGTTTTCTTTTTTTTTTTTGGTTTTCCATGGTTATACTTTTTTTCAAATATCGAACTAGAAAATTAAAAAGGATAACACAATTTTGTAACCGAGATAGATATGTTGTCATCAAATGTACGAATCTTAACAACAACACTTGGTACTTGTTAATAAAATGGAATGTTAAAATTAATAATTCATTTCGATAGAACAATGAGAAGATGGAGTTAATCTGAAAATTGGTGATGTATTTGCGTTATACATTCCGAACAATCTCTTCACACATATACACTTATCATGGCATTTTCTATGAAAATTAATAAAGGTCAATTAAATGAAAGTTCAAGTAAAAGTAATAACAAAGGGGAGAGAAAGAATAAGAAATTGTTGCGTTATCCTAGGCCATAAAATGACTTAAGGATCACCAAGGTAAATTCAAGGTTATGACCAATTTGTTTTGTACACATAAGGGGGGTTTAAATTTACGAATAGCCAAGACTTCAATAAACTTGAGAATTCGTCCTTGACAATTTCTATACAACGTTCTAAATGCTGTATTAATGTCAATTCTGTGCCCTGTTTCAATTATATGTTTCGCTATCGATGAACCTGATTTTCTACCTCCCACGTTGATCGGATCATTTGACACACATAGATTTTGAAACCATCTAGGTACATGTTCAGTAACCCATGACTGCATTGTTCGATTACTCTTCCCATAGTATGTGTTCCACAAAAAACATATAAATTGGTAAATACAATGGCGTAATCATTAGTGCATTGTCTAGGTCTATCTGGAATCATGGGCTTAGACTTTTCAATCACAACCAATTGAGCAACATAATAGGTTTTCTCGGTGGCTGCTTTCATTCACTGTCTTAAAACTATACCACATTCATCACATTTTTCAGATCAACTCCGTCTTCTCATTGTTCTATCGAAATTTATAAAAGGGGCTAATCGCTTTAATAATTCATCATTGAATAGTTCTATATGGTACAAGAATGTCTTTTATTATTATTAAAATCGAAATTCATTTAATCTTTCAAGTCATTTTAATAAAAGATGACAATATTATTAGAGATTTTGATGAGACTATAATTTATGAACGATCTTTCAACGACGCTAGACTGACCTTAAGAGTGTCCACCTAATAACTAGGATCAAATGAGGATTATAAATTAGTGTGAGAAATTCAAATTATGAGTTACAGTTGATGGTTAAGGTTAGGAATTAGATTTAGGGTTTTCATCACGAACTGACATAATCCATAATGCCAAAACTCTATTTAGCCAAATAGATGAGTGAATTACGCGCCAAATTGTGAGACCTGTTATCTTATACGTGATTGGTTCGTCCATAAATTATAGTCTCACCCAGATTTTGTAATGGAAGGTATTGAAATACTTTAAATTGATTATAAATAACTTTTATGTGTACAGAAATAAGCACAAACATAATCTAATTTCACAATATTATATGATAATTAAGTATGTAAGTATGAATGAATTGATCTGAAAAGGAAATTTGGAAATGATGTTGGAAGTGAATATGAGACATATTGAGGAAATCACCAAACTGCATCACGAGGCAAGCAATAATTTGGAATCGTGAAGTGAAACGGAAAAGTGGAAGGCCACAGATCACACTTCATCAAGAATAGGAAGTAGACATGATAAGGATGAGTAGCAACTGGAAAAAAAACTGGAAAAGACTGCTTAGGACAGAGTTAGATGAAGAATGCTGATGTGCGGCCCATGCTCCTCCATGAGAGGTGACAGGCGTAAATAGGAAGTAAGTAAATAAATGAACGAACTTTGGTAAATAAATAAATCAGTCAGCTAATCAAGCTCTTTTCTTGATGAGTATATGTAAATTTTGGTTTTTCAAAACCTGTCAACGTCCTCTATACATATATTCTTTAAAAATATTTCCAAGTGAAAAGACTATTGAGACTGTTGTATTTCTGTAAATTGCATTTATGGTGGACGCTATTCATGAGATTGTTTATAAATAGTATGAAGTGGAACGTCTTCCTGAAGCTGTCAAAGTTGTCAAATGAATAGAAGAGTTTCAGTAAGTTAAAAGCACAGCGTAAGTGAAACACTCAAAGATCAGAAGAGAGGACAGTTCGAACTACGAAACACACCGTAAAATGCAAATGGATGATCAAAGTGTATGTATGCAAATTATATAAGTACTGTGATTTATTCCAGTAAACACTCATACTTTTTGGTTAATATCTAGTTCAGCAAATTGAATGTTGTATGATAGATTGTTTTATCAAGAAGTTTTGGTACATATTCATTGATTGCTTGTAGGTAATATAATGTGTATATATTTAGTATTTAACTAGTAGACGGATTCAATACACATGTTTCATCCAGTTATTCAATTGTATGTACTTCCATTCCAGCGTTCATGCTCATATAATACTCGATCGAACCAATTAACTTTCATTTTAAACATCTAACACATTAGTAACTTACCCATTGAGATTAGATAGTTTCAAATGTATTGAAGCTATACGAAGATATTAGTACTAACTAACTAACTAACTAACTAACTAACTAACTAACTAACTAACTAACTAACTAACTAACTAACTAACTAACTAACTAACTAACTAACTAACTAACTAACTAACTAACTAACTAACTAACTAACTAACTAACTAACTAACTAACTAACTAACTAACTAACTAACTAACTAACTAACTAACTAACTAACTAACTAACTAACTAACTAACTAACTAACTAACTAACTAACTAACTAACTAACTAACTAACTAACTAACTAACTAACTAACTAACTAACTAACTAACTAACTAACTAACTAACTAACTAACTAACTAACTAACTAACTAACTAACTAACTAACTAACTAACTAACTAACTAACTAACTAACTAACTAACTAACTAACTAACTAACTAACTAACTAACTAACTAACTAACTAACTAACTAACTAACTAACTAACAAACAAACAAACTAACAAACAAACAAACAAACTAACTAACTAGAAACTAGAAAATCATCAGTTCATTCACTGTAAGATCATCATGAATATGAATAGAATAACATCAATAAACGTTCTACTTTATAAAAGTATAAAGAAGATAATAAGATCGGTTCATGTTCCTTTTATTATTATTATTATTACTATTATTAATACTAATGGCTTTGTCCAATATAAAATTCTCAGTATAAAGTATTTCAACAAGTTTCTGTTTTTTATTTCTTGATCGATCGTTAGGATAAATATTGATTGGTCACCACCAGTTAGATATTAGTAGTACAGAGGTCGGTATCTAAATAATATTCATTCTTTTCAATGCATATTGCTATCCAACACAGTGCCTTTGGTTGGTCTCTTTTGTAACTTGTACAGCGAAATGTCGTAAATGTTTCAAAAACCTACCTGAATAGGTTACGAGAATAATAGACCTAATGAGGTGTTAATTCATATAAGAAAACAGATAACTTGTTGAATTACTCAGATGGCAGGACCAGGTAGCCTAGATATTCAAGCATACCACCTTTGACATCCATACAAGTTCTTAATAAATGAATACAGAATCAATTATTGTAAGCAATGATGGATAGTGGCTAGCAGTGGAATCCAGGAAGCGCGTTTCGTCCCATTTCGGACTCGTCAGCTGGATGTACCTGCATCTCAGAGTTGATGTTCACTCTGGGACTCGGACCCAGCGCCATTCACTTCAAATGCTATCGCGTCATCCACTCAGCTACTAAGTCTTGATAGCCACTTGATTGTGCAATGGGGTGAATAATACCAAGGGAATCAATTATTTTCATATCAAAATTTAATGTACATTGTATTTTCTGATATTTTTTTAATTTATATCACTAGGGACATAAAACTATATTAAGACATATTTACTTCCCATACTGTTAACTTATCTAGACAGCAAAATATTCCGTATGATAGTTTATACATTGGTTTGAAATTATCACAATGTTGTAATACTCGAGTGAATTTTGATCTGTCTTTACTACTAGGTTGAAGTCTCCATTCGATTATCACTATTTAGATATAGATACATTCAGTTGAAGAGTGCCAAATCAGATCAAATCAGATTTCCTTTTTTCTGTGACATATACACTTAGTTTATTTTATATCTGCCAGAATATATTGTTAATATAGTAGGTATAAGCTATTAAATAGCCACTAATCCGTAAATGATTAACAGCTTGTATACTATTAGGATTTATGCCAACTTAATTACAAACTATTTGAAATTAGAGGTAGAAAGATCAAATACATTAATAACTTGCATATGAACGCTTAATCTCCTCAGACAATTGAGCTGGCATTCAACGGGGTTAATATATAACCCTAATTCATTCACAATACTGAGGGACCATTATCAGAATAGTTTGTCTGTTGTGTTTTCTTTTTCAACTGAGCAACAGAATATGAACAAAACTTGATAGAAAAATACCTTTGAACTTCTAGCCCTCTTATTTTCTTTGTAGTTTCGATGTAACTTTCAAAAGGAAGAGAGTTCACCATTGTTTCATTGTACTAGATGCATAGATGAATTCAAAGTGATTTATGACTCAATATTATAAAGTTGCTAATTTGAACACCTACCTATTTGTTATTATTGAGGTCTCTCAGTGAGTATCAGCTTCTTGAAGATACCAGATTCATCTTGCTAACAAGTGCCAATTACTTGTGACCATCTAATGTCAAAACAGGGTACATAATATCGAGTACTATGGAACATATAGCTATACTGAAACTTAATCGAGAGAATTTAATCACGATTATAAACGACCAGACAAACATGACATTAGTCACGTCTGAATAATTAATCAATCATAATCACCTTAGCTCTAAAAAAGGACAATCATGGCCGGGAAAACTTAATAGTATCGTCATAGACATTAAACCAGGGTAACTAGGCTGGAACCCCGTTCATAACTTCAATCTAATCAACAATAAAGGTACAGCTACATGACATATCATGTCTAACGTTCCAGTGATTTACTTAGATTTCTATTTGCTTTATTAGAATAATTTTCACAGAAAAAAGTGAATTAATAAACTGAATTCTTGTTTTGTTTACAACTCCGTTATATTTGTGCTTGTCAATAAGAGTAGAAAATATGGAAAAATACATAGCTTATATCAACTATTTATTTGTTAACTATTCTAATGACAGTGACCATTATTCATTTGGATAGATATTATTACTTACTTACTTGTGCCTGTTACTCATCGTGAAGGAGCAAAGGCTGCCCACTACCACTCTCCATCTAACCTTGTCCTGGGCAATCCTTTTCAGCTCTTTCCAGTTGTTATTCATCCTTTTCATATCTGCTTCTATTTCTCGACGTAATGTGTTATTTGGTCTTCCTCTTTTCCGCTTCCTTTCAGGATTCCAAGCTAGGGCTTGGCTCGAGATGCAGTTTGGTGATTTCCGTAATATACAACCTGTTCATTTCCATCGCGTTTTCCTTCCTCTTTTCTGCTCTCCTTCAGAAATCCAAGTTATCGGTTGTCTCTTGATATAGTTTGATGATTTCCTCAATGTGTTCCCTATTCACTTCCATTATCAGTTCCTAATTTCCCTTTCAGTTGGGAGCTGGTTTGTCCTCTCCCACAGTTGGTTGTTGCTGATGGTATCTATTCAACGGATATTAAGTATCTTGTGTAAACAATTGTTTATAAATACTTGTGCTATTTCGATGGTGGTTGTAGTAGTACTTCAAGTTTCTGCTCTATACATTAGAAATGTCTTGACGTTCGTATTGTGGCTTTGATATTGATTGACAGTTGTTTTGAATTCCATATGTTGTTCAACTGTAAGAATGCAGCCCATGTTTTGCCAATCCTTACCTTGGTGTTGAATAAGTAAAAAAACATTTGAAGTGATACCTTGTCTTGGATCATTTACGAAAATCAGATATTAAAATGAAGTTATGTAATAATCTATTTCATTGACGATGTGAAGCATATTATGTTAACCACATGAATCAAGGTCTTTAGAAACACATCTCCAAACATTAACCTGCCTGGCTTTTTTAAACGATTACAAAATTCTGTCAAAAGCTCAATCTTGTAGCATCTATTTATTACTATTCACTTTACTTCATTAGAACCCTCTTTCAAAATCATACATACAGTCAAAATAGTCGACTCAAGGAGAATAAAAATGAAAAAAAAGTAATCTACAGTAGTGACTGTTGCCATCCATCAGTTAAACCATAACGTTTTAGTATACAAAACAGTATGTTCAGTCTTTTATTCTTCGATGGTGTTGACCTACCATTCTATCTTCAATAATCTATCGTTATTTCTTTAATTTTCCAATCCTTTCCAATTATGTTCACAAATAAATGATCAGCCATTATTACATTTAAATATTCTATTCTTAATAGCTATTAAGTAGACAGTTATCTTTATGTTTCCAGGATATTGATCAATATGATAGTGCAGTAACTGTGTGTACGTATTCACATATATCGAAAACGGTATGATTTCAGAAGATGTTTCTTATATATTAAAGTTTATTGTGGGATTTCATGTTGTGTTAAATCCTTATTATTCTCATCATTTTAAATTAGGTTTCAATAATCTACACTTATCTCTGACTGTAATTATCTTATTATTATAAATAGTTTTATTTTCGTTAAATCTATCCTATGATAAGTAAATTAAGATCGACAGCAGTCCATTCACTTAATCAACGGAGACTGATGGAACTTGGTTTTGAGTATCAATAAAACAAAAAAATAACAACAAACTCTTACGAATACTATGAAATACTATGGATATTCTATCAGTATAGATAATTGTGTAACAGATACTTGGTCTTTGTTATATCCTGATGAGAATAATCAATGGTAACTTTTGGGATCCATTTATCGATGAATAATATACGTATATTTTTATCGTGTAATTGTGAAGTAACTAAACTATTCATATTCGTGTTCCTTCTATTATAAGCTTTATTTTGACCCATAAACTATTATTATACGTTTTACTATTCTTGAGTTATACCCAGTATATTAATTACTACCTCCCTCATTCACAGCCACATCTGGTTAATTCTTGTACAAATGTTGGTTTCTATTTTATGGTACGTTGTGGTCTGTTTGATTGGTATATAAACCCAGGATGTTTGAAATACATGATTCATATCGCAGAGGCTGAGGTTGGTGTTCTGCACTTAACTGGCTGGGCTAGACAGAATGCAGGACCGATAAGTACTCTAGACTGCTCACACGGGTTTTAGACGTCATTGGTCCGATCGATAATTCACTGTTCTTTCATTAGCGGTGTCATTACGTTACACATTAATAGGATACACGGCACAAGTTATACCAGTCTTATTATTACCAACTACATTGAACTATGTCCAAAGGTGTATCTCTTAGATGAATCCTTTAACTTAAATGAAACATTTAAACTTACTGTCTGCTTCTAACCATTATTTAAAACAGAATGAATGAAATGCCTAATAGTTCTTTTCTATTCTATAATCTCATGTCAAATAAATTGAACAGAACTTATTATTCTTATAAAGTAATAATAATAAGGAGAAGAATAAGAACTCTATTGAGAATGAGTTAACTACTATCAATGAAAAACTTTTCATTGTTTAATTTCTATCATAAACTATTGATGTGTTTTTTTAAACTATTTCAAATGTCATCTAAACCATAACAGTCTTCTTAGTTACGTCATTAAAATATACTAAACAACAACAAAAGACTGAAAACAGTTTTCCTTTTCGTTAATTATCGAAATTTCTCCTTAATGTTATACAAACTTCTCAACGATAAATAGTTTAGATTGAGTAAAAATGAAATGATGTTATACACTAATGTGATATATGCTATTGATGTCAACAGATATAAGTAGTATATAGCATCAATTGAAAATGGAATGCCTGGAAGCAGAAAGTCGGAAAGATCGAAGAGAAGTGAACTGGAACAGAGATTGATTGATATGGAAATGAAGAAAAGATAAAGTCTGAGACAATTGATGGACATACTGAAAGTGTAGTATTTGTATCAGAAGGGATTATGTGGATATTATATTTAATTTTAATAGTTGAGATCATGAGGTAATCGAAGCTAGACTACCATGGAAAACCTGGAAGCACTGGATGACCGTTTCGTTCTACTTGGGGACTCCTCAGCATTGCGCATCCACGACCCCGCCTCGCGAGATTCGAAACTAGGACCTATCGGTTTCGTACACGAACGCTTAAACACTCGACGACTTAACGTGGGTTCGAATCTTGCGAGGCGAGATCGTGGATGCGCACTGTTGAGGAGTCTCACAATAAAACGTAACACCATCCAGTGCTTCTAGGTTTTCTATGGTGGTCTAGCTTTAATTCACTCATGATCTCAATTATTAAAGTGAAGTATTTACTTTATAGTTCAGAGATTTCACTAAAAGACTCTATAATTTTATATTCAACTACATTTAGTTGTGACTGTTTATGTTCTCATTTATTATAGTACAAGGAAATATATGGTATAACTAAGGATTTAATGAATAATGAAGCAAACTATGCCATAGGAATCTTATGTTAAGCCTTTAAGACGTACTGACTATTCATGATACTCAATAGAATTTGTCTTTAAACCCTTGAATATTATGTTCTTCTTCTTCTTCAGTATTATGTCTGTTGACTGAATTTATCATTTATCAAATACATATAAAAATCTGTTTTATTGTTTATTTGGTGGGTTGTATAGTACACTCAAATAACTTACAATTATGTATGTATTTATATATTATATCTTATATTTCTAGATAACTCATTGACATGTCAACAATCTGTCTGCCTTAGTTTAACACTATAGCAGTACTATACGGTTAGGGATTACTTTGACGCTTTGTTTTATTATTTAAAATTTCACAATTCATTCTTTTATAAAGATAAAATGTTCTGTTCCCTGTTCTTCAGTATTAAACTGAAAAATAGTGAATTATCAAAGTGAAGTTTATTATTATCATTACTATTAGATCAAGTAAGATGTTTTTAACGTGTTAGCTCCGTTCTTCAAAAGGTCTTACCGCCCAGAGACGGAAATTCGTGAGGTAAGATGAGATGTAACATTTTTAGAGTCGACCTTATTTAACCCATTCCTTCCTTGTGCAAAGGCAGCATCGCTGAAGATGCTGGTTGCCCGAAGGAAACACTTTATTGCTATCACACTTCTCTATAGTCAGAATTACGACTTCGCCCTTAGACCCTGAGTTGATGATTTTAGTCTTACCGTTCCTCAGTAGACCTGCCTGACATGGTAGAACCTAAAGGAATATATGTTCCAGCCAATATAGCTCGGTTAGGTTATGATGATAGACAAGCCCGACCACTATGTCAAGGTAGCAGCTACGGTCGGGCTAAATTTGGAACAGGTATATAGCATAAGCTGAATTTATTTAGGAAACTATAGAGAACTCCGGAGAATTTGATAGCCTATTCTTTAAAAGTGAACATTCGTAATCATCATGTTATCTAGTAAGAGTATTGTGATGTTTGGGGTAATATTTAATAGTCTTGAATATTATGAACAGTCATCTATTAAATATTGACTGGGATAATAATGAGATGAATGTCATTCATGTATTAAAGACTGAAGTGAATGATTTCACTACGTTGAGAACCTTGATAAAAAGTCATTAACTAGCTGTAAACGTTTATTTCTGAAACTGAACGGTTTCAATTCATAGTTACGTAAACGTTTGTCCAGTATTTCACTCAGAACTTGAGATAAACCAACCCTTTTTAGTTGAACTAATCAAGTGTAATAATAAGTAAACACATCGTTATGTAAATCTATACTGACTGAAGATTGATACTTAGCTACTATCATATTTTTATAGTCTGTATTGCTGACCAAAGTGAAAACTAATCGAAATGAATGGACCTGACTATACAACGTTTTGATGTTAGTTGATTAAGGTTCGAGTCCCGCGAGCGGGATCGTGGATGCGCACTGCTGAGAAGTCCCACAATAGGACGAAACGGCCGTCCAGTGCTTCCAGGTTTTCAATTGTGGTGGTCTAACATCAATCGGTTCATGATCTCAATCAAAAACTTAAGACCTTAATGTTTAGCAGAAAAATTTATAAATAATTAATAAGAATTATACAGGATTTATACATCATAAAAAGTTAGAGATTGTTGAGTTTAGATTGATATCATGAATGGATCAATGTTAGATTGTCATTGGAAACCTGGAAGCTGTCAAACATTTATGAGCGAAATCAGAGGTCCTGGATCCCGGTCTTGTGTGTGGGATCGTGAATGTGAATTGTTGAGGAGTCTCACAATAGCACGAAATGGTTATCTATTGCTTTCAAGCATTCAATGCTGATCTAACATTGATCAGTTCATGATATCAATCTAAACTCAACAATCTCTACAACTCTATCGATAATTATCATGTGCTCATTAGTGACTAGCTTCAAGATGGATTTTCTTGAGTTCTAGTGATAAGCTATGAACAGTGGAGTTCAACCGTGGGGAGTGTAAGGAAGTTACTCACTGAAGACAATGATGGACGGTCGTGCAATATCGGCGGTCTGTAGCTTGAGCGAGACCGATAGGTTTTGGGTTCAAATCCAGTGTGCAAGATTTGGGATGTGTATTACTTAAGAGTTCCATACTAGGACAAACCGGCCATCCAGTGCCTCCAAGTTTTCAATGTTGCTCTAACATTATCAATTCATGATATCAATCTAAAAAAATTACTTTTCATCAACTCCATAACGAATAAACAGAATTTCACTTATCTACGTATTTTTTTCATATCAGAAGGGTTTTTGTGGATAATTTAGTAATTTTAATGGTTGATATCATGAGCTAATTGAAGCTGGATGCGAACTTCTGAGAAGTCCCACAATAGGACAAAACAACTATCCAGTACTTTCAGGTTTTTCATAGTGTTCTAACTTCAATTGACTCATGATCTCTATTGGGGACGTCAGATCCCCAGAAATCACTTGGAAAAGGACCTAATTTTGTCAATTTATTTAAAAATTTGAATTTCTTTGTTTTCGCACCAAAGGCGTTCTTGTCACCTTCATGTCGTACTTCCCACTGGAAAATATCTTAAATGATATTGGTCCGTTGAGTATTTTAGTACGCTATTTGGTAACTCTCCCCAAGGACGGTTTTGCACTGTATATATACGTACTGAATTGTGTTTGTTGTTATCGCTTGTTTCTGGCTGTTTTGCAGAATATACTTCCCATTCTAAGCTTGGGCTTCTCCATCTAGTTAACGGGGGTGGGACACATCAAATAGGCTAGCTTACTGGTTTTTGGTCACCGAGTCTTGTTCTCGTTCGTTGATTAAGGAAATTCGTGCTAGCTACAAACCTAGCAATCTCAACCATTGAAATTGTGTTATTGTTTTTTTGTTTGTCATTGCAATCATTGTTTTTTTTTCCAACTCGTTGACAGTTTTATTTGTCTCAGCATGCAAACTGTAAAATATTTTGTAAATTGAATTTAAATCAATGTTTGTTTGTATTTACCTTTTTTTTAAAAAAAAACGAGAAAGAATTTCTCTACAGTTTCATATGTATGTTTGCCGTTGTCGTTGACCTGAAATCTTTATGAAAGTTCAATATTCTAGAAGAAAGTATAGATTTAATAAGAAGTCTAAAGAAGAAGAAGAAGAAGGGGGAGAAGGGGGAGAAACATACACCGAATAATAATGATAATAATAATGACTGATTGTTTTAATAAAAATAATGAAACACAATAAGTGGGGGGGGGGTAATAGATAAAAATTAGTAAATCAATCTTTGTTTTCATAATTGCGTTTTTCTTTTTATGTTTCTATGGAGATGAGAACTAAGAATGTTTGTTATCCACTGATCAATGAAATTTGATTTGACTTGATTTGATCTGATTTTTTTTTACTTTATCTTATGACATCTCTATGACAATTGAGTTATAAGCTGAAACTATAGAAAATAGTAAGAATGTCTCTTGAATTGGATAGTTGGTTAAATGGGATAAATTTAAAAAATAAAAAAGACATTACAAACAGATTTTTTTCTCTATTTTTATCTTGTTGATAAACAAATTGAATTGAAATTTGAAATGTTGTTTTCTAAACTTCACTTGGTATTGTTTGGCTTGTATCTTCCCATTGAGGTTTAAGACTGCAATTGATCAGTCTGTTATTGGAATATGTGCATACTGTGTGTATGCCTCGATATTGCCTTAATTCACAAGGTTTTTGTAAGCAATGATGGATAGTGGGTAGCAATATTGAGGTAATCCGCACAGTATGCATATATGCCAATAACAGACTGATCAATTGCAGTCTTAAACCTCAATGGGAAGATACAAGCCAAACAATACTAAGGGAATTTAAGTTCACCACATTGCACAAGCAAGTGGCTATCAGGACTCAGTAGCTGAGTGGATAATACGATGGTGTTTGAAGCGAATGGCACTGGGTTCGAGTCGTGGAGTGAACATCAACTCCGAGATGCAGGTACATCCAGCTGACGAGTCCGAAATAGGACGAAATGCACGCCCTGGATTCCACTACTAGCCAATATCCATCACTACCTAAAAAAGGTTGTTTTCTTTAGTTTGGCTATGATAATGATATAAATATTTTGTTTTGACTGAGATCATATTAGAACATTATTGAAAACCTGGAAGCACTGAATGGTTGTTTCAACCTATTATAAAACTCGTCAACAGTGTGCATCCACAATCCCGCTTCATGAGATTTGAACCAAGGACTTTCGGTCTTTCACGTGAACACTTACTCTCTAGACCACTGAGCCAGTATCTAACGGTGTTAATGTCTAACCTCAATCAATCCACGAAATTTCGCGACCATTTTCCATTGTCTTCAGTGAGTTACTATCTCACAACAGACTTGGTTGAACTTCACTGGTCACTACTTCTCACTAGAACTTACAATAGGACGAAACGGCCGTCCAGTGCTCCCAGGTTTTCCATGGTGGTCCAGCTTCAACTGATTCATGATCTTAACCATTGAAATTACTATAATATCCACAAAAACCGTCTGATATTAATCTTCTCCAATTGTTTGTTTTTTTCCATTCAATGCAATAGGTTCCACACACACACACATACTCTCTCTCTCTCGCTTGCTCTCTGTCTCTCTGTTTATGTTAATTTAGTCTTTAGACTAAAGCCGATGAAATGTTACCCATTCAAATAAAATTATGAATGACAGATATTGAAATTGTTGTTTATAATACTTAGTTTACAGTTCCGCTTTAAATTTTTGTCAAAGTAACTGATAACTAAGATTATTTATACTGGTGTTGTCTTTATTCTGTTTTGTTTTTTGTTTTTTTAAAGGGAAAACATAAAAGTATGCACTGTCAATTATCTCATCACATATATACGTGATAAGATAAACTTGTACAATACCATAAATATTACAGTAGTTAATGAAATAAACATTTACTGCATTACGATTTTTCCATTCAAGAAAATGATAGATTTGGTTTCAAGAGTAACTTATTATAACTAGAGAGGATTCACAATTGATTTATCACTGGGTGGTGATCAATGTCATGTGTGTCAAGTCCTTCTTAGTGCAGATCGAATGCTATCGACCATGATTGAATGTGGCCACTAGTCTAAGTGACTCGACACTGCATACATTATTGTGAGATTAGATGGTGGTTGGATGTAGTCGACAGGTAGCATGAAACTCGGGTCCAGGGTTTCCTGTCGACTACCTTCAACCACCATATAACCTCATAGTAAGGATTCTTCTGTGATAGGTTTTCTTTTTGTGAAAAAGAACATTCAAAGTAAATATTGGTTAGAATGAATCGCATAATGAATAGAATTAGGAGTATGGATTAGTTGATTTCAACTCAAAGTATTGAAAGAAACACTTCTACCATGACATTTAAATGATTCAAAACAACATTATTCTTAATTTAGAGTGATTGAATGACGGAAAACATCTTCATATCTATATTATAATCAATAAGAATAAACATCTTATTACTTTGCATAGTATCTGTAAACTGTTGTATTCATCAATTCATGCCTGAAACGGAAAATTAATACACCATTGACACAATATAAAAACGGTGGTATTTTTTTAAACATCGTATACGTAAGTCTATATAATACGGTGAAAAAAATAATCCATTCAGTCTCTTAACTATTTAGAAAGAAAAAAAAATAACCATAGTTTTCATAGAAAGAAACTGTGGCAAGTGAAGTTCAACCGTGTCTGTTGTGAAAGCAGTTATCCACTGAAGACAATAGTGTACCGTCGTGCAATAACGTGGATTGGTGGAAGTTAAACATTAACGCCCTTGTATATTGGCTCAGTGGTCTAGATATTAAGCATTCACGTCCTGGGTTCGAGTCCAATGTGTGGGATCGTGGATGTGTATTGTTGAGAAGTTCGATACATGAGTGAAACTTCTAGGTTTCCAATGGTGGTATAACATTGATCAATCTAAATAAAATTTATCTAAGTCCTTTAGTATATTCTGTTATTTCTCAATCTGTGTGATTTTATTCACGCTGTCTCTTTGATCACGGTAATACACTAGTGTTTATTAACTGTAAATCAGTATGTAGTCAATTTAACGTACAACACGATTGGGTGACACTAAATAACTGAACATCTTACTAAAATCTGAGAACCATATATTAACTATTTCAACTACAATATGTCAATCAGTTGTCTCAAACTTGACTATTTCTTTTGTAAATATCAGCCACTCATCTCAGACTTCATTGTTCCTTTATTTCCACACTAATCATTCTTTGTTCTCATTCTGTTCTCTTTGATCTTCTTAACCTTTCACTTACAATTAATAATACATACTACTCATATCTATGGGCATCAATAGCACATAACACAATAGATACTACTAGATATCCTTATCATTATAAATAACATGAAAATATGCTACCTTTAAGAAGAGAATACATGGAAAAGTTATAACATTGGTATATTTGAATACCTTTAATCTTCTTTTCTAAACAATAATATATGAATGTAACATTTCAATATTAACAAATGTTCTGAAAAAAATGAATGTATATATCCACATAGCAACAAACAATCAACTACATTATGATTTGAATTTTACAAATTTTTTTTGGGTTTTTGTTTTGTTTCACCTATATAAAATGAATTTCCCAACATCAATAGAATGTCAGAAAAGAAAAGGTATTAAATGTCTGTAAATTTTTAATCACCTTTTGTGTAAAATTCATACCTATAATGAGTGAATCAAATGAACATTAGTCTTGTTACATTTATGTCAGTTACATGATTACATCATAGAAATTGAGTGAAAAAGATGATTAGTTACTAATGGGAGTTATTGTTAGAAAGATGTTACTATGACCAAAATTAAACATTAAAGTTTTATTACATTAAATAGGACATAATTTTACCATATGACAAAAACATATTTCACTGTATGCTTGTATGTACGTATGTGTGTGTGAGTGGTTGGTTGAGTGAATGAGTAAGTAAATCTTTTAAAGGTGATAAATTGTAACAATTGTCAAGTGAACCTGCTCTGTAAATGGGCATATAAACTAAAGATAACATGTATAAGAACTTCCATCTATATTTGATAATTATCAGAAAGGGTTTGTGGATGTTTTAGAAATTTCACTGATTGAAATCATGATTGAATTGAAGCTAGACCACCATCGAAAACCTGGATGCACTGAACGGTCGTTTCGTCCTACTATGGGACTCCTCAGCAGTGCGCATCCACGATCCCATACCCCGCCAGATTTGAACCCAGGACCTGTCAGTCTCGCGCTAGGCGTTTAACCAAGTAGATCATTGAGCCGGCATCTAACGGTGTTAATATCTAACTTCAACCAATCCACGAAGTTGCGTTACCTTATACCATTGTCTTCAGTTAGCTGATATCTCACAACAGACATGACAACATAAGTTCTAATTTATTAATTATGACTATATTTTAAATAGAAATAGAATTTCACTAAAGAAATTATTTCAAATAGTTGTAGCCATTTGGAGTTAGTAAATCAGTCAGTCAGTCATAGTGTAGGACTAGGCACATCTATGCATTGTTCCAAGTTGCCACACCTCATTAATACAACAAGATGAACACCAAATCCATAAAGTAGTTAATTCAATGGTAGTAATATATAAAAGAAAGATTGTGTATTAGGATATAATACAAGAAGAAATAATTAGTTCGTAGATAGAAAGGAATAAAGTAATTTTAATCTCACGGTTTAAGGGAAGATAAAACGTATTTACATCTACTCCATTGTGATCGATTCTGAACTATTTCACCTAGAGTCTCCAAATATTGGTTTTGATAGTGGCATGAACCCGAATCATATAGTCTGCATCTACTAACATGTCTTAGATCAGAATTTAGTGACTTTATGGTTTGGCAGCCATTCGGAGTATGCATAAAACTATAATTAAGTGTATATCTTCACAGCAGAATGAACTTGTATTCTAATGTTGATGTCCATTGATATATCTCTTTTCCTAGTTATTTACTTATAAGTGCTTGTGGGAATTTTATTTAACGATCACACTGATTACTTAATATGTATATATATGTATATGAGATCAGATATTGACTAGTTTATAGTAGAACGAAGGTCATTCATGTATTTCAGGCCATGTAGCCCATAATTATTCTAATTATTTAACCTTGGAATATTAAATTCGCCCAAAAGCATGCATTGTATAATAACAATAATCTATCATTTGAAAACAAAGTGTATTTACAAGCAGTGATGGATAGTGGCTAGTAGTGGAATCCAGTTCACTCTATTTGGGACTCGTCAACTGGCTGTACCTGCATCTCAGAGTTGATATTCACTCCACGACTCGAACCCAGCATCGTTCGCTTCAAACGCCATCGTATTATCCACTCAGCTACTGAGTCCTGATAGCCACTTGCTTGTGCAATGTGGTGAATTTTAATTCATCTGTTATTGTTTGGCTTGTATCTTCCCATTGAGGTTTAAGACTGCAATTGATCAGTCTGTTATTGGAATATGTGCATACTGTGTGTATGCCTCGATATTGCCTTAATTCACAAGGTTTTTGTAAGCAATGATGGATAGTGGGTAGCAATATTGAGGTAATCCGCACAGTATGCATATATGCCAATAGCAGAATGATCGAATGCAGTCCTAAATCCCAATAGGAAGATACAAACCAAACAATAACAAGTGAAATTGTTTTTACTTTAAAATTTGTTATTTCTGATAAGCGATAATATGAAATGCGAATTGTAGAATGCAATATTTGTAGAACTGCACTATGTTGAATAAATGAAATAAGGTTAGTGATGTAATCCACGATGTATATTTGAGACTTGCTAGCTAGATGTATCTACATTCTATAGTTGATGTTTATTCTATTCGTTTCAATAAAGTTCAGAATGAACTTTGGTTATTTATAGATTTTTTTGTAATCTTACTAACTGATAATATCGAACTAACTTTAAATATGTACTAGCATCAATATAGGTGGCGGAGATTTGTAGCTAAGGTGGATGGTTTTGATGGAGTTTTGTTCTCTGAACTGGACAGTTTACTCATGTAGTATTCAGCGTTCTTCTGAACGACACATCACCACAAAATTCGGATAGAAGTGAAGTGCTCGAATTTCTACACATGTAGTTCACAGCTTGTCCTGCACACCTCCATGTTATTGGAAAGTATATTCTGATCTCATTCATGTGACAATTATTCTAACAATCTATTGAGTTTGAAAAGAACGGGAATATGGAATTGTTTTTATTTTCGTAGAAGTACTTATAGATTGAGTTTACACATTTAGATGTGAATATGAATTATGGATGGCATTTGAAATAACCTTGACACAATTAACTTAGCAACTAAGACTTAGAATGAGATTATAAATTAGTTTAAGAAGTCAGCATGATAATTAAGATTTTCTTTTTGGATTTTCATCACGAATTGACATGAACAATATTATCGAAATTCAAAACTCATGGTATGGTGTAGGTTACTTATATCCATTTAAGTAGTATATAACAGTGTTCAGGCATAGAATATATTTCAGTAGAAAATCGAAAAGGAAAGAACGGAAACAGAATGCAATAGGTATGAAAATGTATGAACAATGAAATCTGAGACTAAGGATTGATATTTTGTAAATTAACAACTTACTATATAGTTCTTAGATTTTATTGAGATGCGCTATCATTTCGTGTCAAATACATTCGATTGTCCCAATTGGTGTTCGTGTTCACTACTAATAATGCTAAAATGTAATTGGTTTGATTTCACAGGTTAAAATCATGAGTCAATTGAAGCTAGACCACCATGGAAAACCTGGAAGCACTGGACGTTACCAGTGGAGTTCAACCAGGTCAGTTGTGAGATATCAGCTCACTGAAGACAATGGTGTACGGTGGCGCAACTTCGTGGATTGGTTGAAGTTGGATATTAACACCGTTAGATGCCGGCTCAATGGTCTGATGGTTGAGTAATCGCGCGCGAAACCAGTAGGTCCTGGGTTCAAGTCAGGCGGGGTGTGGGATCGTGGATGCGCACTGCTGAGGAGTCTCATACTAGGTCGAAACGGCCGTCCAGTGCATCCAGGTTTTCGATGTTGGTCTAGCTTCAATTCATTCATGATTTCAACCTGTGAAATTTCTAAATATCTCCACAAAACTTATTCTGATTTGATTTATAAATTTTAGTTTCCCCCATAGTTACATCCAGTTTTTGTTATTCCTATCATCACATATTTCATCGATTTTTAAAAAATGTCTAATTAACTCTTATAACTAGAATAAATATGAATCCATTGTTCTTTATTCAATAGTTAAGATTATAAGTCCATTGAAGCTAGACCATTAAGAACTTACATTCTATCACATTTCATAAATAGTTAAATTGAGATCAATCAATTAATGAATTGTGAATTTATCAAGTGTACTTTATTATGAAATAATCTTAATTAATAATGACATATTATAATGAAAGCAGTAGCATAGTTATAATGACTTCAATGAGTAAGTCATTAGAAAACTTTTGACATTTTATACGACCTAATGTAAACAATCATGTTAATTTGTATCTTTGACATGTCTCTATCCACAGTAAAACAATTATTCAATGTACAATATAAAGTAGATTTAAATAGTAGAAAATTATGTCAAGAAGTTGCTAAGTTGTATAATATATGAAAAGGAGAAGGAATAGAATTTTTTCAATAAATGGTCAATAGAATATTAGTTATGTAAGAATCAAGAAATGAATGTTGAGAAATTATAAGGTTCAAAAACAAAATTAAAATTAGAAAAAAATGAGACCAAATGGAAGAAGTATGAAAAATAGTTCTGTTGAAGGAAATCTTATACTGATGACCAAGGCAATGAAAGTGGTTGTATAAAGGTTAGGTTTGTGAATATGGATTGTGATGGCTTCCGCAATGTACAAAAGGCGCACTCGTAAATCATGTGGCATATTTGATGGGATATAGTAGATAATCTTTAAAAGCTTTATTCAATTCAACTTGATGACCTGTGTCAACTTCTTGATTTAATAATTACTTTGAATATTAATAATCCTCTTTCTTACAATTACTCAATGTTAATTTGAATGTCATTATGTAATTATTACGTAACGTACTTACCCGAAGAGTATTATATCATTATTGTAAATCATATATATATCAATGTTAAATGTTATCAGAATGGGTTTTGTGTAGATTTTAGAAATTTCACTGGTTGAAATCATGAGTCAGTTGAAGCTAGACCAACATAGAAAACCTGGATGCCGGCTCAGTGGTCTAGTTGGTTAAGCTCCTGGCGCGAGACTGATAGGTCCTGTGTTCGAATCTCGCGGGGAGCGGGATCGTGGATGTGAACTTCTGAAGAGTCCCATACTAGGACGAAACGGCCGTTCAGTGCTTTCAGGTTTTCGATGATGGTCTAGCTTCAATTGACTAATGATTTCAACTAGTGCAATGTTCTATGTGTCAGATCCTTCTTAATGTAGATCAAATCTTATCGATGAGATAAACAAAAACTGTTGAACTTATCCATCACTATAAAATTTACACACAATAAAGACTGTTAAACTTATACGTTGGATATATAATCTTTAGTTCATTTAATATTTATTATTATGATTCTTATTGAGATAGTCTTGTTAACGAATTTCCAGACTTCTAATAGTTATATATATATATTATTCATAATTTATCAAGATAATTTTGATGATGAAATGATAATAGCACCTTTAGCAGTGTAATCAAGATTGCGCGTTTTGTCCTATTTGAGACTTGTCAACTGGATGTAGCTGCATTCCAGAGTTCATGTTCACTACGAGATATGGGTAATGAGAGGATATAAGCAAACAATACCAAGTGAATGAAACTAGAAAAGGTTTATGTATTATAGAAAACTGTTTTGTTTTCAATAATCAATAATTTATAAGATTAGAATGAAGCTTTTTAGGTTTATGTCAAATTACGTCACTTTTAGCTTAAGGCAGATATTCATCTGTTAACTAAAGGACATCTTTACATAGCACTAGTTTGTTCTGTTCTACTTTATGTCAGTGAAAAGAGGTTTTTATTTCATTTATTTTATTCGAATACATACAAAGAGGCATCAAATAGATATACGCCACACAAGTCACTTGATTTATGTTTGGGCCGATGCAGGTGATTTTCTTAGAGGGCCACATCCGGAGCCTTCGATCCACAAGACAGTGGAGTAACGTTGGGAGATGCAGTCCTATCGCAACTAGTGATTAATAATTGGTTCGTATGCCATTGATTCCCTCAGGATCCTGGAGCTCGTGTGCACACTTGGTTTACAATCAAGGTTATTCAACTCCCCTAGGCGGATCCTTCATATCCACCGACCCGATTAAAGCTCTAGATATTCTCTTTTTGTCTTCTCAATTTTGTAAATAACACCGGTGCCGTGGAAAGCAGTGAGTTGGACTTCCCCAACTGTATACGCGTGACCACGTGAGAGCACTTGGAGAGGGAGGGCTGTCTATCCCCACCCTCGGATGTATTAGGGCATTTGGTTACTTGAAAATATATGCTTTTCAAGCATTACTTGTGTATCTTGGAACCACTGAGTACGTAATGCTAAAATGCAACTCAGATTCCTGGAGACAAATGTCACATTCATTGATAAAGTGGTGAATTTCAATCGATTTAATGGACACATGTTTTACGTATATCACACTATCATCTACTTTGGTTCTGAGTGTTAGATGGTATACGGATACGTCATAAGTCCTCAGCAAATGAAGTTGTTGACAGTTAAGCTATACCATGTTGAACTACCTATTTTAAGTGCTCGCTATAACTGCAATCAGTGCCTGATTTGGTAATAGGTCTTGGAGTCCGTCGCAGTGGCTCAGACGAATCCAAGTTTTGCCTTCGATCACATCTTAAAATTACTCTGTTTTATTTTTACTTCATGGAATCGTTCTTTCTTCTCGAGGTATATAATTCATTTTCGATTTTCACTACTACTACTACTACTACTACTACTACTACTACTACAATTACTACTACTACTACTACTACAATTACTACTACTACTACTACTACTACTACTACTACAACTATTACTACTACTACTACTACTACTACTACTACTACTACAGTCAAAGTTGTTACTACTTATACCACGCTTGGATTTGTTATGATAATTCCAGCTCGTGTCAATAAAGTAGTCTGTCAACGTGAATCAATGCTTATACGTATGACTAACTGACTGTGACTTAGACAGTAAACAATAAATCATCTAAACCATTGAACATTAGATTTCGAATATTAAATTGTATTTGTATCATAATATTCTGTTATCAGTTTATACAATATAAGTGAAACAGAAAACTTTTTAGAACAATTCAAGAGAATGAACAAAATGGGAGTAGTTATTTAAACTTACAATCCACTATAACAATCATGACTTTATCTTTAAAATCTTCGAGTTTTGGTGTAGAATTTTGTTGTATATATTTTTAAATGTGGTAAATGGTCATAATGTTTACAGTGTGAGATCAGTATGATCCTTTGACGGCCTGCTTGAACATCTGGTCTACCTATTACTCCCATCTAGATATTTCAATAAGTTAACTATTTTTATTTGTTTTAATACATCATTATGTTTATTAGTCGCATAACCTAGTCAGATGAGCTTCTGAATAGTGTACAACCTTTCTCTGTACAAGTTACAAAATGCCCAATCAGAGATATCGTATTTGCTGGCAATATGCAGTGAAATGAATGTACATTATTCAGATATTGATTCGTGAACTGATAACTTACAAACTTAGAAAATGACTGCGAAGAAGTTAAAACGCCGAATGTTTAATTCAAAGTACAATCTATTTATTGACATTAATTTAGTCACTGCTGAATTCAATGATGAAAATTCTGTTTTCTGTTTCAAACACTACATCTATGTGAACTGTGTTTCTGTATTCTGTTTTTAATCACTAAGGAGATATCATTGTCACTGTGGGGATTTGTGGAGATTGTAGTATTTTCACGAGTCAATCAGATAATGGATGAAGAGTTGTGAAAGATCATGAGTCGATTTAAGTTAGACAATAACACCACTAAATACCGGCTTACTGGTCTCCAGGCTCAGTGTTCGTGGACAAGCTCGAAGGTCTCGGTATCCAGCTCCGCATTCGGATTCGTGGATGTGCACTATTGTGACTCCCCATACTAAGACGTCCAGTTCTTCCAGGTTTTCAATGATGTTCAAGTTTAGATCGACTGATGAATTCCATTGTAAAGATACCATTTTGTTTATATATAATTATAAATATATTTCAACTTATAGTCTGTTCAAATTAAGTTAACAGTATGTTTTATTATTTCAGGAAATTTTGATTTATTAATCAAAAATACTCAACTTGAAGATGAAGCCAGTTTTATTTGTCAAGCTAATGTGAAAATATATTCCACTTCAGGCATTGAACCACAATTGGATACTATCACTAGTAAACCAGCTTATTTAACAATTATATGTAAGTTGAATTGAATTTAATAGAAGTTCTGTACATTATTATACTATTTTCTGTAACCATGTATCGTTCGAAATAAAGTTATGTTCATAAATATTTAAGTTACTGGAATTATATAATTCCAAAATTACTCTTCTCAAACTTGTCGAAGCTGTTTCATTGAAAAAGAATTTGACATATACCATTTTAGTATCAGAACGGGTTTTGTGGATATTATAGTAATTCCAGTAGTTGAGATCATGAGTCGATTGAAGCTAGACCACCATGGAAAACCTGGAAGCACAGGACGGCCATTCCGTCTTACTATGGGATTCCTCAGCATTGCGCATCCACGATTCGAACCCATGACTTATCAGTCTCGCGCCAAGTGCCAAACCAACTAGATCACTGAGCCGGTATCCAACGGTGTTAATGTCTAACTTCTGGTACTAATCAACATATGCTCACTAGTGATTGGCTTCAAGAGGTATATCCTGGAGTTCTAGTGAAAAGCAGTGACCAATGGAGTTCAACCGGGTCAGTTGTGAAATAGTAACTCACTGATGACAATTTGAGATAAGACCTGAATAATATACTTTTAGGTATTGTAACAGTACTTCATCGCAAAATGTTCATGTTAACCACCAGTGTGCGAATACAGCGACTTGAATTACAATAACATAATGACAATCTACCTAATGTTCAATTTATTTGAAATTATCAAGTCAAACCTTTGTCATGGAACTTATGGAATGATGAATTTAATCCTTATCTATTGTACATTACTTAGAATACTACAGTAAACATTTGAGAATTCTCATATTTATCTTTATTACATTTATGGTTATTACATTTTTTTATTACTACATTTCAGTTCCACCTTCAGGTTTAACTTTGATTCATTTACAAGATAGTCAATTTGAAAAGAATCGTCAAATACCAGTAACTGTTAATTCTATGTATATACTACCTAACACTCATTTCTCTAATTATATAAGTGATCATGGTATAAACCATCATGTATATACAACAAAAGAATTAAATCAAATTATCGATAGAGATCTTAGTCATATTGTAGCTGATGATCCTAAAACTGAACTTTTTATGGATTATAATAAAAATTATATAGATCATATCAAACAGCCATCAGATATACAATATACATCACAGAATATACCATTGAAAGAAATGTTAATTACTCATGAATCTTTAGGTTATACAAGTAATATATATAACAAAAGTCCTAAGATATGGATAGTAGAAAAGAAAAAATTGATTGTATCTTGTCATACATCACCATCAAAGCCTGTTACTACAATACAATGGCATTTAGCTGGTATATTATTGATTAAGAATTCTGATAAAATAATACAATCATTTTCTGATCATCAAAATTCACTTATTCATTATACAATAAAAGAAAAAATTATGAATATTTCAGACAAATCAATATTTTCAAGTAAAACTAATTCAATATTGTTCCCTAATACATCTGTAACAAGTTTAACTGATGAAGTACACATGTAAGTATTGATTATTCTTGATACTTTTATTATTATTATCATCATTATCATCATTATCATCATCATTATCATCATCATCATCATCATCATCATCATCATCATCATCATCATCATCATCATCATCATCATCATCATCATCATCATCATCATCATCATCATCATCATCATCATCATCATCATCATCATCATCATCATCATCATCATCATCATCATCATCATCATCATCATCATCATCATCATCATCATCATCATCATCATCATCATCATCATCATCATCATCATCATCATCATCATCATCATCATCATCATCATCATCATCATCATCATCATCATCATCATCATCATCATCATCATCATCATCATCATCATCATCATCATCATCATCATCATCATCATCATCATCATCATCATCATCATCATCATCATCATCATCATCATCATCATCATCATCATCATCATCATCATCATCATCATCATCATCATCATCATCATCATCATCATCATCATCATCATCATCATCATCATCATCATCATCATCATCATCATCATCATCATCATCATCATCATCATCATCATCATCATCATCATCATCATCATCATCATCATCATCATCATCATCATCATCATCATCATCATCATCATCATCATCATCATCATCATCATCATCATCATCATCATCATCATCATCATCATCATCATCATCATCATCATCATCATCATCATCATCATCATCATCATCATCATCATCATCATCATCATCATCATCATCATCATCATCATCATCATCATCATCATCATCATCATCATCATCATCATCATCATCATCATCATCATCATCATCATCATCATCATCATCATCATCATCATCATCATCATCATCATCATCATCATCATCATCATCATCATCATCATCATCATCATCATCATCATCATCATCATCATCATCATCATCATCATCATCATCATCATCATCATCATCATCATCATCATCATCATCATCATCATCATCATCATCATCATCATCATCATCATCATCATCATCATCATCATCATCATCATCATCATCATCATCATCATCATCATCATCATCATCATCATCATCATCATCATCATCATCATCATCATCATCATCATCATCATCATCATCATCATCATCATCATCATCATCATCATCATCATCATCATCATCATCATCATCATCATCATCATCATCATCATCATCATCATCAGAATGAGTCTTTATAAAGACTGTAGTAATTTTAATAGTTGAATTCATGAGTCGATCTAAGCTAGATCATTATTGAAAACCTAGAAGCACTGAACAGCTGTATAGAAGATGTAAGACTAGATATTTATTTGTCTGTGGGATAAGTTTCAACAATTTGAATCAATATGAGAAACTTGAAAATTAACGGATAAGATTAAGTGAGATCCAGTTATATATAGAACTTTAAAACTGGTGAATAGGAAATCATATGTGCTAGTTCTTATAGCCAAACACAGGTTGTATTCATCTAGCATAAGGTAACCTACAAGTCTGTAATTTCCAAACAGATCGAACTAGTCATTACAGATACCATGTACTGTGATCTGGCTTTTATTAGTCATCATTTATGATGGATATATGTACAGAATACCACTAGTTGATCAACAATCTCTTGACCTGCCAATAATGAAGGTAATGTTTCTTAGACAAATTAAACGGCCATACGCTAATATAAACTCGGTTAATGCACAAAATATGTCATAAGTTGTGGAGACGGTTTGTACTTTTGTTGATATTTCGGTAACTAGTAACTTATCGTTGTTCATATAACTCCGAATATGAGTAAAATCATGGTCAAAACGACATTCTTTAGGTTTATACTAGTCTTTGTTGCCAACAAATTAGCATTTAATGACAGTAAAACGTATAATGGTATACCATGTTCAGTAAGAATTTTATCTAACATAGAAATAGCGGTTCTATCTAAACAGTATTCATGACGAGGTTAAATAACTGACTACTTTGGATATTTGGCAGGGATGTCTTTATAAAGGGCGTTTAAAAGTCATGGATTAACTAGATTGACGTAAGATAAGCCATTCATAAGCAATTACTGTCATAGTTATCATACCAGTATTTGCCTTTGTTTTCGAATCGATTATACTTATGGTTTATGTTTGCTATATTTTTCTGATCTGTAAGGCTGATCGTATCCCGTTCTTAAGAGAATTTAGATACGCTCTGGCAATAATTATAAGTTGGTCAGACACCTAAATCTCCTGTATCACGTCGGCTGACTCCAACAGTCGAAAATAAACTCTTAGAACCTACGATATCTAACCATTTGATCAAGTATCCATACTACAACTTGAATATAATGTTATAATCAGAATTTTGAACTAGATAAATGAGATTTTGGCTAATCAACAATGCTTATTCAGTACAAATACTTAAAACATTTAAAATGTTGACCAAATAGGCTGGAGACGGTTGGAAGAAAGTTAGGGGTGGCCAAACCAAAATATGGCATCAGTCCTTGAAGTCACTAAAGTTTGGTCTGAGCCATCTTGGTAGATGCAGATTACTTGGTTAAGGTTTTTGGTGGAATTCTGTTCTCTGAGCTAGATGGTTTGGTCGTGGAGCTTTCATCGTTCTTCTGAACGACATCATCAGCACAAACTTCAGATAGAAGTCTACGTCACTATCAAAATCAATAGTTATGATATGATTAAGAATCGATCATAATGAAGTAGATGTATACACTCTTTGTCTTCTCTTAAACTTTGAGATTAAAATTACTTTATATCTTAATTTTGACCAAGTAATTCCTTCTTCCTGTATTATATCCTCATTGTACAATCTTTCTTTTATATGTTACCAGTATTGAATTAACTACTTCTATGAATTCGGTGTTCATCGTATTGTGTTAATGAGGTATAACAACTTGAACCGATTCATATATTTGCCAGGTCCTACGTTATAAGTGACCGATTGAAATACTTATTTACTTACTTACGCCTGTTACTCCTAATGGAGAATAGGCCGCTGACCAGCATTCTCCAACCCACTCTGTCCTGGGCCTTCTTTTCTAATTCCATCCAATTCTTGTTCATTCTTCTCATGTCTATTTCCATTCCTCGGCGTAATGTGTTCTTCGGTCTTCCTCTTTTCCTTTGGCCTTGAGGATTCCATGTGAGGGCTTGTCTTGTGACACAGTTGGGTGCTTTCCTAAATGTGTGTCCGATCCACTTCCAGCGCTTCTTCCTGATTTCTTCCTCCGCTGGGATCTGGTTGGTGTGAAAGTTTCTATAATATTACATCAGACCATACTAATCTTCATTAATCATATAAACATATTGACCTTTATTGTTGATGATCATTCATTGAGTGTTTTGTAATTTAAATTTTATGAACTTATAGGCAAGTGACTGAAAGTCAATTGACTTTAACAGTTGAAAGAAAATATCAACATTGGCAATTGGAATGTAGCGTTAGTAATTCAGAAGATTTTGTTCCAGCAAAATTACCAACTGTCACAGTTACAATTGAACCAATGTGTAAGACGTTTATTTTCATTATTAATTTTTAGATTTTGTATAATATTAATTACACTGGTTGAAATCATAAATCAATTGAAGGTAGATCACCATGAAAAACCTGGAAGCACTGAACGGCTGTTTTGTCCTAGTATGAAATGTAGTAATCGATTCAAGACATCTACCTTTGAATTCTATTGACCAATATCTACCGTAGTCCATATCAAGTTCACTATAGACGTAACAGATTTGAAAGTCGACGACGTAGATAGATATAAGTGAATTGGTTTTATATTTGTAAATCAGCGTTGATAGACTAAATCATTTTCAACCTTTCCATCGATATTTACGAAATTCGACTCGTTTCAGTTACACGTTTAGTACAGGTCATATTTTACTATATTGAAAATCTGCGTAGTTTCACATCATTGTCATGTAAATTAACATCTGCTCACTAGTGACTGACTCCAAGAGTTACTCCTGGAGTTCTAGTGAGAAGCCGTTGACAGTGGAGTTCAACCAGGTCTGTTGTGAGAAATCAACCCACTGAAGACAATGGTGTACGGTGGAGCAACTTGTGGATTGGTTGAAGTTATACATTAACACCGTTGGATGCCGGTTCAGTGGTCTAGTTGTTAAAGCGCCTGGCGCGAGACTGATAGGTCCCGGGTTCGAATCTCGTGGGGTGAGGGATCGTGGATGCGCACTGCTGAGGAGTCCCATACTAGGACGAAACGGCCGTTCAGTGCTTCCAGGTTTCCCATGGTGATCTAGCTTCAATTGACTCATGATTTCAACCAGTGAAATTTCTAAAGTCTCCACAAAACCCCTTCTGATAATAACAACTATCTTATATATTGTAGTATTTATGCTGTAAAAGTAATGATTAGATCTTCAAGAATCACAGATGTTAGTCTTGACCCTGTTAGACAATGTACTAAGGGATTACAATTGATTTGTTTCTATGAATAGATCATATAAGAAAACCATATCAGCTTGTCATTGAATGAATATAAACTATATGAATCAGCTATCTCATTAATGGTGAATCAACTTGGATAGCGTTGCTTATCAAAATTCACATCTGTAAAGTAATTTCAAAATCATAATGTATATTTTAAATGGTATTGTTGTGGATGCGGAAGAATAGACCAATAATTATCATGTTAAGTCCAGTGGTGTCCTTGGACTTTAAATGTACATTCCCTATTGGCTATTATTTAATTCATTCGTTACATATTGCGTAAATGTTGTTTACTATTTTTATGGTACGATGTGGTATGCTTGATTGGTATATAAACAAAGTATGTTTGAAATATAATGATTCATATCTCCGAGGCTGTGACTTTTGTTCTCCACTCAACTGGGCTAGGACAGACAGCGGGGCAGGGCCAATCAGGGCACTAGGTCGTCCTTACGTGTTTTACGCGTCACTGTAACCGATCGATATAAACGCTGCGTATCAAAACCTGCAGTCTCACAACTTAAATTCATAACAATTGGCGACGGGGTGGAGAAAAATTTTGAACCTTGTAATTGGACGAGATTCAGGTTAATTGTTTCGACCAATCAGCATCCAGATTGTCACCAGCGTCCTTGAGCAACATTGGTCATTATTCCTACAGTTAATTTTCATTGCAGGTGCTGAAAAAAAAATGACTACCTTTTCCGATCGATTACAGCTTCTACTTGAGCAACAACAGCAGTGCTTCAAAAATAGCCAGTTAAATTTTTTAGAAAATTTACGCACACTGTTGGTAAATGTTCCATGTTTCGGAGGTGCAACAGAAGTTGGTAAATTCATTTCTCATCTGCAGACTGAGCTGGAAAACAACTGCAGAACATATGAAGCTGTTTATAAAAGCCTCTGTGAATCCCGGACGACCAGTGATGTAAACGAGACAGTTATTCATGGTCCGCCCAGTTGTCCAGAAATGTCAAATTCCGAAACGTTCCCTGTCGTGGGTTCAAATCCCACTGTTCCTGAAACGTGTACAGACAGTGATGTACCCAGCTCACAGGAGGATCTCTTATTAAATGCTCATAAATTAATTGCAGTACCCGCCCACAACGGAACAGGGAACAAATCGTGCGGTACACTGAATCCAGCTGTTTCAAATGGTCCTCATCATTCAACAACAGGAGATTCTGACGAATCTTATTATCTAGATCTTTTTGTACCAGAAAATGTGTTAAATGCATTAAATGATGATCAGAAATCTAATACAATTTTGATAGATGTTGATTATCGCAGTGATCAACTGTTTACAAATGAGATTTTCAACAAATCCCGTGACAATGTTCCAGAAGAATCAAACGTTGGTGACCTCATATCAAGCGACATTGTTCCCCACTATTTAATCACTTTCAGTGACTCCCCTGTTCAATCTGACAATTATGTGTTAAATAAAGTCAAATTAATTCTAACTTGGGAATATGAGGACCCAACATTATTTCGTGGGGGAGGATGAACCCAGAAAATTTCAAAATCCGGATATCAACTCCGGATCTTCAAAAAAAAGGGGAGGTGTTGTGGATGCGGAAGAATAGACCAATAATTATCATGTTAAGTCCAGTGGTGTCCTTGGACTTTAAATGTACATTCCCTATTGGCTATTATTTAATTCATTCGTTACATATTGCGTAAATGTTGTTTACTATTTTTATGGTACGATGTGGTATGCTTGATTGGTATATAAACAAAGTATGTTTGAAATATAATGATTCATATCTCAGAGGTTGTGACTTGTGTTCTGGACTCAACTAACTGGGCTAGACAGGGAAGCGAGACCAATAGAGACTCTAGGCCGTCCGTACGTGTTTTCCGTGTCACTGTACTGCGATCGATCAATAAATACGCTGCTTATCAAACCCTGCAGTCTCACAACGTAAAGTCATAACAGGTATTTTTAATGCGAAATGACTGATATTTAACCAGAAATTAGTTTAACCAGATTCTGATTGACTATGTAATAAAAATGTGTTCTTGCAAGAGATCGAATATTCTGGGTTTGATATTCTGTAGTGAGGTCGTGGATGAGCAAATGCATCAGCCGAGATTTGTAGCTAAGGTGGAGAATTTTGATGGAGTATCGTTCTCTGAACTGGATGTTTCGGTCGTGGAGCTTTAATTATTCTTGTGAACGACATCAACAGCTTGTCCTGTAGACCTTGTTCTTGTTGGCTTTAAAGATCAACCACATATGGAGAAATTCGAACATTTCACTTCTCTCTGAAGTTTGTGCTGATGATGTTGTTTAGAAGAACGATGAAAGCTCCACAACCAAAACATCCAGCTCAGAGAACAAGACTCCATCAGAAAAACATGAATCAGCGCTACTAAGAATTCTCATATTAGGATGATGGTCTAACTAACATTAATCCAAGACACAGACTATAAAAACTGAATGGTCTCAATCGCGGGCTATTAAAAATTTGTTTATGATTTAAATTAGTCAAGTAATCAGTATATTATTAAAAACATTAAGTGATTTATTAAAGTTAGCTCCTACTTTCTAAAACACGTAATCAAAACAAGTCACAAAATCCATCTTACAGTAGTTTTTAAAGCATTATATAAAATTTCTCAACAGCGTATTCTTAAGTTTATAGAGGTTAAGCCTCTTTCATATGTACAAAGTAGAGTATACTCTAACCTAAGGTGGTTTGACGGGATTTTTATTCTTTCCATATGGTATGAGTTTTCCCCACCTTTATTTTAAATTATAACTCCGTATTTATCGATTGAACTTTTATTAAAGATGACCTTAACAAGTACATATGTGACACCTAAGCAGCGCGCATCCACGATCACGTCTCGCACTCGAACGCTTGACATATAGTTCACTGATCCTACATCCAATGGTGTTAATGTCCAACTTCAACCAATCCACGAAATTGAACCACCGTCTATCATTGTGTTCAGTGAGTTACGGCCGTCTAATTTTTCCCCTCTCTGATTGTAAGTATATATGTGACCAGATTTTTTTTGTGATATGTAACACAAGCATCATATTTTCCAGCTCAACTCCATCTATTGATCACGTAATGATTATTTGTTTACAAGTCAACTTAGTTCAAATATGATTCTTTTCTTTTTCTGTAATTTATTTGTTTTACTGATATCTAGACATAGAAAATGTTAAAATACAAATTATTAACCAAACAGAACAAGTTAATCTAAGAGAAGGTCAATTAATCCATTTTGAATGTATAGCAAAAACAAATCCTTTAACACCAATTTACAGGTCAGTGTTATTCATTTTGCTTTAAAGGATTACTAGTTTATACAAGTCATTTGCATTGGTTGTTTAAATCTTCCTAATAAAGTTTAACGCTGCAAATGACCAGTCTCTTATTGGTATATGTGCATCGTGTGCGGATTGCCTCGATATTGCATTATAAGTAGAGAAAACCAGTGGCAAACAGTCTGGGAACATTGAATGCTTGTAAATTAGCCCAAGGATTTAAAACACTCAATAAATAATCATTTAGTGTCCAATCATAGTTCTGGAGTTTATAGCGTAGTGAAGGTGAACACAGGTGAGGACAACCAAATTGCATGTAGCACAAATTACAGAGTTACTTGGTGAAATATAAAAACCAAATAGTAAATAGTTAATTTGCAAAATATTATTCCATCATATCAAACCGGACTGTTCCTGTTGCAATCATCAATCCTATGTCTCACATTTCATAGTTCATGCGTTTTCTTACAAATTGCATTACGTTCCCACTCTTCCTTTGTTGATCTTTTCCTATCTTCTGCTGCCAGACATTACGTTCTTTAACTCGCGTCATATACTACTTATATCAATATCAGTACCACACATCACAATAGGTCTGCATATTAGTGAACTCATGAATAAAGTCCAACTCATTATCGAAATAACTCGTAAATAGTACTGTTTTGAAAGAGAACACTGGCGAGGGGGATAATCAAATGTATTTTAATATATGATTACAGAATATCTTGGTAAAATCTCAGAACTATACTGTTAATATTTCATTTGCAAAAATATCTGTCATTTGTCTCATAGTTGGTTGTTCCTTCGTTCCTATACCAATAACTCTCTGTTCTCGTTCTTTTCTCTTCGATCTTCCTAACCTTCTACCTCCAAATATTTCACTTTCGATTGATACTTCATACTACTTATATCTGTTGACATCAGTAGCACAAACCAAAGTACTATTCCATTATCAGTTAAGGATTTGATATTAATTTGATTTACTGCGATAATTACAATTGTTTAATACAACAGCTACTTTGCATACATTTCACTTAAGTTCATCATCTGTTGTCTAAATGGATGACAAATTAATAATTTGAAATGATAAATACTCAATTTCACATTACCAATATGAAGAATGACAACCGACTGTATATAAACTTAACTGGTTGAAATCATGAGTCAACTAAAGCTAGACCACCATTGAAAACCTGGAAGCACTGGACGGCCGTCTCGTCCTAGTGTGAGACTCCCCAATGGTGCGCATCCACGATCCCGCCCCCCGCGAGATTCGAACCCATGGTGGTCTAGCTTCAATTGACTCATGATTTCAACCAGTGACATTTCTAAAAAAATCTCCACAAAACCCATTCTGATAATAAACCTAACTGGCAAATTGTATATAGAGTGAAATACTCATCCATTTATTCCATAATTAGATGATGACACTTTTGATGACTGATTTTCTACATTTTGTTGTTGTTGTTGTTGATATTTTCATTTTATAAAGTTGGACAATTGGAAATCCAATTCCTTCTATTCACTTGGATACATTGAATTTATTAACAGATAGTCAATTGGAGTCAAATAATAACATTGAAGATGATAAACATGAACATAATTTAATCAATATTCAAATGAATGCAAGTAGATTACAATTAACAATGAATAGAGCTATGCATCATAAACGTATTCGATGTTGGGTTGGTGTTGAATCACCTGAAGTATTAGAGAAAATTACAAATGCTTCATTGAATGGTGTATTATTTAATAAAGATTCAACATGTGAATCAAATTGTCGACAATTAAGAAATGTATTAAGAAACAAATTAAAAGATATGACCTGGTCAAAAAGTGATTATCGTTTAGAAGTTACTTGTAAGTAAATATAATTGCATATATATATATTTAAAAGATGTTTAGCTTTCTTAAATGTCATTGAAATAGAAGAACTCTCAACGAGACTATAATTTATGGACGAGATAATCAGAAGCGTTTGAGGACGTTCAGGGTCACAGCATCAACTTTAGTACTTAATACTAACGTATAATCGGTTCATAGGGGATTTTATACAAAACGTGATAATTGAGCGAATATAACAAATAAAACAGTGAATCAATCAGTTATAAGATAATAGATCACGGATTTTAACGCGAAAGTCTTTCATCCATTTGACTAAATAGAGTTTTGGCATTATAGTTTATGTCAGTTCGTGATGAAAACCACATATATAATTCCTAACTAAAGCAAATTATAACAATTATTGCGAAATGGATAATAAAACACAAGTAACACTGGCTGCAGCCAGGTACTACAATATATACGGATGATTGCAGAGCGTACATACTCCTACCTAGGCTTGGTTATGTGCATCGTGTCGTTACCCACAAGTGGTATTTTGTGTACTCAACAACTAGAGTACACACAATATTGAAGCTATGTGGTCGAGGCTATAAGAGTTTTGAGACTTTATCATGGCTACAAAGGCCGACTGTTCTGTAGCCGTATGGATGATTTCTTCTACTAAGTGAATTACGATTTTAGAACCTCTGAACCTCTTTCTAACCTTGGCAAGTTTTTGAAACCACGTATAAGAAGTGTATCCACTTTATTTATTTGGTTTTGTATAATACATTTTTACTCTATACTGACTGTTTGCTGATTGACTAGTATTTCTCAAGGTTACTTAAGATTCGTTCAAAGGTCGTCCATAAACCATTGTCTCTTCGAACTCCCAGTCATATTCATTTTTACATCCTGTTAAAGAATAAACTTAACACATTCAAACTCTAATAAAAAATAATATATTTGTATAGTACTAATAAGTAGAAAAATTGAGTTTTCTGGTTTCGTCACTCAATGTGAGACACTTCTTCAGGGAGAGAGAGAAAAAAAGAACATATTGTATCAAGCTTTTTATTCTCAGAATATTTAGTTGATGATAGCTTATTATTAAGTTCTTGAGAAATAGGAGAAAATTATTATGGACGATTCTCTACTTTATTGGTTTTTCAAATAAATAATTGCCAGGGTAATCAATCTACTATTTGCTTACATTTTACCTTAAGTGATAGAAAATTCACTAATCTTTATTCTATAAATGTACATAGAAATATGTTTACAGTACAGCTTACAGTCATACTGAAAACGTACATTCATCATTATGCATACACAAAAATGAAATTACTCCTTTTCTTATGTTCAATCGAAGAAGATTAATTTCACTACAAAGAAGATGATATTTTCAAAAGACAAGGATTTAAAGAATACAAAATAACATATAGAGATTAGAGTAATGCATTTGTTAATAAATGGATCAAGTCAGTCAGCCACAACGTAGAATCAGTCATATATATGCATCGGTACAAGTTGCCATACCTCATTAACACAACAAGATGAACACCGGATTCATAAAAGTAGTTAATTCAGAGGTGGTAATATATAAAAGATAGATTGCAATAAGGATATAGTACAGGAAGAAAGAATTAGTGATTTCAATCTCTTAGTTTAAGGGAAGACAGAGAGTGTATAGAACGACGCCATTGTGATCGATTCTGAGCCATGTCACCAAGAGTCTCTAATCATTGGTTACAATAGTCACGAGGTCCCCAACCAAGTAATCTGCATCTACCAACATGGCTGAGACTAGAAGTTAGTGACTTCAATGACTGATGCCACGTTCTAGTTTGGCCGCCCCCAACTTTCTTCCAACCATCCCGAACACCGGTTAGCATTGCAGGTCGTGAATCCACAGAATTATTATATATTGTATTTAGTTATTGTAAAAATTATCTTTTGTAATTGGCTTTCAGTACCTTCCTGTATTATATTATGTGAATAGATATTAGTTTGTATGCATTTTAAGATTATTGTATACATCACTTCAAGTTGAAAAAACACCTTTGATTTCAAAGGTCATCAAGTTGATATCTGTAGGTGATAAGAATTAGGATTGAAACAATTTGCACAAATCTTTCATCTCAATAATAATTATGTACTCAGTAGTGATTAATTAAGAGAAGAATTGACAATGAAATTGTGCAAACTGTTAGCTCATTGAATTCAGTGAACTCTTGAGTTGATAAGTGAATCATTTATTGATTTGAGTGATGTCGGAAACATGATCGGACAATTGTAACGACATTTCAAAGTACTGGGTTCGATACCCAATGAAATAGATGTTGAACACTCATCGATTCTCTATAGTTCTTTTTCTAATTGTAGCTACATTTTGATGTAACCCGCCTTTGTTACATGCAATCTACTAATTTATTTTGAACTATATCTATTATTCTGCATAATAATTTGGATTAATTTTCTGGATATGATGAATATAAAAAGTTGATATTATCATTCGGCCTATAAAGTACACAAATTAAATAACTTGGTCTGTTGTAAGAGAGTAAATCACTGAAGATAATGGTATATGTGTCGCTCAGTTTTGTGGATTGGTTGAAGTTAGACATCTACACCGTTAGATGAAGGATCAGTGAACTAGGGATAAGAGTTCGCGCGCGAGACCAATAGGTCCTGTGTTAGAATCCCGCGGAGCAGGATCATGGATGAGCACTACTGAGGAGTCCCACAATAAGATAAAATGGCTGTCCAGTTCTTCAAGGCTTTCCATCATGGTCTAACTTCCATTGGCTCATGAACTCATCCATTGAAATTACTAAAATATCCACAAAAACCGCTTACTGATAATATGAAATCAGTTAGTTTTTATTATTATTATTATTACTATTAATCATGAATTGCCCTGATACACTGAATTATTTGTCAGGTATTTTGGTTTAAATAAAATAATAATTGTCTACTCTTACCATAAAATCATAGTGTATTATGACAATAAACGACAAGAAATTTCCTTTTCAAATTACTATACATCAGTAATTTATGCTTGTATCACGTGTGTCCATGCAGTTAAGCACAATGTAGAAGATGTCAAATCATAATATATACATATATACTGTATCCAGTATGGTATGTTACTAGAAATCAACCTGTTCTCCTATCATAGACATAATATTACGTGATAATCGTATCTTTTAGTCTATCAATGAGTTGTGTATTGATTGATGAAAGAAAATTTTATATTACATTTGCATGTTTACTGTTTTCTGTTTTGTTTCATTGAAGCAAAGATACATTTTTCAATAATGTGTCATATCAGAATTAGTTAAATAGAAATAGAAGTTAGTCTATACAGCTGACATTAGTAATTATTATTGTGAAGTGTTATTTCATTTAACAAGTATCAATTTGAATTCACTTGGTGTTGTTTTCCTTGTATCTTTCCATTGTCATTGAGGACTGTAATTGATCAGCATCATGTTGGCATATGTGCATCCTTTTCGGATTGCCTCGATATAGTCTTAAGTCACAAGCCTTTTAAGCAAAGATGGATAATGACTAGCGGTGGAATCCAGGACGAAACACGAGTCCTGGATTTTATTGCTAGCCACTATCCATCTTTGCTTAAGTATCATTTTGGTTACTTAATTTCTACTAATGCTTAAAGAATTCCAGTTTTTTTCTAATTAGCTGTTAATGTTGATTCTTTGGTGAAATAGGCTAATTTCGTCTTGATTAAAAAAATTATTGGCCAATCTACTCGACTATACTCGATTGACTGGAGTGAATACCTTTCTCTTATCTAACATTGTTTAACTCAACCGATCACGGCTTATCTTTAGAACTGAATTTGGACAAGTAACTGATTGGATACCAGCTGTAGTCCATGTTGTTTAAGCCTTAATTTGTATTTATGATAAGGTCGTAGATACAATCTAATTAAGCAGCTGTCGCTCTCTTCCTAGTATTTAGTGGTTGTCTAACATCAGTTTGTGATGTAAACTATAAAATTTAATAATCTTCACAAATCGTGGATATCAAGAAAGTAAACTGTGGTTTTTTAGTGCAATAATTGGCCTTCATTGAAAGCTTCAAATATTTTCACTAGGTTTGCTGGCAAAAAGTTGAGATTCGTGTTGTCACATCACTGACTTATCTTAGTTAGACATTCTTATGAAAACGAGAAAACATTAGACAGCAGGCATATTTAAATATAAAACTCATAAGTAGTGTCGTTCCATAACTTTGTATCCCCTTACAATATAATGGGCATCATATTAAGTAAACAAGTCAACGTAATCTGTAATGTATTTAGATATTATAAAGTCGTTATGATCATTTACTGTTTATTTATACGGTTTCGGGTTATAGTAATGTTCGAATGTGGATATTTCAATATCTTATGACGAAATTATCACATAGACCCGGCATCTATGCATAAATACAGTAGAATATACTTGACCAAAAAAAACTTCTAGCTTACATAATGAGAATCTTTTTAAGCTAATCAGAGAAGGTGAATAATAAGTTCATTCTTAACAGAAAAGGTTTCGCGAAGATTTTAGAAACTTTACTAAGTGAAATCATGAGTCAATTAAAGCTAGATCACCATGGAAAACCTGGAAGCACCAGACGGCCGTCCCGTCCTAGTATGGGACCCCTCATTAGTGCGCATCCACGATCCAGTACCCCGCGAGATTCTAACTCAGGACCTATCCGTCTCGCGCCAGATGCTTAAACACATGGACCACTGAGTCGGCATCCAACGGTGTTAATGTCTAACTTCAACCAATACATGAAGTTGCGCCACCGTACACCATTGTCTTCAGTGAGTTCCTATATCACAACTGACCTGGTTGAACTTCCCTGGTAACGGCTTCTCAGTGGAACTCCATGAGTATCTCTTGAACTCGGTCACTAGTGAGCAGATGATTATTATCAGAAAGGGTTTTTGGTGATCTAGCTTCAATTTACTCATGATTTCAACCACTGAAATAAGTTGATATATCATGATAAGAAAGACTATTATTTATTCAGTTATTGATATTATTGACTGAACTTCCATCGATCTCACGTTTAAAATATGGTTATGATATGCAGATAGCCTTGATTTAGCCATGTTTATTGACAAATTGTATAGAACATTTGGATTATGGCTAGCGTTGGTGTCCAAGAGGAGCGTTTATTCAAATTTAAAACTCGTCAGCTGAATATACTTCCACCTTAGTATTCATGTTCACGCTGTGACCCGAATCCTGTATGATAGAAAATGTTTAACTCATATGATATTTCGAAACCAATCAAATTTTAGAATTCAAAGTTCATTCTTTATTGTGTTGAGCGCAAAAAAAAACAGAAGTTATGATATATATTCTTATTTCCAAGTAACTGATTGTCTACTATTGTCACTGACAGGTGGAACAGTTTCATAAAATTTGTAATATAACTAACAAACAATAGATAGTTGAATTTATGAGGTAATTGAAACTAGATCACCATGGGAGACCTGACAGCACTAGATAGCTGTTTTGTCCCACTGTGGGACCTCTCAGTAGTACTCATTGACGATCCCGTCCCGCAGAATTCGTACTCACGAGCTATTGGTCTCGCGCGTGAACGCTCATCTTTAGTTCGCTTATCCGTTATCTAACGGTGTGGGAGTCTACCTTTAACCAATCCACAAAATTGAGCGACACATCTACCATTATCTTCAGTGATTTACTATCTCACGACAGACCTGGTTGAACTCCACTGATCATGATGCTTCCAGGTTTTCCATGGTGATATAGCTTCAATTAATTCATGAATCCAATTATCTATTGTTTGTTAGTTATATTACACATTTTATGTAACTGTTTTAACTATCATTATCTCATGATCTCAACTATTGAGATTTATGATGTCTTTTTAATAGAAATTTTATTCGATTAACTTCAGAATTCTAACAACATATCACCTAGCACAAGAATCTGCGATATATTAAAACTTGGATGTTATAATCAAAGGAGTATGGAATAACATTCAGGGAATATTGATGCATATGTTGAAAACGGGCTTACTTATATAATTGTGTAGCGAAACATTAATTAACTGTTTATTTGAACTTTAATTGCTTTTATAATGTTAAATCAAAAGCATACTTTTGAAACTAAAG
The DNA here is from genome assembly GCA_944470405.2 of Schistosoma mattheei. NCBI lineage: Eukaryota > Metazoa > Platyhelminthes > Trematoda > Strigeidida > Schistosomatidae > Schistosoma > Schistosoma mattheei. Next base: position 7,116,908 of record OX103950.1, read on the forward strand.
TTTCTGGATCCGATTCCTGATTATATTGATTTATTTATTTGATCACAGAAATATTGATACAAAGGGGCACATTTGCACCACACAAGTCACTTGATTCTTGTGTGCTGTGATAATGCCCAGGTAACCAGACCGAAACAGGTGGTTCTCTTAGACAGCCATACCTAAAGGTTTGATCCACAAGGCAGTAGAGCAAAGTTAGGAGATGCCGTCACATGGTAGTGGGTGACCAACGATTGGTTTATACGCCATTTGTTCCGTCAGGCTACTGGAGACCATGTGCACTATTGGTTTGAAACCAGGGTTTTCCAACTCCCCTAAGGGAACTCTCCGTGTCCTCTAACCCGGTTAAACCTCAGGATATTCTCTTTTCATCCACTCAATTCCGCGAGAAATTAGTGAGTAGGACTTGTCTGGCAGTGATTGTATACCCGTGGCCATGTGAGAGAATTTCGAGATGGAGAAATGATTCCCCCCACCCTTGTGCATTTGCAGGCCCTGGTTATATCATGATAGATAATATTCCCTAAACAATGTTATTCTAAAACAAAACTTCCATTTAGGTTTTCAATGTTTACATAACTTATATAAGTCAACTAACTAAAATACAAAACATGTTTGTTGATTATTTCGCATATGGATTAACCAGTTTTCTGTGTTCAACTATCTAACCTATGAAATTGAATCTTTATGTGACACAATTAATTAGCCTAAATTTTTTTGGTGTTTCTTTTTTTGAAAAAGAACGTTACTTTTGGGTGAAAGTATACATTTTCCTGATTTCTATTATAATCACCATCATATCAACTTTATTGAAATTTGATTCATTTAATTCATTAAATAATCCGAATAGCAATGAGCTTATTACAAATTAACCACAAATCATTACGAACAATGTATTGTCTTAAACAAACATATATATATATATATATATCTAAAGAGGGAAAACGGGGTATTTCCCCCCCATCCCGATATTTAAAAATATGGGTAGATAACAACAAAATAAATACACTATGATATTGCGTGATATACGTCTCCAAATTTATTTTTCTCTGATTAAATGCCAAAACTTTTTGTAGTCATGGTGAAAGAACGGAAAGTAATTGATTATTTGGTAATAGTATTATATAAATAAAAATAAATTTATTATATTTTGTGTGCGTGTATGTGTGTGTGTGCGTGTGTGTGAATTGTATTCTTTATAAATAAGGAATAAGATTAAATTAAAATGATACTTCCAAATTACCTGTTCTATATTCCGATGTATTCTTTACTCAGTTGACAGTTGATTACAATTATTTTTTGTTGATTGAGATTATGAACCGATTGATGTTAAACGACCATTGAAAGCCTGGAAGCACTGGGTGGACATTTCGTTCTATTGTGGGACTCCCAAGCAGTGAGCATCCAAGATTCCGCTAGCGGGATTCGAACCCAGGGCATTCAGTCTCGCATGAAAACGCTTAACCTCTAGACCAATCAGCTAATCCTTGTCGGGTAGAAACACGTATCTACCTAAGTACAATGAAAGATGGTCGCACAATCTCGAGAGAGTAGTTGAGGTTACACATTAACACCGTTGGATGCTGACTCAGTGGTCTAGGGGTTAAGCGTCTCCGCGCAAGACCAGTGGGCCCTGGATTTGAATCCTGTGAGCGGGATCGTGGATGCGCACTGCTGAGGAGTCCCACAATAGGACGAAACGGCCGTCCAGTGCTTCCAGTTTTTCAATGGTGGTTTAACATCAATCGGTCCATGATCTCATTCATAAACGTAATAATCTCCACAACCCTATCTTGAGAATACAGTTATTGACTCTTCTATTTTGTATTTGTTATTACATAATCTTTTAGTAATTAATTAAAGTTTGTCAAGTAAGTACGACAAGCACATTGTGGAATAAAACAAATTCAGTTCGTTCCATTTACTTTAAATCTTTCATGTACACATTGACTTGTACGAATCAATAACATGTTTTTATAAATGTAATCTTGTGTATAACATGCATAAAGTCATTTAGACAGATCAATAGTGAAAAACCCTCTTATAACTATATTTCGTATTCATAAAAGGGGACTATAATCGATTAAGTTAAGGTCTCTCTTTCGTATTATCCATTTATCAATATATTGAATATTCTGTATGAACATGGAAAGTATTTGCAATACGTTTTCACTAATATGAACTAAATGATTTCATGCAAATTACACACAATTATCTTTTTTTAAAATACAGTTCTTTTATTTATACAAATCAGTGGATATAGGGCATATGAAATGAAATGAATTAACTTTATCTTAAGTGATTACTACTTTTGTTTCGGAAAAGTTCGATTCCCGGCAGCAAAGTCGTAGTAGAGAACGTCTGAGGAATCCCATACTAAATAAAGACCTTTCAGTGCTTCTGGATTTTTAGTGGTTATCTAACTTAAATTAGGTCATGATTTCAATGAAATACAGCAATCAGTATAACCATTTACTGAGAGTTTATTAAAAGAAACTAAATGAATGAAGTTGATTGACTCCCTCTTTTACATCAAGACTCCATTTAAGCCAATAATTTGAGACAAATAAAACAGCGTTGATTGAGATCATGAACTGATTGATGTTAGACCACCATTGAAAACCTGGAAACCCTGAACGGCCATTTCGTTCTATTGTGGGATTGCCCAACAGTGCGTGTTCGCGAGATTTGAACTCAGGACCTACCACTTTCGTGCCAGGCGATTAACCAACTAGATCACTGAGCCGGCATCCAACGATGTTAATGTCTAAATTCAACCATTACATGAAGCTGCTCCACCGTACACCATTGTCTTCAATGAGCTGATATCTCACAAAACACCTGGTTGAATTCCATTGGTCACAGCTTCTCAGTAGAACTCCAAGAAATGCTTCTTGAAGTCAGTCACTAGTGAAGACTGATATGTTCTGGGTTCGAATCTCACAGAGGGCGGGATCATAGATGCGCGCTGTTGAAGAGTCCCATATTAGGACGACACAGCCGTCCATTAATTCCCGGTTTTTCATGGTGATCTAGCTTCAACTGGCCTATGAATCCAACTATTGAACTGTCTATTTTTCTTAAAGGTAATAATATTCAACCATCATTTTTTTTAGTTTCTAGTGTTTCTAGTAGGTAACATTTGACTAACAGTATCATAGTGTATCTTTGACAGTATTCTTGATTGTTTTTTCTTGTTTTGTACTTTATTTATTTGTTTGTTTGTTGTATAAAATAATTCTAATATGATTCCTCATAGTATAAATGAAAGTTAATATCATGTCAAGTTAGAGATAGTATATTATTCATTATTCATTGTTCCGTTACACAGATGATATATGATGAACCCTGGTCTTTTTTCAAATTTTTATATTTCATAAATGATACCCAGAATATGATTGTTTACATAAGAAGAAATCAATTCAATTCATTTGTTCTTTGATAGTTGTTATTCAATTTACAGTTGAATAATAACCAAGTTCAAATAAATATTTATGTTTATATTCATTAGATATGGTAGGTAGTTGGACCTCCTGAAATTCAACTTCTTTTACTTTATTTATGATTAAATGAAATAAGAAATAGTTTAGATGGATAGTGGCTAGCAGTAGAAACTAGGACGCGCGTTTCGTCCTGTTTGGGACTCGTCAGTTGGATGTACCTGCATCTCAGAGTTGATGCTCACTCTGGGACTCGAACTCAGCGCCGTTCGCTTCAAACGCCATCGCGTTATACACTTAGCTACTGAGTCCTGATAGCCACTTGCTTGTGCAATGATGTAAAGTCCCAAACAGGACGAAACGCTCGTCCTGGATTTCACTGCTAGCCACTATCCATCTTTGCTTATAATGCTTGTAAATTAAGGAAATATCGAGGCATACGCACAGTATGCACATATGCCAATAAGTGACTGATCAATTTCAGTCCTAAAACATCAATGGGAAGATTCAAGTAAAACAATATGAAGCGACGAAATAGTTTAGTGTGAATTTTATGGATGTACACTTTTAAGGGAGTCTTAGAATAGGATGAAATGGCTGTTCAGTGCTTCCACGTTTTCCATGATATGGTCTAGTTTCAATGAACTTATGATCTAAACTATTGAAATCTCATGAATGGTTAGGTATGTTAAAAAGAAAATATTTAGGGGGAATATTATTTGAACTTTTATAATATTTTGAAAATGCTGTTCTATTTGTACATGAGGTATAATATAGCTAAAGTCTGCTTGAATCTATGGACTATCTATTCCTTCCATCTAGATATTTCAACAAGTTATCAGCCTTTTTTGTTTGTTTTAACATATAATTGTGCTTATTAGTCGCATAACCTATTCAGGCGTGTTGATAAGACGTTTGCAACTATTCGCTGTACAAGTTACAAAAGAGTAGAATTAGAGACGTCGTGGTTGCTGGCAATATACATTGAAAACAATGAACATTATTCAGATGTTAATCCCTAAACTGCTAAAATCTAACTAATGATCACTAATTGGCTAGGTGAACTGTCTTTAATGCTTGCTAACTTTTAAACGTGTCGTAATTGTAGTGTAATCACAATTCAAGAATCCTAGCTAAATGATTTACAAGATGGTTGCTCAGTATCACTACAAAATTTCAATATTTATCGTCAGGATCGATTAAGCAATAGCAATAATGATAAACTTGTATTACAACACCAGTATTAAGTAGATACTAAGATAAAACTTTACATTTCTGTACAATATATGAATTTCTGTATAGACAACCTTGTGTATAATAACCATGGAAGCACTAGATGAATGTTTCATCCTGGTTTAGGACTTACACAGCAGTCATTAGTCGGGAGTTTTCCGCGTACACAATCATCGATCTGCTGTGTTGACTTTGGTAGCAAGTTGAAACGTCTGTCTAGTACTTCCAAGTTTACGATAGTGGCTTAACTATGATCGATTCGTGATTTCTATTATGAAAATAATATAATCTTCATAAAATAACCCATACGTATAACAGACATGTTCATTTTACTGGATCAAATTTCTCTTTTACTATGTTCATAAATTGTCTACTGATTTTCAGTTAATGTTGAACAAATAGATTTCGTGACCGTTCACAATCCATTAGAAACCAACATAGTAAAATTAATGTCAAATATAAATTCACTTGTTGTTGTTTGCTTGTATCTTCCCATTATTGTTTAGGACTACAATTGATCAGTCTCTTATTAGCATATGTGCATTCTGTGAGGATTGCCTCGATATTGTCTTAAGTCACAAGTATTATAATCAAAGATGGATAGCGGATAGCAGTGAAATCTAGGACACGCGTTTTGTCCTATTCGGTACATCCATCTGATGATTATCAAATAGGACGAAACGATCATCCTTAATCGTACTGCTAACCACTATCCATCTTTGCTTAATATCAAATATAATTGAAAACTAGAACTGTGACATATATTGTTCATTTATATGTCATGAATGATAAGTGGCTAATCTGAAAATTACTCAGTATAGAAATATTATTAGACATTAGAATAAGTTGAGTCAAATATTCAATTATATTGAATTCCCAACACACACATCTTTTTAAAAAGTTTATTTCAGTCATAGTTACCAGAAATAAGTATGTATCTATGCTAAATTACATTTGATAAGTCTGTTTGACATTTCTATATAAAGAACTATAATGTTATTCTCGGGTTAATTTATGAAGTAATGTTTGGCTAACAATGAAATAATTAGCATATATATATCCCTATGGCTTCAAATAATGGGATATAATGAAGAAAGCATATGATTTTCTAGATTCCTGACAAAAAAATAACAAGTGTGTATAGATTCAGTATTCAAGATTAGTGGAAATGAATTTACTCGTCCATGTTTCCTGTGGATTTATCTTATGATTAAAGATAATTGACAAAGTATTTATACTATTGTGGTGTTTGCTACTGATGTCGATAGATATTAAGTAGTATGTAACATCAGTTGAAAGTGAAATATCTTGCAGTAGAAAGTTATGAAGATCGAAGAAAAGAGAACGAGAACAAAGAATGATTGTTATGGAAATGTTGGAACAATGAAGTCTGTGACGATTGATTAACAAATTGTAAATGAAGGATTTACTGTATGGTTCTCAGATTTTACTCGAAAGCCATCATCCAGAAGATACAAGTGTTTATTAACAGTTGTCTACACAAAATACTTCAGATCCGTTGGCCAAACACTATCAACAACAACATACTATGGGAGAGAACAAACCAGATCCCACTGGAGGAAGAAATCAGGATGGATCGCTGGAAGTGGATAAAACACACATTGAGGAAATCACCCAATTGTATCAAAAAGGAAGCCCCTACATGAAATCCCCAAGGCCAAAGGAAAAGCGGAAGGCCGAGTAACAGATTACGCCAAGAAATGGAGACAGATATGAGAGAAATGAACAAGAATTGGAGAAAACTAGAAAAGAATGTTCAGGACAGAGTGGGTTGGAGAATGCTGGTCGGCGGCCTATGCTCCATTAGGAGTAACAGGCATGAAACGAATCTCAGATTTTACTGAGATGTTCTGTAATTTTGTATTCAAATACATTCGATTGTCCCCACTTAATGTTTTCATTCACCACACTATTCGATTTTGTGGTAGTAGTTATCACTGGTCAGCATGGTTTATCTGAAATCACGAGGTTCATCATTTATGTCTTTTAATGCTATAAACAATTTTATGATTAAATTTACAATTAACTTTATGGAGGATTGTGATTTTTGAACTATTCAATCACTGATTAGTCAAAATTATCGAAATACTGGACGGCCGTTTCGTTCTATTGTGCGACTTCCAAGCAATGCGCATCCACGATCCTGCTCGCGGGATTCGAACCCAGGGCCTTTAGTCTCGCTCGCGAACGCCTAACCAATGGTGTTAGTGTCTATTCAAGACTGAAGGCCCTGGGTTTGAATCTCGTGTGTGGGATCGTGGATGCGTACTGTTGAGGAGTCCCACAATAGGACGAAACAGCAGTGCAGTGCTTCCAGGTTTCCAACGGTGATCTAACATCAGTCAGTTCATGATCTCAATGAAAAACTTAATAACCTTCACAACCCCAATACTGATAATTATCAAAATATTCATGTACAAATAGGGAGGGGGAAATATCCTTTTATTTACATTGATTATTATAAATTCTATAACTAATGTATTCAACCAATTGTTCACTAACCCATCAAGCAATAGATTAATGGAATTCTTTGTAAGAAACTCTAACAGAAAAGAAAAATAAAGCAAAACAACAACAATCCTTTTTAAATAACAAACAATGAAACATTTATGTATGTTTAGCCAATATACTATTTGGCAAACGTTTAAATCATACATTAATCCATTACCATCAATGAAACAAATAGAATAGAAAATTGATATCAAATGTGAATTATATTGTCTATAGTTAAGAATAAATGGTCATTTTCTATTCTTTTTGATTATAAATCATACATGGAAACATTGTTCATTCGACCGGGTTAAGCATTACTAATACAATGATAATAATAGTATATGTTCTGAAAGTAATAATGACAGAATTTACACCAGTTTACAGGTATGATCACCTTCATATACAACATAGTAACTTAATAGTTAAATTCATGAGTCAATTGTAGCTAGATCATTATGAAAAACCTGAAAGCATTGGACAATGGTTTCATCCTAGTATTGGACTGCTCAACATTGAATATAGAGAATAAACATGTATTATAAGATTGTTTTAAGTTTACTAGTTCAAAAATTGTTTAAGTAGTACATTTAGACATGTATTACAGCAATGAAATGCATTAGCTGGGAATTTGCAATTCTTCATAAGTAGACAATCTGTTGATGTATGAACGGTGTATGTAAGATTATTTTCTGTGCCATAACGAATTAATTATAATGATCTAATACTAGAGAAAGTAAAATGGAAACAGAAAGCATGGGACAACAAAGCAATAATTACTAAAGTATGTCAGTCTGGTCTACCATAATGCATGTGTCATATAACTCAGTGATATACTATTCATGTTAGATATTATTCATATTAGTTAGGGTTTGCCAGAGATGGTGTTTACGTAAAGTAACTTCAGGTAGGTGGTTTTACCCAGTGGATTCAGTAACAAGAATGGCAAAACATTTAAAGTCTCTACAATCTCACTTATGGAATAAGATACAACTACAGGTGATAGAACCCTTAATAAATTTTCTGAAGAGTAGTATACATCAATGTAGCGAACAAAGAATGAGACAGATTTTATCTCACTGATAGATTATTCCAGAGGTAAAGTAATTCATATAGAGAGATGCTTTAGAATGGGTTTATGTCACTAGTGACAAGAAGTTTCGGAAGTCGCAACTAGAAGTTTCTGCACATTGATAGAGTTTTGTTCTCTGAGCTGGATGGTCTAGTCGTGGAGCTTTAATCGTTCTTCTGAATGACATCATCAGCACACATCATCTAGATGAAGTTTGTGCTGATGATGTCATTCAGAAGAATGATAAAAGCTCCACAACTAAACCATCACCATCGCATATCGAATTACTTGACTGGACATAAAAGATAGTTTATATACTTAAACTATGAAAGATCGAGCCTAAGTTTATTACATCTAGAATTAGAATTCAATGTACAAACAATTCGAAGAATACGATGTGTAAATCATCTCTTTTGCTGATTCCAATCTTAATTTATCCTTTGATCCATACACTACTAAGAATAAACTTACAGTATTCTAGGAATGGACGAACACATCCTTTATACATTAAAATATAGTATACAATACACTTAATAAATAAATAATTTTCAATAGTTGAAATCATGAGTCAATTGAAGCTAGACCATCGTGAAAAACCTGGAAGCACTAGACGGCTGTTTCGTTCTGGTATGAGACTCATCAGCAGTGTGCATCTACGATCCCGCCCCTCCGCGAATAAACATACAGTATTCTAGGAATGAATGCACATATCCTTTATACATTCAAATTTAGTATCAAATACACTTAAATAAATAAATAAATAATTTTCACCTTAATTGTTTTAAAAAAAAACTTATTCTTATTTACATTTACTACTTATGAACAATACAAATTGGGCAATTATTATTCATAATTAACAGCTGCCCAATATAATTGAACATGATACATTCTATTCATTCAAATGAATAGAATTTAGTATAGGCTATTTGGTCTTTATTATTCTCTATATTCAATTGAATAAAACTTTAAGTAGGTTATTATTATATGATCTTCACACGCATAGAGATAATTTAGTTGAATCATTGTATGAATAGTAACAATAATAATAATAAGTATTATTATTATTATATTACTAGAAGTAGAGGATAAAAGTAGTATAGAAAAGTGATTGTTTAATTCACATATGATTGTTTAAATAAATGTTGAGTTCAATCTAATCAAATCTGTGTATGAATTACTGGAAATCATTACTGTAGTGAATGAGAACATTAAGTGAGGGAAGAGAGACAATAGAATGTATTTCAACACAAAATTACAGAATATCTTGTTAAAATCTTAGAATCATACAGTAAATGCTTCATTTGTGAAATATCAGTTCATTGTTTCAGATTTCACTGTTCTTTCATTTCCACAACAATTATTTTCTGTTCTCGTTCTCTTTTCTTCGATCTTCATGACTTTCTTCTGCCAGATATTTCACATTTAATTGATGATACATACCACTTAATATGTATGGACATTAGTAGCACATACAACACTACGATTTAAGGCTAATTAATGTCTCCTGATGGATGCTATGCCACTTTCATTGATTCGTTGTGAAGCTATGCAATCATGTCAGTGCTATAACTTGCAGCCCTGTTACCCTAATAATATATGATGTAATGATACCGCCAATTAGAGATCAGATCGACTGGACCAATGCCGCCTATTCCCGTACAAGCAGGTTAAAGAATGTATTGGTCCTACTTCTTGCCTAGCTCTGCCTATTAAGTTCAGAACATTAATCTGAGCATTTGCGATATGAATCATGTTTTTCAAACATACTGGGTTTATATACGAACCGAACAGACCACATCGCTTCACAAAATTTACAAAACAACATCTAGTCAAAAGTGGCTATGAATGTGGGAGATAGTAATTGATAGACTGAGCATAACTCCAGAACGGTAAATCATATAATAATAGTTTACGGGTCAAAATAAAGCATATACTACGAGGAATATAGATAAACACTATCCAGTTACTCAATATTTATACAATAAAAATATATGTATCGTATTAATTCATAAGTAGTTCTCAAGAGTTACCATTCATAATTCTCGTCGAGATATAACAGTCACAAATGGGTTTAATTTCAATGTTTACTTATTAAAGTGACTTAAGCATTATGCATAAGTAGCATAGATATTAGTGACAACTTATTTATAATGATCTTTGAGACTTCAAACCACACATACACTATAGTTATAGTACTAGCAACTGTAGAAACCTGAAAAGAAAGAGTTGAGTAAAATGTTTAAAGTGAAATAGTAGCTTACAATTATTTCTAATTGAACGAAGAATTCCTTGTAAATGCAAGTTGAAATCATGAGTCTGTTATATACACTATACTAGTTGATTTCTTCGCTGAAACTGATACTTTCTACACGAAACTGTGATTACTATGAAGTAAGAAAGATAATGATAATTTATACACTAAAATAATTCATAGATGACCATGAATATATTGGCTTTTATATTCAAAGAGTACAAATGTTCAATATTGTATTCAATTGGATCCTTATCAGGTAGACTCTTATGCATAATAATATTTATATGAATATATAACATAATAAATCCATCAATACAATTTGTAAGTCATTGATCACAATGAAAGAGATTGCAGAACGGTAGACAGTGGAAATTGGGTTGCGATGGTGGAGAAGATTTGTAGCTCAGATGGATGATTTGATGGAGTCTTGTTCTCCAGCTCAAAGAACAAAACTCCATCAAAATTGAGTTGCAGAATATTATGAATCGACTAAAATTGGATAATGTCATCACTGAATGCTAACTCAGTGATCTAGAGGTTAAGTGTTTACGTATTATTCTTCAGGTCATAAGTTCTATACCGGGAGAAAACGGCCATTCAGCGTTTCCAAATTTTTAATAGTGATCTAGCTTAAATCAACTCATAATTTGAACTATAGAAATACTATATTAAAATACAGAATAACTTATTCTATATTGATGGTGTTATTCATATTATCTATGATTTCTGTATTTGTTTAAATATATAACAGACGGTCCTGAATTTTCAAGTCCTTCAAATGATATATTATCCGGTGAATTAGGTCAAACCATTTATTTAGAATGTTCAGCTAATTCAAATCCTGAAGCTGATGTCTCTTTATATTATATTGGACCAGAAGGACAAATTCTTTTAGAAGAAGTAACCAAATCGGAACTAAATCAATATCAACTTCATTATAATCGTCCAGTGAATTCTAAAAATCCAAAATATCTTATTTGGAATAGTGAAACAGAATATGCAGAATTTAATATGAGTGTTATGAAAGCAGCTATTCATTCGAGTGGTAAAAAGGTAATAGCTATAAAAATATATTTTAACATGATTTTCCACATATCAATAGAAATTCAGCAGTATTTTATTTTTATTTTTCAAATAAAGCTTAACACAGTATCATGTTAAAGTACTTAAACAGAGACATACTGGAAAATTCGATAATCATAGTTTCAGTATAGTGTTATGGAAACACTGGACGGCCGTGACCAGTGGAACTAATCCGTGTCGGGTAGAGAAAGGTATCTACCTCAGTACAATGTAAGATGGTCGCGCAACTTCGTGGATTGGTTGATGTTAGAAACTAACCATTGGATACCGGTTCAGTGGTCCGGCAGGTTAAGCGTTCGCGCGCGAGACTGAAGGCCCTGAGTTCGAATCCCGCGAGCAGGGTCATGGATGCATACTGCTTGAGAGTCCCACAATAGGACGAAACGGCCGTCTGGTGCTCCTAGGTTCTCAATGGTGGTCTAACATCAATAGGTTCATGATTTAAATCAATAACCATAGTTTTAAAATTGAATGCCATAAACCAACCTAAAAGTTAGACACATATCACGAACTAATTTTCCATTTTTCCTTAGAGTCTTATGCACCCTTGAATGACGTTAGTACTTGGCAAAAGCTATTATCCATAAATCCTCTTCTATTCCGTTTATTGTGATAAATGCAATATAAGTCATTCATACTGTTGTTTACTATGCTGAGTCAAACATTTACAAATTTGTTTTCATAATAACGAATCAACGAAAAGTATTCAGCATCATTTAAATATATGTAATCAGTACCAATTAAAACAATGAAATAAACAGATTTTTGTAGTTAACACTTCACCCGATCATTACAGCTACCTTGACATCGTGTTCGGATTTGCCTACCATGATGAAGCGATCAGGTGTAGACAACTGGAAAGTGATAATCGCCCATATACCTCAATCAGCACTTAAAGCCATCCATTGTAACACATTATGTATATTCAAAAGAATGTATTCACTTATCTTAATCATTCTATTAGTCATAATAATTAAAACAACGACAGTTTGTTCATTCGCTTAATCTCAAAATCTGTATACATTACAAATGGTTTTACCAATTCTATCATTTGAGATCATTTAAGATCTTATTGTTTGATCCATTTTATTGTTTTATTTTAATCTAGCTATTAGGTTCAGAATTAAAACAAGTTTCATATAAATTACATTTAACAAATCATGAACAATTTGGTTTTTATGCATGTACTGCTCAAACAACCGGTTATCCACCTATATATCGAACTGTTTATGTAGGACAAGCTGGTAAGTAATTTTGTTTTGTTTTTCATTGAATGAAAATTATTACACTAGTCAACAATTGAACACATCATTTCTTAATCGGTAGTTTTTATGACAGATTATTATTTTTTCAGGATCAAACATGAGATCTTTGCAAATGTGATCATATTGAGATGGTAGAGGAGATTTGAAGCTCAAATGAATGCTTTAGGTAGAGTTTTGTTCTCTAAAGTGGATGGTTTGATTGTGGAACTTTGATTATTCTTCTGAAAAATGTCATCAGCACAAATTTTAGGTAAATGTGGTGTTTGAGTTTCTCCTCATAAGACTCATAGCTTATGTTGTCGATCAGTATAGGGTTGTGGAGATTATTAAGTATTTGATTGAGATTATGCTAAGGAGTCCCACAATAGGATGAAACGGTCGTCCAATACTTTCAGGTTTTCAACGGTGGTCTATCATTAATCGGTCTCAATCAAAGAGAATGGATAAATTGGCCTGTTCAGAAGGTAGAATAAGTTATATGGGCTTAATATAGTAACCGACATCACAGATTATCAGGCTTACCTAATTCTCACTAAATCGTTTAATCGCTCATCTATGTATTATTTATATGAGTGAGTTATCAAATATACTATGCAAAGCGGTTTTTCTTTTTATTAAACTCAGAGATAGAACAAAATATTCATAAAATATCTAACTTTACTGGCGAGGCTATAAGTTATGGACGAACCAATCAGGTATAAGATAATAGGTCTTGGATTTCGGCACGAAATTAACTTTTCCATTTGGCTAAATAGAGTTTTGGCATTATAGCTGATGTCAGATCGTGATGAAAAGCGTTAATCTAATTCCTAACCTTAACCATCAACTGTAAATCATAATTCTAATTCCTCACACAAGTTTATAATCCACATTTGGTCCTAGTTATTAGGTGAACCCTCTCGAAGTCACTCGAGAGTCACTCAAAGGTCATCCATAAATTTTAGTCTCACTACTTTACTTTCATTCGTGGATTGGTTGAAGTTAAACATTAACACCGTTGGATGCCGGCTCAATGGTCTAGTAGTTAAGCACTTGTGCGTGAGACTGTTAGGTACTGGGTTCGAATCTGGCTAGGCACGATTGTAGATGCGCACTGCTGAGGAGTTCCATACTAGGACGAAACGGCCGTCCAGTGCTTCCAGGTTTTCCATGGTGGTCTGTCTTCAATCGACTCGTGATCTCAACTGTTGGAATCACTACAATCTCCACAAAACCCCTTCTGATACTAATCAACATATACTCACTAGTGACTGGTTTGAAGAGATATATCCTGAAGTTCTAGTGAGAAGCAGTGACCAGTGAAGTTCAACCGGGTCAGTTGTGAGTTAGTAACTCACTGATGACAATGGTGGATGTGCCGCTCAATTTCATGGATTAGTTGAAGTTAACACCATTGGATACCGGCTCAATGGTCTAGTAGTTAAGCGCTCGCGCGCGAGACTGTTAGGTACTGGGTTCGAATACCGAGAAGCGGGATCGTGGGTGCGCATTACTGGGGACTCTCATACTGGGACGAAACGGCCGTTAAGTGCTTCCAGGTTTTTGATGATGGTCTAGCTTTAATTAACTCATGATTTCAACTTTTGAAATTTTATTTATTTCTGTAAAATTCAGAATAAAACTAAACTATTATTAGGTAATTTTCCAAAAAATTTTTTTATTTTTTAATTCATATTTTGTAAAGAATCACCGAAAATTTTAAAAACTGATCAATCGATTTCTTTCGATGGAACTTTTGCTGAATTATTTTGTACAATCTATAGTATTCCTAGACCTACTGTACATCAAATTACATGGTCAATAAATGGAATCTCTATCAAACCGGACAAAAGGTAAGTATTATACTTGTAGTATAACTAAGTGTAAATAAAGTATTTGAATGAACGTATATTTTCAGTAATTTGATGATGATGATGATGATTGTCATTTAATTGTTTGATATCTGACTCCGGTTAGATCGGATGTATGATTGTTATCGAATGATTGAAGTAGAAATATACATCCTGGCTGCCTTCGTATATTTCGATGGTTATTGTATCGCAACAGACAATATAAATGATTAAAGAATGTTGAATGATCAAAATGTCATAATGCATCATTTGTTGTAAATATCAGAAGGGGTTTTGTGTATATTATAGTAACTTCAATAGTTGAAATCATGAGTTAATTGAAGCTAGACCACCATGTAAAACTTAGAAGCACTGGACAGCCATTTCGTCCTAGTATGGGACGCCTCAGCAGTGCGCATCCACAACCTCGCCCCCTGTGAGATTCAAACCCAGGATCTAACAGTCTCGCGCGCGAGCGCTTAACCACTAAACGATTGAGCTGGCATCCAACGGTGTTAACTTCAACTAATTCACGAAATTGAGCGACACATCGACGATTGTTATCAGTGAGTTACTGTCTGTCTGTTACTGTTACACTAGTCGTAATGTCCATTATCATTATCTTATCATTGATTTACTGTATGATTGTTGACTTTATTTAATCACTGAGCAACAACTTGTCAACGTTAAATATCCTTTCAGAAGACAACATAAACCAACAAACTACAATGTCGCCAGTTGTTCTATCTTTCGAAAAATATGTCTTATGTGGAGGTATTTCTTACTCAATATGAACATTCCTAAGCTATTTGTTTATCTAAAGCTTACTTACCTACTCCTGTTTCTCCCAATGTACTGACTGTTGGCTGATTGGCTTATATTTCTCAAGGTTACTTGACATTCGTTCAAAGGTCGTCCATAAATTAGAGTCTCGCCGGCAGAGTTCTTTGAACTGTGTTACGTAATTCTGAAGCTTTCATTTTCTTTATATACAATATCACTATCCACTAAATAATTAACATTTTATTTTGTAAAGAGACTGAATTTGCTTGGTTATTAGCATTAATTATCCTATCACTGTCAGTATGAGTTCGTGATTTTAATAACATCCAATACTTGTCTGTCAGTATATATTTTAAGTTATACATTATTTCCATTGGCTTCCATTAAAATACTATAGTTTGTTGGATAAAGATATTATATTTCATGGACGTTTCAAGCATTTCGAGAAAGAGAACTGAATTAAACACATGTATCGATAATATTAATAAGAGTTTGTGAGCGGTAAATCAAACCATTGTATAAAACTTAATTTGTCTACGGATAAATGTCTTGGATGAGTCCCTATACTGTCGCATACAGAATCTAAGAAGGCCTGGTAACTATATATGTATAACCAACAGTTATAATTTGCTTTTCGCTTGTAAATTGAAACAGTTAGAAGGAAGATGGAAAAATAACCAGATGTCTACTGAACAGTACCTGAGATATAATTAGACGAATTATTATAAGGATTAAACACGTCTATAGCAGAGGGCTGATGGTAGTTAAACAAAAAGGTTAAATGATTAGATGAGTCTTAAGTGATGGAAGTTCAACACAAATGCTACTATTGTTTCATTGGAATCATGAACCGCTTAATAATTTATCACAATTAAAAAACTAGAAGCATTAAACAACTCTTCAGTCTTAGTATGGGATTTCTCAGCGATTCGCACACATGACCACGCACGTGAGACTTGAAACTAGGATCTTTGATCTCATACAAACTCTTAACCTCTAGATCACTGAGTCAGTATCATGATTTGATTGAAGCAGGACATTAACACCGTCGGCTCATTGTACAGAGGTAGAGCGTCCTCATGAGATAGAAGGTCCGAGGCTCGAACCGCGCGCGCGGGATAGTGGATGCGCACTACGGAGAAGTCCTATCTCGGGACGAAATGACTGGTCTGTGCTCCCAGGCTTTCTATGATGATCTAGCTTAGATCGATTCATGAATTCAAATATTAGATTACTGCGATCCTCATAAAACCTCTTTCTGATAAAAATAATGTAAACAAAAGCAATGTGATAAACACTCTGGATAATAAATCAGTATTACGAAGGTAGGCTAAGGGTAAGATTACAATGTTGTTGAACACATAAAGTGGGTTTCAGTTTCCGTATAACCAAGGCCTCAATAAACCTTAGTGTACGCCTTTAAAAGCTTTTGTACAACAATAAAAATGCTGACTTAATTATATTAACCTTATGATCAGTCTCAATCAAATGTTTCGTAATGGAGGATGATGTCTGTATATCCTATGATTTTATTTGAGCATTTAAATTCATTTTTTTCTGCAGTTACTTGGGTATATGTTCCGTCACCCTCATTTGGAGATCACGATTGCTTCTCCCTATATACTTGTTACCGCACATACATATCAATTGATAGACACACTGATATGTGACACAATTATTTACGTGCTGCTTTAACTTTTGGTTTAACATAAACCATATCTTTTCAATAATGACAAGTTTGGACTGTATAAAATGTTCTATTGATGGTTTATTTAAGTTTCCATTTCAACATGAATCTATTTGGATATATGTGTGATTAGATTGTTCGTCTTTTTATTGCATAATCAACATTTATCAAAGGGACTAATTGTTAGACATTAACACCGTTGAATGCCAGCTCAGTGGTATAGTTGGTTAAGCGCCTGGCTCAAGACTGGCAGGTCCTGGGTTCGAATATTTCTAGGCGGGATGGTGGATGCGCACTGTTGAGGAGTCTCACATTAGGACAAAAGGTCTGTCCAGTGCCTCCAGATTTTCGATGGTGGTCTAGCTTCAAATGAATCATGATTTCAATCAGTGAAATTTCTAAAAAACCTCCACAAAACCACTTCTGACAAACAGAACTGTTGAATAGAAAATCTAACTAATTAAAAAACAAAACAATGGTATTCATTGTTGAAAGCAAAGATTAATTCTATAATTGGACAATAAATTTAAAGTAGAAAAGATTTACATCTATGGAGTAATTGTATAATAGATAAATCCGTTTCTTTCTTTCTTTATTTATTTTTTTGTTCATTTACGGAATGCTAAACAAAGTTTAATCCAGATCTCAAGTAAAATATCTGATGTACTTTCTTTCTTCTTCAGGGATTAATATTCGACAAAACACTAAGATCATTTGGTTGCTGAGAACGTTACTTAGTCACTTACCTACCTACTTACTTACTCATTGACTTACTTACTTATTGACTTACTTATGTATATATGTATGTATGTATGTATGTTACCCTTCGTGGAGGAGTATAGGTCACCCACCAGTACCTCTTCATCCAACCCTATTTTAAGCATGTATAAATACATAGTTCTATCAATAATAACTTTAACTGAATCTATTCAAGCAAGATAGAAATGAAATCATTTATAAAAATGAAAAATCATTCATACAAGAATAAGAAAAACAAACAAACAGACTTAAATCAAAGTCGAATGATAAACGATTAAGTATATTATTCAGTCTATTTAGGTTTGTAAATAAAACTCAAATGAAGTGATTAATGTCTGAAGAAATGAAATACTTTTTATCAATGACATTCAATTGTTCATTTGATATAATAGTAATCGTATTACTTATATTCTCTACAGTGTATTCCAATATGTAATTCTACTGTATATGTATAGTAGGTTAACAATGATTTGGTTATGTATTGAAGCTTCGAATAGATATAATACATCTATATAGAACTTTTAAGCATGTTAGTTAAACGATAAACATTTTATGTAATATAATCGAAGACAGTCATGATATTAGGCGTTTGAACGAGTGATTGATGTTTATGGGTAGGTTAACAATAGGTTCAGTAGTGGATATGCTCTATTCCATTGAGAACATCATTTACTTCCAGGTTTTCAATGATTGTCTGGCTTAGATTGGTTCGTGATTTTGAATAAATAAACATTATCAAGTATTTAGGAGATTTGAAAATTTTCAAAGATTTTGAATCATGAAATTATCTTAGATAGACGAGGAAGCACTGAAAAGCTATTCCATCTTAATAGATGACTCCTTAGTAAAGCCCACTTACAAAAATTGCTATGGACTACAGCCACTGAAAATCGTAAGTTAATTAAAGTTAGATAATAGAGGTTGAAAAGTCAAGCGTTTGTGCTCAAAACGGAAGGTTCTTGGTTTGATCTCATACAATATAATTTTGGTAGGAGCTTTTCATTTGACTTGAACATTATATCTACATAGAAAGTGTTTACTTATTTGACCTCGTAAATACTGAAGATCAAGAGGAATCAGGGACTTGTGGGATTCATTTATATAGTATTGACCAATTAAAGCCATAAAAATTATTCATCCTTCCTGTTTTCCACTGCTAGTCACTATCCATGTTTGCTTACTTAGCTGTGTTTTATACAAGAATCAGTATGTCCATTTTGTTATAAACTTTACATTAACAAAGTTATTTTATCTGCAGTAAACGAGAACTCATATGAAAACAATACATTTATTGTTTCATACAGAATTACAGAATATTTCCATAAAATATGAGAACCATTGGCACTGTTGAAAAGTCCCATACTAGAACGAAACGGCCGTCCAGTGCTTCCAGCTTTTCCATGTTGGTCTAACTTCAATTGACTCATGATTTCAACTATTGAAATTTCTAAAATCTCCACAAAACACCTTCTAATTAAGTACTTCATTTGCAAATCTTCCATTAATTATTCTTCATCTTCTGTATGATTCTGACACTTCACCATTCCTTTCTACTTCCTATTCTATTTTCTTCAATTCGATCTTCTTGGCGTTCTTCAGCCAGGCATTCAACTTCTGATTAGTTTTACATACTACTTATATTGAGAGATATAAGTAACATGCACTATTAATTTGATCACAGAATATTTTTGCTCATTCTGTCAACTTATTCATAAGAGATGGATTTATGAACTTCTATTGTTTATGAATTTGTATACATATGTTGAACACATGTAGTGATTATATTCTATGGAAGACATGTTTGCGATTTATATAATGTTATTGTTCTGAGGTAAATATAAATACTATTATTATACTATTATATTATTAACTAAAGCTAGACCAACATGGAAAACCTGGAAGCACTGAACGGCCGTTTCTTTCTATTACAGGACTCCTCAACAGTGCGCATTCACGATCCAGCACCCATGAGATTCGAACCTAGGACCTATCAGTCTCGCGCCAATTGCTTAACCAACTAGACCACAAACCCCTTCTAATAATAATCATCTGCTCACTAGTGACTGACTTCAAGAGATGCCCCTGGAGTTCTAGTGAGAAGCCGTTACCAGTGGAGTTCAATCAGGTCTGCTGTGAGATATCAACTCACTGAAGACAATGGTGTACGGTGGAGCAACTTGTGAATTGATTGAAGTTAGACATTAACACCGTTGAATTAGGGCTGGCTCAGTGGTTTAGTTGGTTAGGCGCCTGTCGCGAGACTGATAGGTCCTGGGTTCGAATCTCGAGGGAGGCGGGATCGTGGATGCGCACTAATGAGAAGTCCCATACTAGGACAAAACGGCCTTCCAGCGCTTCCAGGTTCTCCTAGATGGTTCAGCTCTAATCAACTCATAAATTTAAAAATGAAAATGTTGATTAATCCTGTAAAATATTTATTTTTTGACAACTCATATATAATAATCATTATTTTAATATTTTTGGCATGGTTACTAATTTTAATATAATTTTCTTTCATATTTATATTATCAGATTAAGAATTTATCAAGAGAAAACACATCGTGGTGTAACTAGTATATTAAGATTAAATAATTTACGTCTTAATGATTATTCTACATATAATTGTACAGTAATCAGTGATTACGGAAGTGATTGGAAGTTAATTACATTATCATCTGACTGTAAGTATATTTATATTTCTTTCTATTAAAGATAGAACTTATGATTGTTATAGTCTTATATGAATAAATCACTAAGCTATTCAAACCTTACTTACTTACGTAATGTAACGATCGAACTGACAGTATTTGGTTTGAACGCAGGACTGACGAACCAAAATGTATTCAAATGGGCCAGACTACGTTCTTCCGTATAGCTTACAAAGCGTTTTTGAGATACTCGTATTATATTATAATAAAGCACAAACTCTGTGCTCAATTTAAACGGTTCTAATTTAGGAAATAGAACAAATTATATTAGAAATACAAAATACCTCAAACGGTTCAGCCTGTGCTATACAGTCAGAAGTTTCTCTAACGTAATGTAGCGCGCTAAGCAATAAAAGAAACAGTTAATACTAAAGGGTACGATACTTGAGAATCAATAAAATATTCCCAACAAGATGGGATCAAATATCTATTTGCAGGGATTCCAACAATCCTCCCAAGTAGATAGTCAAAAGGTTAACAGTCACACACTGAATCATACGGTGACCTTGAGCCTAGTCAAACACGACCTTACTGTCAATAGTCCGGTAACATGCAATAGAAAATTAGGTAACAAAACATAAGTCATTAATCAAAATCACATAATAAAAGCTCAGACGAGGATGACTGAAGAACAAAAGGTGTGGTTGAACAAGATCTGAACAAAGGTTAAAATACACGACAGGGAGAAGAAACAAATAAATGAAAGTACTGTCCAACAAAAAAACTGCAGAGTGATTTTCATCGTTCTCTCTCCGTTACACGTATATTACCTCTTGTAGAGGAGCATAGGCCACCCGTCGTAAATCTCTATCCAATTCTATCCTGAGTAATCCGTTCCACTTGTTTCCAGTTGTTAATCCATAATCTTCTTAAACATTTCGTTCTGATAACCGTTATTAGATAATGTCCTTAACGTTGTATAAATCAGAAGACAAATATGAAGTGTTGATTGCGTCTATTATTGCACGACGCATAGATAATCAAAACCACAGAAATGCGAATCAAGAATGAAAGGCTAATACCGAAAAGTAAGCGAGCGAGTAAGCGTTCGAGTTTGCGAGTCAAAAATGACTAGGATTAAAATGCACATATATATACATAGGGAAATGAATGAATCATAGAATCAGTTAAGCGATTAACATCGAAGTTAGCAGAATGAATATGTGCTTAAGTAGTAAGCAATGCTCAAGCATACATATTCATACAAATGCACCAATAATAAAAGTACAATGGTATTTTACAAATGACTATATCCGTTACATAATTTAACAAAAACGCCTAACCAAATTAAATGTGAACAAACTCAATTACACATGAGCTGCTATACACTATTGAAAGCGTGGATGTGTTCGAGCGCCAGACCCATAGGTCAAAAGTTCGAATCCCTCGGGCAGTTTCATGGATACGGCTGCTGAAGAGTCCCATACTAAGACGAAACCCACATTCATTGCTTTCAGGTTATCTATAGTGGTCTAGCTTCAATTGACTTATGAATTTAACCATAAAATCAAATATTTATAAAAATAAAAAAATCTTTGTACACAAAGTACACAAATTCCACAATGAACCATCATGAATGTTATATCGACATTTTAAAAAATATCTCAATAGTACATGGATATAATACTGAGTTACTTAACGTCTCTAATTATGAAAAGTGAAAAAAAAGTTTTTTGAAATACCAAAATTGTAAAAAAAAAGAAGTTCTAGTTGGTTACTAATTTTTATGGCTACGAAAAAACATGTATGGATGTAAATATACAAACTAGACCACGTGCAGACCACATCAAACTCCCCCTCTCGTCATCATATTGATATACATATTGATATGTTCTTTTTTTTCTCACTAGATTTTGTTTTCTCTATTCTTAATGTTCAAATATTTGGTATTTTATTCTTATTTATTCAGTTTTATTGTCTTGAATGTTTTTATCTTCTAGTTAGGGTTTTTTTTAACAAGTTAGTTTTCTACAGGATGGGGTCACCAACCCCATGACCAACCCTCCTCCTTTATCCGGGCTTGGGACCGGAAGTAGCCCTTGAGGGGTCCCAGGCGGAGTTAGTTTTATTGGTTTAGCAAACTTAATTGTAGTTTTGAAATTACGAGTGTTTTTTTATGACATTACTAAGCCTTTTATTAAAAGTTTATCAAAAGTAATTAAGATCAATTAGATAGGGTAGTTGAAGGTAGTTAGCAGTTAACTATGAAAATTTGATAATCATTTGGATAGTGGATTGTAATCAGCGAAAAAGAATCAAGGATGATGTGTTTCGTTCGACTAGGGATTTGTCAGTTGTATTTACCTTCATACCAATGTTGATGTTTATCAAATAACTCGAACCTAGAACATTCCAATTCAAATGTTTCACAAATTAATCACTGAGCTACTGAGTTCAGATAGTCACTAGCTTGTATAACGGATAGTAGTTTGTCTCATTTTTTTTTTCAAAGTATTTGGATATACTCTGTTATTGAAATTATCCACTGAATTCCACTGTTAGTTAAGATCTATCTATTCTAAGATAACTTGCAACAAACTGACTATAACACAGCAATTAGCTGAATAGACACATATGCTAATGTAGACTGACTAAAATTCAACTGAGAATATAAAAACAAATTGGTTGATAAACATCTTTACAAACTGAAATAAAGATCTGAAGACATTAATCAAATTAATGAAACGAAGGCAAAATGACAAACATAGAGGGGTGATGCAGTAAAGTTAATAAGATGTATTACATAATGATTAGAGAAGAATAAAAGAGTTTACTTAAGTCTAAGTATAAATCGTTTGAATGTAGATGAAATAACAAATAGCTTAGCGACGATCGCATAACAAAATACAAATAATACAAATAATAATATTAACCGTTATGAAAATTGGACTTAATTTTAAGCATGATTATATATTTACTACCGTGGTGATAAATTAACAATCGTCTGTTTTTGATTGAAATCGTGAACCGATTGATGTTGGACCACCATTGTAAACCTGGAAGCATTTGACAGCGGTTTCGTCCTATTGTGACACTCTTCTACAGTGTGCATCCACAATTATGGTCGTCGGATTCAAACCCAAGGTCTTCAGTCTCGCGCGCGAACGCTTAACACCTAGGCTATTGAGTTGGGTGGCATCCAACGGTGTTAATGTCTAACTTCAACTAATCCATGAGGAGTTTCACAATAGGACGAGACGGCTATACAGTGTGTCCAGGTTTTCAATGATGGTCTAACATCAATCGGTTCACTATCTCAATCAAAAAATAATGTTTGTTAAATTTACTTGATACGGTTTACTTGAATCTTCCCATTGATGTTTATTACTGCAATTGATCAGTCTCTTATTGACATATTTGCATACAATGTGTTTTGCCTCGAATCCACTACCGTTCGCTTCAAATACCATCGCGTTATTCATCCAGAGTAAACATTAACTCTGAGATGCAGGTATATCCAGCTGAGGAGTTCCAAATATGAAAAAACGCGCGTTCTGGATTCCACCTCTAGCCATCATCCATCTTTGTTTACAGTGTTTGTTAACTTGTGATTTCGGTATATTTCTTATTATTACATTCTTTGTAATAGAGTATAAGCAGTGAGACCATAATTTATCGACGACAATTGAGCAACACTAAAATAACCTTGAAAATGCCCAACTACTTACTGGAATTAAACGACAGTTGTAAACATTTGTGAGGAATTAAGATTATGATTTGCAGTTGATGATGAAGGTTGGGAATTAGATTTACAGTTTTCATCACGAGCTGACATCAATTAAAATGCTATAACTCCATATAGACAAATGGATGAATGAATTTCGCACCCAAATCCAAGTCCTGTTATCTCATATCTGATATTGTAAATCCGTTAGATTCGTCCATAAATTATAGTATCGCTGCATGAACTGTTTATTCATTTTAACACAAGTGTTAAACATCATTCCATGATTTAAATTTAACCAGCAATGAAGATTATCATGCTTTGTATGTACAAGTTTAAACTATACATTGTACTTAAGCAAAGATGGATAGTGGCTAGCAGTGGAATCCACGACGCGCGTTTCATTCTATTTGGGACTCATAATTTGAATGTACCTGCATCCCAAAGTTGATGTTCACTTCGGGACTCGAACACAGTACCGTTAGCTTCAAACACTTAGCTACTGAGTCCTGATAGCCACCTACTTATGCTTGCTTAAAAATCTGTCTTCAGGCTATATCGAGGCAATCCGCGCAGAATGTAAATATGCCAACATGAGACTGATCAACTGTAGTCCAAAATAACAATGGGAAGATACATGTAAAACAATAACAAATGAATTTACTCGTTGTACTTTCTAGTAGTTGATTCATAACTAACAGATTATCATTCGATTTATACTCAAAGAAATCTAATTCTTTTTTATTCTATTAATTTTAGACAAATGGCCATTAACATTTGCTGTTGTTAGTGGTATTGCTGCATTACTGGGTGTTTTATTTGTTACAATTATATGCTGTTTCATTAGATATACTCGATTAAAACGTAGTAATTCAAATGGTTATTCCAAATCTAAACAAGAACATCATTTACAGAATAATGAAGGTAATTAAACTTCATAACTGATATATCATCTTTGTCTAAATCTTTTTCTATGTTAAAAGAATATGATAAACTGGGGATAAATGTCGATTTCATTACTTACTTACTTATTTATTTACGCCTGTTACCTCTTGTAAAGGAGCATAGGCTACTCACCAGGACTCTCTATCCAACTCTGTCCAGGGTAATCCTTTCCACTTGTTTCCAGTTGCTATCAATCCCTTTCATATCTGCTTCCGATTGCCGACGCAATGTGTTCCTTGGTTTTTCACTTCACCTTTTCATATTGACTTCTAATTCGGGATGCAATCTTTTCAACTTTCCTCTTTTCTGTTTCCCTTTACGATTCCAAGTTAGGACTTGCCTTATAATACTGTTTGATGATTTCCGAAATGTATGTCATATTCACTTCCATCGTCTTTCCCTAATTTCCTCTTCATTTGGAAGCTAGTTTGCTCTCTTCCACATTAGGCTGTTGGTGATGGCATCCGGTCAATGGATATTGAGTATCTTGCGTACACAATTGTTTATAACTATTTGTACGCCAATTTCATATTATACAATAAGTGATTTCTGTTGAAATATAATGGTATATTTTTTCATAATTTGATTTCATCTTATAGAGAATAAACAAAATGGGGACGGTGTAGAACTACAATCAATGCTAAAACATAAACTAATCCAATCTGGTCTATCTAACTCAAACCCTGTTGACAATGTCCCTTTAACAAATAATGTGAGCATATTTTGTTTTAATCATTGTCATTGTTTATTTTGTATATATATATAGTAGATTTCGAAGTGTAATTGACTGTCATGAAAACTGAACAAAATTGTTATGAATATGGATACAATTATTTCTTGTTACTGTGTGAAGGAACAAAGATTGATGATATTCTATTCAAAGAAGGAAATAAAACTGCAGATGACGATTTTTCATGTACCAGCTTACCTGATTGACAATGGTTGATATTAATTTATAATTAATCAAAGACATGTGATATAAGTTTCGGTATCATGTGTTCACTTAGTGACTAACTTCGAGAAGGAATTCACCGAGAAACTGTGGCTAGTGGAACTAATCCATGTCGGATGTGAGTCAGTTACCTAACTAACACAATATCTTGGATTGATTTAAGTTAGACATTAACACCGTAGGATGCCGACCGCTTTGAAGCTTTTGTGTTTTCTCACGAGACCAAAGGTCCTAGTTTCCAGTTCTGCATGAAGTGATTGTGGGTCCACTAATAGGATGAAACGTCCATCCAACACTTCTTTCTTGAGTAAGCAAAACAGAAAAATAAACATTATTTGGTTAATTTAAGAAAATTGTGTAATTTAGTCAGTATGAAGAAGTCGGACACTAAAGATTTTCGAAATATGTCAATCCAAACGAGAGAACACGAACACCATTATATGTACTAGTTTTTCATATTCATAGGACTGAAGGCGACATAACTGAATAATTCCCATCCGGCATCTATTTTATGATTACTACAAGCAGTCTACTAGATGCTTCATGTCTCTTTTCATCGTCTATGTGTACAAATTAAGTTTTCCTCTGAAAATGTAGATAAATATATGTCTGCCTAAAAACGTTCCTAAAATAGTTATCAATATACACTTGTTATTATCTGCTTACATGACAGGAGGGTAGATAAAATTAACCTGTTCTCCCTCTTACTCCCTCTCTTTCTCTCTCTCTCTTAATCAGCCTAAATTTATCAAAGTCTATCACTATATGGAGACATTGCTTTCTTTTTAGTTTTAGCAATATATCGGCAAATGTGTGTTTTATGCTTAATAGAAAGATGGAGTTAGAGATTTATCTAAATGGTGAATTTATTTTGTGTCTTATCTACTTGTTGCTATATTCATTATTTATGAACTAATCGCTTTGCTTTGTTCATTGTTAGGAGTGTTATCCTATTCAAAATATGTACAAATCGAATATGGATGAAACAGACATTAGAAAGTGTACAAGTCATGATTTAAGGTAAGTATGCATCTTCTATAGTATATACTTAACATAAAGTATCAGATCTCCTCTTAAATGGCATATACGCCATAATCATATATTTTATAGCTTTCATTGACACTTAATGATAATACGCCGGTGATATGTGCTTAGTTCAATGCTTCCAGTCGAATCTGATATGTTAGGCTTCTTTTCATTAACTGAAGATGACGTACGAAGAAAGAGAGGTAAAAATTACATTCGCAACTTATTATGAATGTTGTTCGGCATTCCCTTTTTTTTCAAGAATTTAAAGCAGTTAGTCCCTTTTATAAATTTCGATAGAACAATGAGAAGACGGAGTTGATCTGAAAAATGTGATGTATTTGCGAAATACATTTCGAACAATCTGGTCACACATATACTTGTCAAGGCATTTTTATATGAAAATTAATATAGGTCAAACAAATAAAAGTACAATTGAAATAACTAAGGGGAGAGAAAGAATAAGAAATTGTCGCGTTATCCTAGGCCATAGAATGACTTAAGTGCCTCTTTAAGAGGACTCGAAGATTATGTACCTCTGATATGGTGGAAAAAGATGAAACGTTACTGACCGACACTTTAATAGCAAATGGTTATCCACTCAAGTTTATTAATAGGTGCAAAAGTCAGTTAATGCCAAGACCTCTAATTTATTCAGTGCCAAAGAAAAAAGTCTATATCAATCTACCATATAGAGGCGAATCAAACAGTATAGTTTTAAGGCAGAGATTGAAAGCAGCCATCGAGAATACGTATTGTGCTACTCAGTTGGTAGTGATTGAAAAGTCTAAGGCCATGATTCCTAATAGACCCA
The DNA here is from genome assembly GCA_944470405.2 of Schistosoma mattheei. Lineage (NCBI taxonomy): Eukaryota > Metazoa > Platyhelminthes > Trematoda > Strigeidida > Schistosomatidae > Schistosoma > Schistosoma mattheei. The sequence continues at coordinate 7,144,933 of OX103950.1, forward strand.
AACAATGCACTAATGATTACGACACATCCCATTGTATTTACCAATTTACATGTTTGTGTGGACACACATACATAGGGAGGAGTAATCGAACAATGCAATCAAGGGTCAATGAACATGTGCCCAGATGGTTTCAAAATCAGTGTGTGTCAAATGATCCGATTAATGTAGGAGGTAGAAAACCAAGTTCATCGATAGCAAAACACATAATTGAGACGGGGCACAAAATTAACATTAATACAGCATTTAGAACGTTGTATAGAAATTGTCAAAGTCGAATTCTTAAATTTATTGAAGCCTTGGCTATTCGTAAATTTTAACCCCCATTATGTGTACAAAAACAATTTGTCGTAACCTTGAATTTACCTTGGTAATCCTTAAGTCATTCTATGGCCTAGGATAACACGACAATTTCTTATTCTTTCTCTCCCCTTAGTTATTTCAATTGTACTTTTATTTGTTTGACCTATATTAATTTTCATATAAAAATGCCTTGACAAGTATATGTGTGACCAGATTGTTCGAAATGTATTGCGCAAATACATCACATTTTTCAGATCAACTCCGTCTTCTCATTGTTCTATCGAAATTCCCTTTTTTCTTTTTAGTAATTCTGTATAATTGCTCTATGCCTGACACTTGTTAACTGATCACAAATATAAATAGAACCAATGGATAAATGTATGTATACATGTATCATTGACAAATTGTCTTGAGAGTTAAATCATTCCTTTATCCATCATCTACATGTTTTTACTGGTGTTGTTCAATTTCGGTTGCGAAATTTTATACACCAAATAAGACAATATTCTGCAGCTTTTCAATCATTTCAAATGATTGTTCAACTAAGATACATCTGTAATAAGTAGTGTCGGCAATAGATTCAGAAAAATTTCAGCTAATGCTGAAATGCTAAATGGAGTTCAATCTGTGTTATGTGGATATAGTTATCCACCTCAAATAATAGATGAAGGGTTACACAAGATCATGGATCGATTGAAGTTAGTCGTTAACATCGTTCGAGTTGAACGTTCTCTCACGAGACAAAAGGCTCAGGATTCGAGTCCTACGAGCGGGGTCATCGATGGGCATTGCTGAGGAGTCAGACACTAGAATAGAACGACCATCTAGTACTTCAAAGTGTTTCAGGGTTGTCTATTCTAGGTTGATTCATGAATCCAACCGCGAATATACTACAATCTCCATAAATTTCTGTATATATATATAGTGCCGCTTTAGACCAGTTTATTGAAGGCACATAGGTTTGCAAATCTCTCACCATTTTCGTTCCTTTTTCCCAGTCCGTGTTGTCCCATGATGTCTTCAAATTCGGTGTTGTCCATTCCAACCCTGACATTTAAACCTCCCATCAGAATGGTCAGGTCCTTTTTTGGGCACTTCTCGACGAATGACTGAAGCCTATCGTAGAATTGATCTTTAGCATCTTCATTGTAGTCGTTGGTAGGCGCATAGCACTGGATGACGTTCATTGTAATGCCCTCTTTCTTTGTTTTGAAGGAGGCTTTGATGATCCTTGGTCCATGAGATTCCCATCCTATATCTGCATTTTGTGCTCATTTGGACAGCATCAATGCAACTCCTTGTGTATGTGGGGCATTTTCTTCATCATGGCCGAAGTATAACAATAGCTTCCTTGAAGCTAGTCGTTGTTGTCCAACTTGCGTCCAACGTGTTTCACTGATCTCAAGCACCTCTAGGTTGTATCTCCTCATTTCTCCAGCAATTTGAAAGACTCTCCCGGTCTCCCACACTGTACCAGTATTCCATATACCTAAATAAATGGTTGATCTGGTTGTCAGAAGGGGCATCGGTCTCGTAACTTCCGAAGGAATTCAGCTTTCATCATAAGGTGTCATAGCTACTCTAAATGAAGACCTTCTCAATCCCAGGGCAGAGTTTAAAAGGTTTGAATAATTTTTTCTGGTTAGCATTTTCTTAGCGAGTCACTGACCCCATGGTCAACGCTCCACCTTTGTTCGGGCTTTGGACCGGAAGTATTCCCCAGAGGGACTCCAAGCGGAATTATAAATTTCTATACTGATATTTAATTTCATTCGTTTTATTTATCTAACATAAACATTAATGTCATCATGAAAACTTTCTTGATTTTTCAATATTTTAGTCCGATCAACTTACATACAAATGAAATTGATTTATCTACAAATTTTATAGAAGAAAATTATTTAAATTATATTTCTTGTACATATCCACAAGATACTACTTCATTATTGAATAATATTCATTCAATCAATGATCATGTATCAACACAATGTACCAATAAATTATCAATTAATTATAATCAATTACCATATTGTTCCAATCAATTAATTGATAATCAATTTAATACAATTATCAGTAATATATCACCACCTCATAATACCTCTGAATGTTTTATAAATGATACTATGCCTAATTTTAAACAACCAGATATTACTTCATTAATCTATACTAGTTCTTCTAAACCATGGATACAAAATACAAATGAATTGAAGAATACCATATCACCACCACCAGCACCACCACCACTATCACCACAATTATCATTCTCTTCTTTAACAAATAATTCTTCATCATTAGCTCCTATTTTTCTAATGACATCAGATTTAAATTATTCAACAGGTATTCAACAAAATCATCTTACTAGTTCGAATACATCAACAGTAATTATACCACCGGTTATTTTACATTCAACCAATGATCAAACTTTTATGAATAATCCATACGGTCCAATGACAATCAATAATGATAATAATAATAGTACTGCAAATACCTCAATTCTTTACAATACTATTAATAGTAATAATCATAATAATGTTAGGAATCCTATTCCAGATATTTCTATTATCCCATTTCATATGAATAATTGTCAGACAGGATAATAATAATAATAATGACTTGATTCCGGTAAACATAATAATACCAATGTATGATACATACCTAAACGAATGCCTGTATTTCACTTTGAATGTCTAAGTACTTATATTGTGTTTCAATGTTGGAAAGTTTTTGTAATTAATTATCTGATTATTATGTCATAATATGTCGTTTATTTTATTTTATTTGTAGATAAGATACCAAGAACTACCTACATCATACAGTTTTGTTTATTGATTTTTCTTCTCTCTTTTCTTTTTATTTTTCTTCTTCTTCTTTATTATTATTATTGTTTCCGGTTTTTCTTCTGTGTTTTCACAATGTATTCAAAATAAAACAGAATGAACAAAACTGTAAAGATAGTTTTGAAACCTTCTTTTTTTCGGACTACTATAGAAAATACGATTAATTCGATGGAATTTTAACGATATTTATTGTCATTTCAATGGTTGAGATCAGGAGTCAATTGAAGCTAGACCACTATGGAAAATCTGGAAGCACTGGAAGGTCATTTTGTCTCATTATGGAATTCCTCAGCGGGTTGTATCAACATATGCTCACTAGTGCCGGCTTCAAGAAGTATTTCCTGAAGTTTTAGTGAGAAGCATTGAACAGTGGAATTCAACAGGGTCCGTTGTGAGAGAGTAACCTGCTGAAGACAATAATGGATGTGTTGCCCAATTTCGTGAATTGATTGAATTTAGACATTAACACCGTTGAATTCCAGCTGGCTCAGTGGTTTAGTGGTTAAGCGCTCGTGCGCGTGACTGATAAGTTTTGGGTTTAAATTTGGTGAGACAGGTTCGTGGATGTGCACTGCTGAGGAGTCCCACAATAGGACGAAACGGATTTCCAGTGCTTCCAGGTTTTTGATAATGGTCTAGCTGTAACTGACTCATGACCTCAATCATTGAAACTACTATAATATCCACAGAAAAACCCTTCTGATATATTCTTTGTCGATAGATAATGAATTGCAAGAATTTTGTAGCCGGTTTCTATGTCTTGAATATGCTATGATTTGTAAATCTGTTAAACTAGGCTTCGAACTTCTGGACTGTTTACTGATATTCCAAATAAAACTCTATCTCATAATCTTGGCTACCAAGTGTTCACTTTCGAAAACTCAATGATAAAACGAATTAGACTCAGTAATTCGCATGAATAAATAGACAATTCACTATAGATAAGAAATAACAATTTTAGCAAAAGTAACTTTAAACTTGAAGTAACAAGCTTCTAGTTAGCTTATATTAATTTAAGGATGAAAAAGATAGGACATCAGTTATGGTGTTGGAAAGATAACGATTACATGAACCGTACGCCAGTAATTAAACGAAAGATAGTAGGCCGACTAAGATCCCAAAAGACTTTTGAAAGTTTGTCATTCTTGCCTATTTATCCACTCTGAATACGAATAAAGTACAGTTCATTATAAACTATTGTTATATTCTTAATAAAGTATAAACTATAGAAAATTCAGGCCGTACAATATGTCGATACTACTTGGGTTACTTTTACATAATAAAGAAAGTTATCAGACGGTTCTGATGAGAGTATTTTGATATCCATGCTAGAAATACAAACTTATATAGAATTCTTCCTAATTAATTTTACTTACTGTATGTACTGTATGTACTTTGGATTTTTCTTCCAGTATGTAGTTGATAACATAAGAGGTATTCAGGTTTTCTTTTCATAAAGTACAATTACAACTGTTTCCATCAGTTTCTGTTTTCATGTAGTTGTCATGACTACAACTAAATGACACACAATTATATTTCAGACATTCTTTAAATGTTGCGATTTGAAAGATGCTATAAATACAGTATAATCTAATCGGAATTCCGTAACGATATATATAATATACAGACTTGATTAATGACCGATCAGAACGGCAATATTATTGACGAGAAACTTCCTTCCTTTACACTGAAGAAAATAAATGTAAAGAAAGAAGCTAAATTTTTTACCTTTCATATATAAACAAATCTGGTAATGTAGGTAGTCGACAGTAAACTCTAAAACTATTGTCGTATGTGCTACTCATGTCGATAGATATAAATAGTATTTAGCATCAATCAAAAATGGAATGCCCAACGGCATAATGTTAAGAAAATCGAAGGAAAGAGATCAAGAATAATGAATGATTGGTATGCTAACGAAAGAACAATGAAGTCTGACATGATTGATTGACATAGTGTAAATGAATCACTTACTGTATGATTCTCAGATGTTATTTAGAGATTCTGTAATTTTATATTTGACATTCATTCCATTGTCCCCATTTGTGTTCTCGTTTACTACAATGTTATTTAGCTCATAGAGCAATACCTAAAGGATATGAAGAAACGTTAGCTTACTCTGTGACTTAGTGTTGTTTACACAATGCAATAGTATGTTGTACTACATTACTATTAGTTGTCCTCACTTGTATTCTATCTAGCTCACAACAATATCAGTTCATTTTTTCTTCCGATCTAAGTTCTATATAATTTACCTTGAAGACTAGATTTCTTCAATACTAAAAACTCAATCAAATCCGTATTTATTTACCTCTGAAAACCGTTTCTTCGAGTTGAGAATGGAGATTAATTTCACACCGATTGAATCATGATGATTTAATTATTTTTCTGTTTTGTTTACACCATAGAAATCTGCATAAAAAAATTTGTCTGATAAACCGAAAAGTTATTAAAATTTAATTATTTTAATAAATCCCATTATTAATGAACATTAAACGTTTTTTTTTTGTTTTTAAAATTAATTTATCACGTTGTCATAGCAACAGTTCGGGTGGAAACTATATTATGATTAAAAAACATCACCAAATAATTTCATAATTAACGCTTTTACAGACAGTATAAACTTTATGAAAGGGTTTAAACTTTGTAATTTGAATAACTTTTTTTGGCGAGATTTTCAATTATGGATGATATTTGAGCGACTGTAAAATGACTTTGAGAGTGTTCACCTAATAACTAAGATTAAATGAGGGTTATAAACCAGTGTAAGGAATAAGAATTATGATTTACAGTTGATGGTTAAGGTTAGGAATTAGATTTGCGGTAATAATGCCAAAACTTTATTTAGCCAAATAGATGAGTGAATTACGCGCCAATATCCGAGATCTGTTATCTTAGACGTGATTGGTTCGTCTATAAATTATAGTTTGGCTCATTTTTTTACTGTCCATAGACAATTATAACATGTTCTATTTCATAAGTTTCATCAGAAATTGGTTGTACGAACGTAATCAATGGAAGTTGGTCCTACTATTAAAATCAATAGTGATCAAACAAGAATTTTAGGTCTTGCATCCAGTGAATAACCTCTTAATTCCTAAGCGAACATCTAATTTCACAGATTGAAATCATGAGTCAATTAAAACTAGACCACCATCGAAAACCTGGAAGCACTAGACGGCCGTTTCGTCCTAGTATAGGACTCCTCAGCAGTGCACATACACGATCCTGCCTTCTGCGAGATTTGAACCCAGGACCTATCAGTCTTGCTCCAGGCACTTAACCAACTAGACCACTGGTGGTCTAGCTTCAACTGACTCATGATTTCAATCTGTGAAATTTTAAAATCTCCACAAACCCTTCTGATGAACATCTCATTGTTAATATGTTGTTAGTCAATCGACTTATGATATTGCACAATCCTCTTATCATAAGATAAGTGGGTAAATGCATCATAATGGAAATGCTTTAAAATCCATTAGTCATGATCTCATAGGAGAATTCCAGAAATCATCTTTCGAAATACATCCACATAAAATGAACGATTATTATCATTATACAGAAAATATATAAGATATTTGGAAACTTCTAGATTACATTACTGGCTAATAATCGACAATCCTTAATTAATCATCATGGCAGTAGTTTTAAAAAGTAGATCATGGAAGCAGTGATTAGTGATTGAATAAGTTATACGAGTTCATTATGGATAATGGTAAACGTCAACAGAAAAATTATATCTATATTAGGAGTTATAAGAAGATTTCCAACTCATTCAAAAGATTTGTCTGAAATTATAAAGTTATCGTAGAAAAAAGTCGGACCTGCATCATTTTATGGAGAATATTCTTTTCAATGTATTTCTCATCAGGTACCCTACAATTATAAATCCAAATGAATAATCCATAAAATTAGTCAGATTTAAGGCAGAGTACATCATTCAAAATCATAATATGTGAATCAAGAAATGTTGTTTGTCATATGAAATCAAATCAAATCGTTAATTACTAGTGTAGGGGTTGTGGAGATTAGTATGTTTTTGAGTGAGATCACGAACCGATTGATGACCACCGTTGGAGACCTGGAAGCACTGAAAGGCCATTTCGTCGTATTGTGGGACTCTTCAGTAGTGCGCATCCACGATCCCGCTCGCAGGATTCAAACCCAGGGTCTTCAGTCTCGCGCGCAAGATCCCGCGAGCGGGATCGCGGGTGTGCACTGTTGAGGAGTCCCACGATAGGACGAAACGGCCGTCCAGTGCTTCCAGGTTTCCAATGGTGGTCTAACACCAATCGGTTCATGACCTCAATCAAATCGTTAGTGTTGGGGCTGACTAATATGAAGTTGTTGACTTCAATCAGTTTATACTTACTTACTTACTTACGCCTGTTACTCCTCGTGAAGGAGCATAGGCCACTCACCAGCATTCTCCATCCAACCCTGTCCTGGGCAATCCTTTCTAGCTCCGTCCAGTTGTAATTCATCCTTTTCATATCTGCTTCTATTATCCGACGCAATGTGTTCTTTGGCCTTCCTCTTTTTCGCTTCCCTTCAGGGTTCCAAGTTAGGGCTTGCCTCGTGATGCAGTTTGACGATTTGCGTAATGTATGTCCTATCCATTTCCATCGTCTTTTCCTAATTTCTTCTTCAGCTGGAAGTTGGTTTGTTCTCTCCCACAGAAGGCTATTGCTGATGGTATCCGGCCAGTGGATGTTGAGTATCTTGCGTAGGCAGCTATTTATAAATACTTGTACTTTCTTGATTGTGGTTGTTGTAGTTCTCCAAGTTTCAGCTCCATACAGTAGAACTGCCTTGACGTTCGTATTGAAGATTCTCACTTTGATATTGGTTGAAAGTTGTTTTGAGTTCCATATGTTCTTCAATTGTAGGAATGCGACCCTTGCTTTGCCGATCCTCGCCTTTACGTCTGCATCTGAACCTCCTTGTTCATCGATGATGCTTCCTAGGTATGTGAAGGACTCTACATCTTCCAGAGTTTCGCCATCAAGAGTGATTGGATTGCTGTTCTCCGCTTGAATTTGAGGACCTTGGTTTTCCCTTTGTGTATGCTGAGGCCTACTGATGCAGAGACTGCTGCTACACTGGCTGTCTTCATCTGCATCTGTTCGTGTGTACGTGATAGGAGGGCTAGGTCGTCTGCGAAGTCCAAATCGTCTAATTGATTCTGAGCTGTCCATTGTATTCCGTGTTTTCCTTCAGATGTCGAGGTCTTCATAATCCAGTCGACCACCAGAAGAAAGAGGAAGGGAGAGAGTAAACAGCCTTGTCTGACTCCAGTCCTTACTTGGAATGCATCTGTCAGCTGTCCTCCATGCACTACTTTGCACTGTAGTCCGTCGTATGAGTTCCGGATAATGTTGACAATCTTCTCAGGAACTCCGTAGTGTCGAAGAAGTTTCCATAATGTCCTCCTATCTACACTGTCGAATGCCTTTTCATAATCAATGAAGTTGATGTATAGTGATGAGTTCCACTCAACTGATTGTTCGACGATGATCCGTAGTGTTGCAATTTGGTCTGTGCACGACCGATCCTTACGGAATCCAGCTTGTTGATCTCGAAGTTGGGCGTCTACTGCATCCTTCATCCGGTTCAGCAACACTCTGTTGAAGACTTTCCCTGGTATTGACAGTAGTGTAATGCCTCTGTAGTTTTCACATTTGCTCAGATCTCCTTTCTTTGGAATCTTGACGAGGTGTCCTTCTTTCCAGTCCATTGGCACTTGTTCCTCCTCCCAAATCTTTTTGAATAGAAGGTATAGCATGCTTGTGGTTGCTTCGATGTCTGATTTCAGTGCTTCAGCTGGTATGTTGTCGGGTCCTGCTGCTTTCCCGTTCTTGATTTGTCTGACGGCCATTCTAATTTCTTCCGTCGTTGGTGGGTTGACATCTATAGGAAGATCTATGTGTGCTGCTTCGATGTCCGGTGGATTCATTGGAGCCGGCCTATTCAGGAGTTCCTCGAAGTATTCCACCCATCTGTTACGCTGTTGTTGAATTTCGGTGATTGGCTTGCCTTCTTTGTCTTTGACCGGCCTCTCTGGTTTACTGTATTTCCCTGCTAGTTTCTTCGTTGTATCGTGAAGCTGTTTCATATTTCCTTCTCTAGCAGCTTTTTCTGCCGTCGTTGTATTGAACCTTTGTAGTGCTGTTTGTCCACTTGTCCAGTTCTTCTTTAGCTTCAGTTTTAAATTGGCTACAACTAGGTGGTGATCTGAAGCTATATCAACTCCTATCCTGGTTCTCACATCTTCCATTGTCCTTCCGAATTCTTTGTTGATGCAAATATGATCGATTTGGTTCTCTGTAGTGTGGTCCGGTGAGATCCATGTAGCCTTGTGTATACGCTTGTGTGGAAATATTGTGCCTCCTATGACTAATTTGTTGAATGCACACAAATTTGCAAATCTTTCTCCATTTTCGTTTCTTTCTCCCAGTCCATGTCGTCCCATAATATCTCCATATCCAGTGTTGTCTATTCCGACTTTGGCATTTAGATCTCCCATCAGAATAGTTAGGTCCTTTCTTCGGCATTTCTCAATGATTGACTGCAGCCGCTCGTAGAACTGATCTTTAATGTCGTCGTTGCTATCATTGGTGGGTGCATAACATTGGATAATATTCATTAAGATCCCCTCCTTCTTTGTTTTGAATGATGCTTTGATGATTCTGGATCCGTGAGACTCCCATCCTACAAGTGCATTTCGTGCTACTTTGGACAGCATAAGAGCGACTCCCTGAGTGTGTGGAGCATTGTCCTCCTCGTGACCGGAGTATAGAAGCATCTCTCCCGTAGCTAGCCTTTTCTGTCCAGCTTGGGTCCAGTGGGTTTCGCTGATTCCCAGTACTGCTAAGTTGTTTCTCCTCATTTCCATTGCTATTTGACTGGTCTTCCCGGTTTCCCACATTGTTCGAACGTTCCATGTACCTATAAAAATTTTTGCTCTGGTTGTTAGAAGGGGCATCGGCCTCGTGGCTTCCGAAGGAACTCGGCTTTCACCATGAAGCGTCATAGTTCTTCTAACTGAAGACCTTCTAACTCCCAGGGCAGAGTTTAAATGGTTTGGATTATTTTTTCTGGTAGGCGTTTTTTTAGCGAGTTAGTTTTCTACGGGATGGGGACGCTAACCCTATGCCCAACCCTCCTCCTTTACCCGGGCTTGGGACCGGCAGTAACCCTGTTAGAGCTAGAGGCGGAGTTAATCAGTTTATAAGTGAAATGAAATTGTGAGATAAATAATGATCACGATAAATATGATCAACATGGGCTGAGAGAGAAAATAATCGAATAAAAATCAGAAATTACATAATATGTAGACTAATATGAGTTAGGTCAGATATAGTAGATAGGGTGTGGATGCTGAATAAATTCCTCAAAAAGGCTAGTTAGTGTAATAATAATAATAATAATAATAATAATAATAATAATAACAATTGTAAAATTCATGAACAAGATAGTGATCAAAAACAGGAATTTTAGGTCATCAGGCAATATCGAGGCAGTCCGCAAAGGATGCCACATATATCAACAAGAGACTGATCATTTACAGTCCTAAATAACAATATGAAGATACAAATAAACAGCACCAAGTGAATAAAACAATGATGAAAATGATAATAATAATACGTTTTGGACATAAAAATGAACATTAATCGAATTACGTCACTATATTATTAGTTAATAATCATATTAACCAGTTGGCCCCAAAATTTGCCAGGGTAAAAGGAACGACTAAACATATTTCTTTTGGATACAACGCTCTGGTTTTTTTATCCGAATAGCAATTGCTTCAGCTGTCTGCAAGATTCTCAGTCTGATGGAGTTAGGTAGACTGCTGTTAACACGATATATTATTGTGAAAGATTGCTCCATGTTGGCTGTATGTCTCGTCTGAATTAAATGGGCTAAAATTGAGCTGTTAACCGTTTTGACTGCATCTTTGCTTAACCACACCGGAAGGTGCTTACAAGCCCGAATGTACAAATTCCTAGAATATTTGCCAGTAAAAATTGCTCCACAGGAGCACTTGAATTGATAGATACGGAAACATGTGGCTAGTCTAGGCAATTTATCTTTCAACCTCAGAGTGATCATTTGACTTGTGAAAAACGTCATCTGTAATTTACCTGCATTAAAAGTCCTTTGAATCGGTCTGCTTAATATCAGTCTTAGCATTTCACTCGGTTGATCGCCTCTGAATTATAAGTGTATATACAGAGGCTCTTTATTCATGGTTAGGCATTGTCTACTCTCTCCATTTTTATTTATAAATTTCTCGGGATATCCATTTTCTTTCAGGGCTGTGTATAATGCCTTTATTTCATCTTCAACCATATGCTCTCTAGATACTTTGCCTTAACTCTGACCAATTTTATGGATTATTCATTTAGACTCATAATTGTTGAGTACCTGATGAAAAATACATTGAAAAGAATATTATTCATTCATATAATTATGTTTTAATGTAGTGGGAGGTTTTCAGAGATATTAAGGAGACTGTTTAGATTATTGAATTATACAACCATGTGCTATGTACATGAAGACAACCTGTGAATAGTTTCCTGATTCATTTTGTTCTAGATTTAACAAGTTACAGTTTACAAGAACAACAATTTGAATGTCTAGTATCATTTCAACATCGTTTCATGGAGTACATATTACTCAAATTAAAAAAACCGGTGAACTGCCCGGGTGCCCAAACCGAAGCAAGTGGTTTTCTTAAGCTACCACACCCGAGGCCTTAGACCTAAAGGTCTGATCCACAAGCAAATGGAGCAACGTGAGGAGATGTAATCCCATGAGAGCCGGTGACCAACGATAGGTTCATACACCATGTGTTTCCTTAGAATCCTGGAGTCCATGTGCACCATTAATTTAGAATCAGGGTTTTCCAACTCCCCCAGGTAGATCCTCCATATCCACCGACCCGGGTAAAGCGCCAAACATTCGCTTTTTGTCCTATCGATTTCGTAAGAAACAGTAATACTATGAGAAGGAAGTGAGTAAGACTTCCCTGACAGTGGCAGTCTACTCATCGTCACGTGAGAGCATTTTGAGAGCGAGAACTGATTCTCTTCACCCTCGGCCGTACCGTTTGTGGCTTACTGTTTACAGATATTATAAACAAAGGTGAGAAAACAAACAATCGAAATGTTTCAAAGTAACTTAGTCAAGAATGAATTAAGCATTTGTCAAAGTCGATCTTGCAAAACTTACGAGGAATAAAATAAATTTTAAAAAAAACTAAACAAAACATCTAAGTGAACGTTTACCGTAGACCACAGTTCTGACATTTGTAAACATAAGTGATTCTACAGGAAACAGTGTTAAATAGGACACAAATTTCGAAAATACTTTCATTATACGTTTCTCCATACATTAAAATCTAAATTAGACATGTTAAACCAAACATTATTTTTACAGGTTCATTCATTCTACCTTTCAATACTTAAGTTATATGATACCGCTTGGTGGTCACAAAATCTTAATTTATCGATCACTGTAACCTAATTGGAATGTAGTAATCGATTCAAGACATCTACCTTTGGATTCTATTGATCAATATCTACCGTAGTCCACATCAGGGTCACTATGGACGTCACAGATTTAAAAGTCGACGACGTAGATAGATTTAAGTAAATTGGATTTATATTTGTAAACCAGCGTTGATAGACGAAATCATTTTCAACCTTTCCATCGATATTTACGAAATTTGACTCGTTTCAGTTATACTTATTACAGGTCATATTTTATTATATTGAAAATCTGCATAGTTTCACATAATTGTCATGTAAATTATCATCTGCTCACTAGTGACTGACATCAAGAGATACTCCAGGAGTTCTAGTGAGAAGCCGTTACCAGTGGAGTTCAATCAGGTCAGTTGTGAGATATCAACTCACTGAAGACAATGGTAAACGGTGGTGCAAATTCGTGGATTGATTGAAGTTAGACAATAACACCGTTGGATGCCGACCGACTCAGTGGTCTAATTGGTTAGGCGCCTGGCACGAAACTGATAGGTCCTGGGTTAGAATCTCGCGTGGTGTAGAATCATGGATGCGCACTGCTGAGGAGTCCCATAGTAGGACGAAACGTCCGTCTAGTCTAGCTTCAATTGGCTCATGATTTCAATCAGTAAGTTATAGATTTATTAATCTAAGTACTTCGTTACGATTATTTTAGCCTACCTAATACTTAAGAAGTATAAAATTTAAAACACTCCTCTTTTCCTGTTTGAATGCGTTATTCAAATTTCATTCGGTTAAATAAACAACTAGTCATCAATACTATGGTAATGTTATGATGGTTATTATTTGGCAACTAGTGATCATATATAACACATTTTAGAGATTTCACATCATACATAGAAATCACTTTAGTATGTATTGATAACATAATCTGATTGTATATTCTGTACTACTGTTTGTATAGATACTGACTAACAGCTGGATATCAGTTAGACTTTAATGTAACACTATATATCCATGCCATTTCATATTATTCATTAATACTTAAACATTATCATTAATGTCACAACCTAGAATCAATTGAATAAAACATTTTAAATAACAATTACAATGATGATAAGAATAATTCTTTCCTGATTTGACGGAAATGTTAAAAGTGCATTGTTGATTTTCTTTTCCTCGTCCTCCTCCTTCTTCTTGTTCTCCTTCTCTTCCTTCTCCTTTCTAATGTGTACACGACATTGTTTGTTTGTTTGTTTGTTTGTTTTTCTTTAATAAAGCGGATAAAATCATCAAACGTTTCTTTTACTTTCTTTCTTTTCTTTTTTTCTTTATTAAGAGACAAATTTAGATAAGAAATGAATGACAGATTAGAAAATTGTTCGTGTAATCTACATTACTTGTTATTCATAACAATTTAAGGGTAAAAAAATAATCATACTTCTTGTCTTGAAGTTATCATTTTCAGGTTTTTTCTTTTTTTGACTATACAAATAAAAAAAATTATGGAACGTTCTGACTAAATTATAAGCAAAAATGAATAGTGACTAAAACTGGAAGGGACTTGTGATCGGGATGTACTTGCGTTTTAGAATTGATGTTCACTCTGGGACTCGAACCCAGTGTCGTTTACGTTGCGTTATTCACTCAGTAATTGAGCCTTGATAGCCACTTGCTTGTGCAATAGGGTGACGTTTAAATTCATTTGGTATTGTTTACTTGAATCTTCTCATTGATGTTTAGAACTGAAATTGATAATTCTCTTATTAGTATATGTAGATCATGTGTGTGCGGGATCTGTGATGCACAGTGCTGAGGAGTCTCATACCGAAACAAAACATTTGTCCAGTGTTTGGAGGTTTTCAATGGTGATCTCACAGCGATCGATTCATGATCTCAATCAAAAATTTAATCTACTTATTCTGTCTATCTCTCTATCTATCAATATGCTACACGATGCATTCGTGAATCGTTATGAAAAATTACTTTCTTATTTGAAATAAGCATAATTTAGTTGACTAGTAATAACTGTCGCTTATTTCTTACAATATTGTTCAAAAACCACAACTCTTAACGACTAATAATGAAACAAACACTAAATTTGTGGTACTATACTTTTTTGGATAAACTATTCAAAGTTAAGACGGTACATCTAGGATATTTATGGCTAATGTTTTCATTCATATAGTGACAAAGTACTTCGTAAAATAGTTGGTATCAGTACGCGATGGAAGCCTCAAAACGTAAAACTTTATTCGTTACCGTAAACATCTAAAGATAACCACGAACGATTTGATAACTATTGCAAGTCTTTTTAGGCTTTTATAAAGGTTTAAGAAAACAGATAGTTCATATCTATATGGACAAGTTTATAAGTCGTTGTTTATTTGACTGATATGCTATATTCGAATGTTCATCAAAGTTGTTTTAGTTTTGCTCTTCACTATACTCTTATCAAATATCCTTATACATATCTTGACTGAATCATGCGAGAAAGAAAAAATGAAGCTCTACGATTAGATATTTCTATCACTGCATAATATAATGATTGAAGTATTTTTATTGTCAGAATGAGGGTTTGCGGAAATTGTAGTAATCTAATGGTTGAATTCATGAGTTGATTTGAACTAGACTATCATTGGAAACCTAGGATCATTGGACGGCCATCTCACCTTAGTATAGGACTCCTAAGCGGTGCATATCAACGACCTCGCGCACGGGAATCGAATAAAGGACTTTCGGCCTCGCTTAACATCTAGGCCACTGAACCAGTGTCTAACAGTGTTAATGTCTAACTTCAACCAATTCACGATATTGCGTAACCATCCACCTTTCTCTTCAATGAGTAACCGCTTCACAACAGACACGGTTTGACTCCACTGGTCACGTGTAATAATGTAATAGTTCGTTAATCATTGAACCGAATTAAAATTTTTACCAACCAGTAAAACATGAGTACGTCAAAGAATAAGATTGAAATGTGCGTTGTAAGATAAGCATATGACCGAAGTTAATAAAGAAGCTGTGTTAACATTTTAGAGAAGTCCATTTTAGATTTATAAATCTACATTTCAGGTGCTTCGATGGTATACAAGAGACGGAATTTTAAAGAATACATCATTTTCCTTTGCAAAGTCGGTTAGACTATATTATGTGGACGACCTTTAAGAGACTCTAAAATGACTTTGAGAATGCCCACGTACTCACCTCGACTAAATGAGGGTTATAAATCAGTGCGATGAGTTAGGACTATAATTGACAGTTGACAGTTAGAATTAAGAACTAGATCTCAGGTTTTCATCACGATCTAACATCAGCTAAAATGACAAACCTCTGTTTAGTCAAACAGATGAATGAATTTCGCGCCAAAACCCAAGTCCTTTTATCTCGTATCTGATTGGTTCGTTCATAAATAAAAGTCTCACCCTTGTTCAGTCATCAGCCTGATGTAATTGACTTTTTAAACAGGTAATTTGCTATCATGTTAACAAGAAAAACATAATCTTGTTACTTTGAGTATTGTAGAATGTAAAATCTTTAGGGTATCTCTATTTTAAATGTGGTATATATAGAAAATGTTTATGGTTAGCAACTGGTACATTTGAAATCAAACTTCGAATTCGGTTATATCTGAATAGATTGCTAAAAAGTGAAAGACCACAAGTTTGTCATATTTTTATGATTCGACTATAATGTTTTAAAGTTTGATTCGACTTTAGTCCTTTTTTCATTAAAATGAAATGTAATAGGGGTCAGTGACTTGGATCCTGCAGAGTTCAACCTTTTAAACCAACAATTTTCGCTCTGATTAATTTGAGAGTTCATGGGGAATAATGTTTGTCTGAACTAACATCATCAAGTGAAATTTAATAAACAATCTATGAAAACTAAAGACAACTGTAAACCTGTTTCTTTCTAGCATGGAAATACTCAACAGTGGGGATTCGTAATAGTGAGAGAGATCGGGCCCAAAACCCACAAGTTATGTGGCGCTTGACCTTCAGAACACAGAATCATCACATAACAATCAATGTCTAACTTCTATAGATTCTTCATACGGTGTAACCATCTTCACCCTCTTCAGAGGCATCAAAGTCCTTTGAGGAAACTCACAGTGGGAGAAAACAGATTTCCAGTGGTTGCTAAGGTCAGTACATGGATTCTTGTATAAATAACTAATTTAGGCTTCGCATCAATTTACTATAAGCAAATGTATAGTAAATAAATTCTCTTAATAAAGGTGAAAGTATCTTTTTTGTTTAGTAGTAAATGTAGTGAACGAGAAGTCAGGTGAGGGAAAACTTATTCCTCGTTTAGTGCGAAATCACAGAGTAACTTCCAAAAATATAAAAACCATACATTAGATACTTCATTTGCACATCTTTCTATAGTTGTCCTTTATATGTCTCACGATTCCTTCGATTTTCAATTCCTTTCTATAATCTTCAGTACAAATTTCTCAATCCTCTTTTGACAGAGATTCCACTTCTGACCGGTGTTACGTACTACTTATATCTGTCAATATCAGCGGCGCACATCACAGTCTTACCCTTAATTAAACGGTCGCACCTGCGGTTGTTCTGCTCGTTGTGCCGCTTTCCTAATTGACTCAGTCTGTGCCATGCCCCCGTAGAAATGTCAAGTCTTCCGGTGCATTGATCACCGTAGCAATATAGACCTTCTGAACCATCTACATATGATATTCTCTTAACGACTGGATGCCCTATTTCTTCTCTTCATCGACACGGACGGGCTGCAACAAACACCGCCCAGACAAAACACTCCACTGGACACCTTGTGACGGCGTCCGCAGCACTTTGCACTCCCCGCCTCCCCTTTGGCAGCGACAACAAATCTAGCAACAAAATCTTAAATGGGCGAAGCCAAATACAACCTAACTATTTCTGATATGAGGTTTTCTTAAATCTCTTTTTCGTCGATAATTTCTTTACATACTATATAATTCATTGGATGACAAGCGAAATTTCTCTTAAAATCTGGAATTAAATATGTTCCATAACAGAATGGAAACACAACCTTCACTCTACATAGTTACAAATGTTTGTTGACTGAATTTTATATTTATTCTGTTATATAGCCGTTAGCATATTATTCGCTTAAATAAATCAACTAACGTAATATGTATTCTCATTGTACAAAGAAATGTGTCATGTAGGATAAAATTATGTGAACCGAAATTAAACTTTCGGTAATATTCAATTAATTTATAGTTTAAAATAGATGTTCTCTGGGTAAATATCAAGTTACTAGGTGAAAGTAAATCAAATGACATATAATAATGAATATGATTGAAAATGTCATCAATGTTCTTCTACATGGGAACATTTATATAGGTTAATATTGACGTTTATAAGTGTGTGTGTGCGGGTATGTTTGTAGCTGAACACCAGATTGATCATATTTTGAAGTCTATGATATTCATCGGAGTTTACTAGTTAATTGTTTTGTCTTTGCAACAGTAGGTAACGTCAATGTGGATGCGCACTGTTGAGGGGTACCATACTAGGACGAAACGTTTATCCAGTGCTTCCAAGTTTTCTATGGTGGTCTAGCTTTAATTGATTCATGAATTCAACTATTAAATATGTATATATAGCCTAAAATAATTACGAAATTCATAGCTGTTTACAGTTTGATGTAGATAATAATGTTACACGTAAAAGACTGATGTATGAAGTATTACAGTTCAAAAAAATTGTCGAATCAGTAAATTTTCCACATGGATTACAGCAATGAGAGGTACCTGTTAGGAACCATGAATTTTCTCTAATTGAACATCCTGTAAATGTATGAACAATTTCGGTTAAAATTATGTACAATTAGAGAAAATAAAACGGAAACAGTGGACACAGAGCACTATGTTGAGAAAAGTTGGTGGTTGGAGGAAGTTAACAGGATACCCTGTATCTGGTTTTTTGTCCTATTTAGCACTTTTCAGTAGGGTGTACCTAAAATCATGAGGGAATCGATACTTCCTGACCGATTCGATCCCGTTTCACCCAGCTTCACAGTCAGAGACGTTACCAATGAGCTATCTGGGCGATCCGGACATGTGTCAAAATTTTAATGGTTATTAAGCAAATAATTCAAGTAAAAATGTTTTTTCAGAAGGGGTTTTGTGGAGAATTTAGAAATTTCACTGATTGAAATCATGAGTCAATTGAAGCTAGACCACCATCAAAAACCTGGAAGCACTGGGACTCCTCAGCAGCGCGAATTCACGACCCCACACCACGCGAGATTCCAACCCAGGACCTATCAGTCTCGCACCAAGCGCTTAACCAACTAAACCACTAAGCCGACATCCAACGGTGTTAATGTCTAACTCCAACCAATCCACGAATTTGCACCACCGTACACCACTGTCTTCAGTGAGTTGACTTCTCACAACAGACCTGATTGAACTCCACTGGTAACGGCTTCTCACTAGAACTCCTGGAGTATCTCTTGATGTCAGTCAGTAGTGAGCAGATGATTACTATCAGAAGGGGTTTTGTGGAGATTTTAGAAACTCCACATATTGAAATCCCGAGTCAATTGAAGCTAGACCACCATGGAAAACCTGGAAGCAGTGGACAGCCTTTTCGTCCTATTATGGGACTCTTTAAAAGTGTACATCTACGACCTCGCACATGGGACTAGAACTCAGAACCTTCAACCTCAAGCTCGAACGCTTAACCTCTATACTACTAATCGGTATCCAACGATGTTAATGTCCAACTTCAACCAAACCACAATATTTCACAACCGTTCACCATTGTCTTCAATAAGTAACTATCTCGCAATAGACACAGTTAAACAAATACTTCACTACTTAAGCATTGTAAATTCCATTCATTATTCTACCATACTGTATTTCCATAAAAAACCCAACTTATCTACATACAATATTATCAAGACACAAATATGAACTAATCTGGAAATATTTTATGTTCCCTAAATGATTATTAATTATTCTCATGCTTCCTAGTAGTTACTGGCCAGTTCTGTTTTTTTTTTCAAACATAAAAAAGCACAGCGTTTTACTGATTAAAATAGATTAATTAAGATGGAAAAAAATCTGATTCGTTTACCCGCCATATTTAAAAACATAGTTATAGTGTGTGTGTGTGTGTGTGTGAAAAAGAAAACCACCACTATTTTGTTGAATGCAATACGTTTTCTTATTACGTAATTTTCAAGTACTAGAGACAAGATTACAAATATCCATTCTCTCTCTATGATGTAATCATTATTAATGTATGCAGACACACACACACACCCACCCATATATATTTGTAGACACAGCATAATCGTTTTATAAAAACAGATAGGTTTCCATTGAATTCGCAATTGTAGTCTATCTATAATTATCAGGTATGTATCACGTGTAGATTACCCAAGGCGACCTGCTTAAATATCTGGGCTACCTGTTTCTGCCATCTGGATATTTTAACAAATGATCAGTTTTCTTGTTGTGTTTTTTTAACAGATCATTATGCTTATTAGTCTCATAATCTATTCAGGTGCATTTATGAAAAGCTTATAATCTTTCGCTATACAAGTTACCAAAGCGACATTGTGGTTACTGGCAGTATGCATCGAAAAGAGTAAAGATTATTCAAATATCTATTGCTGGATTGCTGACATCTAACTGGCGACTATTCAATATTTACCGTCTAGATCGATCAAGAAATAAGAAAAGGAAATTTGTTGAAATACATTGTGCTGAGAATTGTATATTGTACCAAAAAATATATTAGTGAATAAAGTCACTAATAAGAATAACAATAGTCCTTGTACGAAAATATATCAATTAAGTAGTGTCTTAGTTAACAATTGATATACGTATGATGGAATAAGACACACACTGAGGAAAGCACCGGAAAGCTCTTACTTGGAATCCTCAAGGCCAAGGGGAATGTTGAAGAGCAAAGAACACATTACACCGAGAAAAAGAGTTAGATATGAGAAGAATGAACAATAATTGGATAAAACCAGAAAGGATTACACAGGACAGAGTGGATTGGAGAACACTGTTCTGCGGCCTATGCTCCATTGAGAGCAACAGGCGGAAGTACGTAAGTAATATGTATGATTCTTTTCTTTCTTACCATACTCACCTGAGGCAACAATGCAAAGAGATATTGAACAAAGATCATACTTATTTTTGAAAGGCTAAAAGTCTGAAAAGAGATTAGATGAAACTTACTATGTACGTTTTATTTTTCTCATGTGATAAATAATCTCTTTGTTCCATATCAGAATAAATGTTCAAATGTAAGCACATGATTTCTAACCATAAGTAATATTGTGCTGTGTGCTACTCATGTCAAGTAGTATGTGTCATTAATCGAAAGTGAAATACCTAGCGGCACAAGATTAAGAAGACCAAAGAAAAGAAAACGAGAACAAAGAATGATTGATGTGGAAACAAAAGAGCAATGAAGTCTGAGACGATTGATTGACATATTTCAAATAAAGTATTCACTGTATGACTCTCAGATTCTACTAAGAGATTCTGTAATTTCGTATTCTCATTCATTAAATTGTCCCCACTTGTTTTCTCGTTCACTACAGTACATATACATGGTAAATTTGGATTTGAAATAGGCACTTGTGTAAATCAATTCAATATCATTCAACAAATATTGATCTCACCTTATAAATCAATAAACTTCAGTGTGGAATGGACTAGATAGTAATGTCCTCAGTATATGAAACTGTCCTAGTCCAGATTTTCATAAACGTAATTTGTTTTTAAATCTTTTTCTTAAACATTCCTCCTGTAATATATAACTTAATCTAGATTTTCTTTCCTTTTTTAGATTATCATTAGTACATTCTCACGTATTGCATAACATTTTTGTTGTCATGGTCTACAAAACCCATTAATCATTCAATAGGATTTTAATATTTAAAATGATACAGAAGACAAGTATAAGTTACGTTTTGTAGATTATATACGACAGAATTCAACTCATTGAATACTTAAATAGAATGAAACACTGATATACAATAAACTGAATGGTATTTACAATAGTTTGGTTTAGAACATTGAGGTCTATTGCACAAGCTGTGAATCACATGTGTGGAGAAATTCAAACGCTTTACTTCTATCTAAAGTTTGTGCCGATGATGTCGTTCAGAAGAACGATGAAAGTTCTACGACCAAAGCATTTAGCTTAGAGAATAAAACTCCATCGAAATCATCCACCTGAGCTACAAATCTTCTCCACCATCTGTTACTGATGTCGACAGATATAAGTAGTATATATCATCAATTGAAAGTAAAATTTCTAGTGGCGGAAGATTAAGAAGACCGAATACAAGTGAACGAGTACAGAGAATGGTTGGTGTGGAAACAAAAGAACAATGAAGTTTGAGACGATTGATTGACATTTTGTAAATGAACTATTTACTGTATGATTCTCAGATTTTATTCAAAGGTTCTGTAATTTGGTGTTGAAATACGTTCGATTGTTCCCACTTGTGTTTTTATTAATTTCAATTAATAGAACACGAACGATCCAGTTTGAACTTTGTATTAATCGATAACTCGGTACATTTAAGCTGAGTTTGCTCGTTATGACTTCAGTGTTCCAGTAATGTGTTCCTTCTAGAAATTGTCCTGTTCGTTTTGAGGATGAGTTTGGTGAATTGGGGTGTAAATCTTACCATACTTTTTATTTGGTACGTCCAGTTGTCTAACTAATTATTTCATGGATTCATCTCATGGAGTTCCATATAAAAACGAAACACATGTCCTGTGGTTACATGTTTTCAGTAGTTACCTAGTTTAGATAAATTTGTGATCGCCATAAAACTCAACATGATCTATCAACTCATACTGATAGACAATAAGTCGTGAACAAATTATCCTCGATTCGATGTGTTCTGAATATTTGCCTTATACGAAACCTTTCAAATAATCTGCCTATTTTAAAAACGTTACACCCGACACGATCTAATGACAGCTAAATGATTAGTGATAAATTAAAAACAGTGGATATTTAAATTTATATGTTATTGTTTACTAGTATCTTCACATTGATGATCTTATGCGGACTGCCTCGATAGTGCTTTAAGCCACAAGCTTTTACAAGCGAAGATGGACAATAGTTAGCAGTGAAATCCAGGACGCGCATTCGGAGCGGACAGTACTGGGTTTGAGTTCCATAGCGAACATCAACTAGTCTGGGATGCATATACATCCAGCTGATGAGTACCAAATAGGACGAAATACGCGACCTGGCTTCCACTGCTAGCCACCATCCATACATCTAATTCTTATTCGTGAACGAAAGTGAAGCTTTCTCGTCTCTTCTGAAGCACGATTTATTGTGATCGGTATTCTTAAACGAAACAGTTTATCTTTTAATTACTTCCTGATTTAATGTGATCTTATCATTCATTGTTATAACTGTATGACTGGTAAATTATCGACTTTAGTGTCTATTCAAATCACCGGTTAGCTATAGATATAAGTCAATTTACTGACATCTCAAAAATCACGTGAACAATGGCAGAATATATAATGAAAGGACGGAGAAAACAGTCATTACCTCATTAATTTTAATTTCGCTTCGCAATGGTAGAAGTGGTTAATAATGGTTGATAGTTGTTTCATAGCTTATATTCATGGCTGGAATTCTCTAGTCTTTGTTGAGATAAATGTTTCCCCACTATATACATCGATATTGCTATTTTATTCCAGTTTAGCCATATATATATATATTAGAATTTGTAACAAAAAGACAACCGTTCATGATCCATGTATACCAGAACAAAAGTCCAGCAGAGAAACACTCATTACTAGTTCACCTTAGGAATTGATTTAAGCTAGCTATCAAATGAAATACAAATAGTACAATAACTCTATCATACTATTGCATTGTGTAAACAACACTAAGTCACAGAGTAAGCTAACGTTTCTTCATATCCTTTAGGTATTGCTCTATGAGCTAAATAACATTGTAGTAAACGAGAACAAAAGTGTGGACAACAGAATGAATGTCAAATACAAAATTTCAGAATCTCTAAATAACATCTGAGAACCATACAGTAAATAATTCATTTGCAATATGTCAATCAATCATCTCATACTTCATTGTTCTTTTGTTTCCACACCAATCATTCTTAGTTCACGTTTTCTCTTCTTAGATCTTCTTCCTTGATCTCTAACCTTCAGACATTTCACTTTTGATGGATGATACATACTACTTAAATCTGTCGACATCAGTAGCACACATCACTCTACTACCTCCTAACAGTTTCTATTCTGTTAGAACAGAATTGTAGATACCAAATCACTTATCTCTTTAGATTACATAAAACATAGTACGACAATTGTTTGTTGAATATATATGAACTATTGAATGAAAATGAATAAAAGTTGTATAACTTAATATAAATTGATTGAGAAATATTTACTGAAATGGAAAAAGAAAACTTTCTTACCACATTCAAAAAATGACGAAGCTTAGCTCCTTGAAATTATGATTAATTGGTTTCAGTTTCTTTTTGAAAGGTCTATAACCCTGAAAAAAAAATACAAAACAAAACCAAATGGAAACTCGAAAGTGTACTATGAACTAAGGAAACTGTATAAATCATAAAATTCATTTATAAAATAAAAAAAAAAGAAAACCGAACCATTCCATGTATTGATCTGAAACCAGTAACATTTAATTAAATAGCAGAAAAATAGTTCAGATATATAAGGAGATATATTATATAATAATATATCAGTGTGGTATTTATTACCTACTTACTTATTTACGCCTGTTACTCTTCGTGGAGGAGAGTAGGTCGCCCCCCAACACTCTATATCCAAAACTGTCCTGCACAATCATTTCTATTTCTTTCCATCCTTTTCATTTCTACTTGCAATTCATGATGCATTGTGTTTTTCAACTTTTCTCTTTTTCGTTTCCTTTCAGAATTCCATGTTAGAGCTTGTGATGTAGTTTGATGATTTCTGTAATGTATGTTCTATCCACTTCCAACGTCTTTCCTTAATTTTCTCTTCAACAGGAAGCTGTTTTATCCTTACCCATAGTAGGTTGTTACTGATGTTATTCAGCCAACGGATATTAAGAATCTTATGTAGATAACTGTTTATAAATATTTGTACTTTGTTGATTGTGGTGTTTGTATGAACTAATAATTCATTTGTACTTGATTCCAAATACAATAAGTTCATTCGTGCTCATCTAATATTACTTAGTTAAATTACGTTATTTCTGGAATTTTTAGTTTGTACTATAATTCAAATACTCTTAATGATCATAATCAGGCTAATGGATATGAGAAAAAACAGTCGGTTGTTTCTTTTTAATCAAAAAACCATTTCTGTGTAAAGTTTTCTTGGTGGTTAATGATGAGGTGAACAACAATTTGTAACATCCGTTGTGTAATATCTATTCAAAACAAAAAAAGAGTTTTCGTTGAGAGTTTAGATATTCTAATATGTTAAATATTACCTTAACTAATACATAACTGTGGCTGACATGAAAAAGTAATTAAACAGTTTGTTATTAGATATAAATGTCTATTTCGCCTGGATCCCCTCTGGCGCTACAGCCAGTCACAAACCCAGATAAAGAAGGGTAGTATATGGGGTAAGCGATCCCATCCCATAGAAAAATAACTCGCTAAAAAGACGTTAACCTTAAAAAAAATAGTTCAAACCAATTAAACTCTGCCCAGCAAGTTAGAACGTCTTCATTTAAAAGAGTTTTGACGCCTCATGGTGAAAGCCAAGTTCCTTCGGAAGTCACAAAGCTTTTGCCTTTTCTGATAACCTAAGAAAACATTAATTTAGGTACATGGAATGCTCGTACAATGTAGGAGACCGGAAAACTCTTCCAAATTGCTGCAGAAATGAAGAGATACAACCTGGAGGTATTTATAATCAGTGAAACACATTGGACGCAAGTTGGTCAACAACGACTAGCTTCAAGGGAGCTTCTATTATACTCCGGCCATAAAGAAGGGAATACCGTACATACACAAAGAGTTTCATTGACGCTATCCAAACAAGCACAAAATGCACTTGTAGGTAGAGGTCCACTTGACAAAAGAGGTATCATAATCACAACCTTATCTTTTAAACATGCTTCATCTATGCTCTACAATTAGTGCATATGTATTTTTGTCTGAATAGATAATTGATCTCCAATGAATAAAACATGGAGTATTGCATTTAAACATAGATCATATTGTTTTTATTAGGTAAAATGGATCCATTTATCATCTAGTATGTGACAGTGATTAAAACATTATTTGAGTAATTATGTAGAATTTAAAGTACAGTGAATGATGTCCAATTGATAGATATATTAAACTTTATAGATTATTTTACTGCTTTGTTTATATACCATATTTGTTCGTCTCTTTTTGTTATACTTCTTTCCGTTCACTTGTCTTACTGTTTAATGATTCCATTTATATACATATAAGAACAATCAAATGTAACTGAATATGAAATTACAGAATCACTTAGTAGAAAACTGAGAACCATACATTGAATACTTCATTTGCAAAATGTCAATCAATTATCTCAGACTTTGCCGTTCCTTCATTCTAATACCAATCACTTTCTGTTCTCGTACTCTTCTCTACGATCTTCTTAACCACCTGTTGTCAGGTATTCCACTTTTTGATTGATACTATATACTACTTATATCTGTTGACATCCATAGCATACACTACACTTCTATTATGTAATTTAAATAATATTTCTTGATTATAATTTTAATATCTAATTATCTAGTTTCAACCTACCTCTTATGTTTAACTACTGATCAGAATAAAATAAATGGAATATGGATGGTAGTGGAATCCAGAATGTGCGTTCCACTCCATCTAGGACTCGTCATTTGCATGTATTTGTATCTTAGAGTTGATGTTCAATCCAGTACTCGAAACTGTTAATATTCACTTTAAATATTATCGCTTTGTCTACTTGACAATTAAGTGAAGATAACTTGTATAATGGATATGAGTTGTATTATTCTATTCATCTTTTCACGACCACTAATATAACCGATTGTGTAGTTATGCAACATATTTCATTATAATCGTCTAAGAATTCTTTCATATAACTATGTCTAGTACGACCTGATGAGAAATAACCTTAAAAACAGTGTTGCTCGCCTATATGAGTTATTATGATAAGTTAATTAAGAAACTCCCAATTTATATGGTTATTTCACATAATTCACAAAATTACGCGACCATGTTCCATTGAACTCAGGTAGATACCTATCTCTACTCGATGCGGATTAGCTCCACTGTTTCCGGCTTCTCGCTAGAACTCCGAGAATTCTCTCACGAAGTTATTCACTAGTGAGCAGATAGTAATTATCAGTATAGCCTTGTGGAAATCTTTAAGTTTTTGATTGAGATCATTTGCAAAATATCAATCAATCGTCTCAAACTTGATTGTCCCTTCTGCAAAATGTCATTCAATCGTCCT
This sequence comes from Schistosoma mattheei, assembly GCA_944470405.2. Classification (NCBI taxonomy): domain Eukaryota; kingdom Metazoa; phylum Platyhelminthes; class Trematoda; order Strigeidida; family Schistosomatidae; genus Schistosoma; species Schistosoma mattheei. The sequence continues at coordinate 7,172,043 of OX103950.1, forward strand.
AGACTTCAATATCCCTTCACTTCTATTGCAGTTGCTTTCTGTTATCGTTCTTTCCTTTTCGATCTTCCCGGCTTTCTGCTATCAGATATTGTATTCCCGACTAGCGTTATATACTACTTTTGTCGATATATGTAGCACACATTACAGTACATATCTAGTCTCATTCAAATATTGATACAAACGTAACTTCGATTGTTTAGATCATGAGTTAATTGAAGCTAGACCACCATGGAAAACCTGGAAGTACTGGATGGCCATTTCGTCCTATTTTGGGACTCCTCAGCAGTGCGAATCCACGCTCCAGTGCTTCCAGGTTTTCCATGGTGGTCTAGCTTCAATTAACTCATGATTTCAACTATTGAAATTACTAAAATCTCCACAAAACCCCCTTCTCATGTTAGCAAACGTAACTATTTAAAAAGAAGACGTTTTTTGTTTTTCCTGTAACATACATTATTAACTGCAGGGTATATTTTACTGTAGAAACAATTTTCCCTGAAAAAATATCACGTTTAGTTAGTTTGTTTGTCTTTTACTTCATTTCTGTAATGTCACCATTGCTTCATCATCTTTTAATATTTACACTTTTACAAAAGTAATATATCACAAGAATGATGGGAAAATGAGAATCTGCTTGTTATTCAGTATAAATAAATGTAATGGTATGATAGGTATGTGGTTTATCTATGTTTGTCTAGACCTTTTGGTGCTTATCAAATTCCATCTATAAATTTCCAATGTGATCAATAATCTAAAGAACTCTTTGTTGGGTGCATTATTTGATGAAGTGACGCAGTTCAAAGTAATGGAAATAGATTTTTAACCAGTTGGAATATGAATAATCATTAGGCATAAGAGGATTAGATATGCATGAAACTGATCATTATTCAATGATGAAAATAATATGAATTAGCTGACTCAAACATTAGATCAATCACTTCTTGAATAAATTAATGGTGACGTTTAAAGCTCTCAAGATTGGTGATATGGGTTTCAACAGAGCAGAGATCATTACTTTCATCAAGACTATGGGCATGCTTACCTGAGGCGTGCCGAAAAATTTGAGACCTAGGAATATTCGGTTTTGTATTCGACCACCTTGAACCCCCTTATATGTATATTGTTTATAACAAAGTAGTCATTATGATTGACCATTATTATGTGGGAAAGTAACGATATACTAATAATTGTACCTTTAAAACTTTTATACCAATACGTATAGCGGATGTGAATAATCAGTCATAGGAAGACTATCGTAATTAGTTAACTGTATATACAGATCCATTTTGATGAAAAAAGGAAATAAATCGTGCTCTGTGACACTTCAAACTAGTCGAAGAATTTCCATGCATATATATATATATATATATATATATATATATATATATATATATATATATAATGTTGGTGACGATTTGACACCACGAACATCAGTGACAATGTATCCTATATGTTGAGATGAGTGAAATAAGTACGAAAAATATTCATGTAGGAATTTGTTATAGAAGGCATTTCATGAGCAAATTTATCAACTAGTCGTTCGATTGCAGGTCTGTAAGGAAATGATCTTTGTATAACAACACCTTCAAATATATACGACTGATAAAATAAGACATAAACAAACCATGTTATTCAGTAGACAACGATTAAAAACATGGAAGCAGTGTGCTGGTGTGTACTGCAATCTCTACAAACCTCATCATTCTGATATTAATTATATCTTAGACTCAAAATATTAATATTAACAGTTGTATATTGTTTGAATATACTTTAGATCATTACAGGGATCCAGTGTTTTTTTGTCGTACCTCTTCAAAGCTCAGATAAACATCACTTCTGAAAAAAAAACAACATTTAAATAAGGTTGCCGAAATGTGCAAACGTGTTTATATCAAGTTACAATGAACAATAGAGTTAGTAACAAAGAATAGATCGCTCACACATGCATTCAACTCCGGCGGCCTGCTTGAATATCTGGGCTACCTGTTCCTTCGATCTAGATATTTCTTCAAGTTATCTGTTTTGTTGTTTGTTTTAGCACATCAATATGTCTATTGTGCTCACAATCTATTCGGGCGCGTTTATGAAAAGTTTACAACCTTTCGCTATACGGGATACAGAAAGGTACAATCAGCGACATCATGGTGACTGGCAATATGCAATGAAACGAATGAACATTAATCAAATGTGGATTACCGAATTCCTAACATCTAACTGGTCATCATTCGAAATTTATCGTCACAATCGATCAAGATATAAGGAAAAGAAACTTGTTGAAATACTTTATGCTGAGAATTCTATGTTGTACCAAAAGTATAATGTTGAATAAAGCTTCTTATAATAATAATAATAATAATAATTCTAAAGTACCAATTTTCACCAGAATGACTACGTAAATTGTGGTTATTTTCTTTATCATAATACAAAGCAAACATTTTCGGTTTGAAAAGGCGATTTCTACTGACTGTTTCCAACCTAAGTTATATGTACAGAAGGAAGTCATGATAAGCCTTTCTCCGCTATGGCAGTCATGATTGTGATCACATAACTTTTTTTTAAACATTTTCTCTTTTATACTTTCTTTCTATATTCTTTTGGAAAGTATTTGGTTCTAATTTGTGTTGAGTGGTTGTGTAATCTTTTATTATGTTCATTTCCATTACATAATCCATTTTTATGAAATCTGGGTATTATTAATCATAGGATCATCTCCTTTATTCTGTATTATCATTTTCCAAAATATAAATATCAATGACTCTTGACTTCACTTATTCATTCATCCTGTGTCCTCGTTCTTTTATTATCACTTCTCTTTCTTTTTTGAATATACATCTAAACTTAACTGACTAAAGTATAATGATTGAATTATTGAGTCAATTGAAGCTAGACCACTACGGAAAACCTGAAAGCACTGAACGACCGCGCAAACGCTTATCCTTTAGACTGGTGAGCCAGCATCCAACGGTTTAAGTCCCATGAGCGGGATCGTGGACGTGCACTACTGAGGAATCCCATGCTAGGACGAAACGGCCGTCTAATGCTTCCAGGTTGTTGATGATGATCTAGCTTCAATTGAGTCATGAATTCAACTATGAAATTACTAAAACCTTCACAAATCTCTTTTCTAATGACTAAAATATGCTTAACTGTTGTTTATTATCATATGACTTCATGTAATAACTTATTAAAAAAAGGAATACATTTTTAAATATCTTCAAAAGTCAATGTCTATCATTCACTTTCAATCAGAAACGTTTTCTACCAATTCAACTATTTCAATACAAGTAACATGAATGGGAATGATTTTAAATGATTACGTAAGATGTTCATGCAGCCACAACAACAAAAAAAAGGGAAAATTAATGTGGAGGAGGAGGGAAGGAATAAAAGTGAATAATTAAGAATCATCTTAATTATTTTTTTGATATTTTAATTTAAATTCTTAATATCCATAATACTTCTTTCAATATAATCATGTAGTCTTAACAATTCAGTTTACCTTGCACATATTACCTGTTGTGATACACAATACAATCACTATCTACATCATTATTATTTATAACAATTAATGATTGTTAGTCTATTATTTTGGATGGAAATAGTTTTCGGGTTTTTTTGTTTTTGTTTTGGAGAATGTGATCAAGGCATAATTATAGTTTCTAAGCAAAGATGGATAGAGGCTAGCAGTGGAATATAGAATGAGCGTTTCGCTTTATTAAGGATTCGTCATTTGTATGTACTTGTATCTTAGAGTTGATATTCAGTATCGTTCGCTTCTTATGTTATTGCGTTATCCACTTAGCTACTGAGTTCTGATAGACACTTGCTTGTACAAAAGGGGTGAAGTTTAAATTCATTTGGTATTGTTTACTTAGATCTTTTCATCGATGATTAGGACTTCAATTGATCAGTCGAGGCAATACGCACTGACGCACATTTGTCAATAAGAGACTGATCAATTCTAGCCCTAAACATCAATGGGAAGATTCAAGCAAACAACATCAAGTGAGAATTGAGTTAAAGTTTCAAAGTGTTTCATCCTATTAAGGTTACACCTTTGCTTACAATGCCTGTTAATAAGGGCAATATCGAGGCAATACGCACAGTATGCACATATGCCAATAAGAGACTGATCAATTGCAATCCTAAACATCAATGGAATGATTCACGTAAACATTACCAAGTGAATTTATAATTACAGTTTGTTTGAATAAAATGTTGTTAGATTTTTGCAAAAAAAGATTGTAGTTACTATGTCATTTTCATAGATTTTATTTTTAACTTCTGGAAAAATCAATTTATTTATTCTTTACAAGCCACATTTCGACTTTCTCACTTATTCAACTCTCCCTCTCGATGTGCTGTCACATAGCCACGTGCATACAACCGCTGTCAGCGAAATCCTACTCACTGCCTTCTTGCACTACGTGTGCTGTTTACGAAATCGAGAAGACAAAAGGCGAATATCCAGAGCCTTAACCGGGTCGATGGATATGGAGGATCCACCTAGAGGAGTTGGAAAACCCTCATTCCAAATCAATGGTGTATATGGGCCTCAGTATCCTGAGGGAACAAACGGCGTATGGACCAATCATTGGTCACCGGCTACCATGGAACTGCGTCTCTTTACGTTGCTCCACTCTCTTGTGGATCAGACTTTTAGGTTAAAGGGTCTGAGTGTGCCCCCCTAAGAAAAACACCTGCTTCAATTTAGGCACACGGGTAGTATCTCAGCCCTCACAAAAATCGAATGATTTATTTGGCGCATATCTATTTGGCGCCTTCTTGTACCTATGTTTATGTGTAAATAAATAATTCAATTATTAATCTTGACCGTTTATTATATGATCATATGTGTATTAATCACTCCGTCTATTCTACACATGTCTATAATTTAATTCTTTCTGAATATAAATTTTGAGTCACACTTGGCCAAAACGAGTTGACTTAGTGGACTTCTCTGTTGAACGTCTTATCATTTCTCCGATTGTCCATCTGGTTCAATGACAGTATTTAAAATGCATTCTCGTATTTGATTTATTTAATTTCATTATTCTCTAACGTGAATTAAGTCGATAAAAATAGACGAGGTTTGGTATCATGTATATTTCAATGACAATCAGCATCCAATCTAAATGGAGTCAATTATTAGGCCGCTAAAAGACAAAGCAATTTCACCTAAAAATCTGGATCATTTGTATACTGAATAACATAAAACAATTTTCAACGAAATGATTCACATTTCTCACGTACTTTTACTCACATTCATTTTATCGCTTTTTATTTAATTTCCAGGAATATAAGTTTTTTTGGACGTGGAGAGAACATACCAGCTCCCATCTGAAGTGAAAATTAAAAAAAGACACTACAGATGGATAGGACATACATTGTGAGAATAATCAAACTGCATCATGAGGCAAGCACAAACTTAAAATCATGAAATGAAATGAAGAAGTAGAAAACCAAGGAACATATTATATTAGGAGTTGGAAGCAGATATGGAAAGGATGTATAGTAACTGAAAAAACCGAGAAAAGATTGTCCAGAACAGAGTTGGATAGGGAATGCTCATGAGCATACTACGCTCCTTCACGGGAGGTAATAAGCCTGTATATATATATATATATATATGTATATATATATATATATGTATATATATATATATATATATATATATGTAAAAGCGTGAGACTATTTTTATTATTTCACTGTAAATAATAGATTCTCAGCTGAATGTCATTTAGTTATCGTAATATGTTTTATTTATTTAAGTATTCTCACTGTTGACTGTATTCAGTTCGCGTATTCTTCAATATCTAGAAGCCCTACAAACACGTTTTATCCTATTATAAAAGCTTATAGCAGTTTGTTCATATAACCGTCAAGTAACTCCCTTATTAAGTGTACACTTTGTACGGTTCAAGATTAATCTTGCATTATATAGTCAAAGCCCAGCTTTATTCACAATCCATCATTACAATCATACAATAGTCTGAATGTAGGAAATAGTGTGTTTTACACTTTCAGGGTAGGTCTTTTAGATGGTTACTAACAACTAAAAATCAATCTGTCATAAAAACTATATATATTTCACTTCTGAAAAGCTCCAATTACAACCAAATAAACTCATGTTTATCCATAGTAACATAGTATTGGTGCATTTATATTAAAAGATATTTTATTTGAAGTGTCATTCATGAATACGATTCAAGCAAAGATGGTTAGTGGTTAGCAGATAAATCCAAAACGCATGTTTCGTCCTATTTGGGACGCGTCATCTGGATGTACCCGGATCTCAGAGTTCATGTTCACCCTGAGAATCAAACCCACTACCGTTCGCTTTAAACGTCATCGCGTTATCCACTTAGCTACTGAGTCCTGTTAGCTTATTATTTAAGCGAATGGGGTGAAGTTTTAAATTCATGCGCGTCATGGATTCCAGTGCAAACCACTGTTCATCTTTGCTTATAAAGCTTGTGACTTAAAGCAATATTGAGGCAGTCCGCAAAGGATGCACATATATCAACAAGAGACTGATCAATTACAGTCCTAAATAACAATAGGAAGATACAAGTAAACAACACCAAGTGAATATGATCCAAGTTTTTTTTTGTTAAATCTGAACTCAGCTATACAATATAGAAAACATTTATAAATGGTATATTGCAAATTTCACTAAAAATGCAAACTACACTTCAGTTATTTTCACTCTGATATAACCTAGAAATGTTTCAATCATTTCAAATTACATAAAAACAATATAGCTAATCCATAGGAATTATCTTTAATGTTTTTAACTAATGGACATGTTTATAAACTAAAGTTGCCAATTCTAATTATAAGTCTTATCAATCATACTTAAAACAAATTCATTACATAATTTCATTTGAATAGAACAGTTGTATTTTATTATTCATAATTGGAATACAGTTTCTGATCAGTTTTGTCGATTGAACGCTATACTTGTTATCTCTGATCGTCACTGATTGTTGTGTCGGAAACGCTTAGCATTTATGCTAGAAATGACGGACTTTTGCAATTCCAACAACTTGAAATTTAGAACACAAAGACCCTAAAACACAACGACGATGATAACGATATCCCCTAGTCAAAAATACACTCATTTATATATTAACTGTACACACACTTTGATTATTAATTAGGTGAGTTTTTCATAACTCCTCCTGCAGCCCCTCTGGGGCTACTGCCAGTTCCAATGCCGGATAAAGGAGAAGGGTCGGGTATGGAGTTAGCGACCTTATCCCGTAGAAAACGAACTCGCTAAAAAACGCTAATCAGAAGGTAAGTAAGGGTTTTTTGTGGTATTATAGTAATTTCGATGATTGAGATCACGAGCCAATTGAAGCAAAACCACCATAGAAATCCTGGGAGCACCGGACGGCCGTTTATCAATGTCGAGTGCTATGTAGTTAGCCATCAGTGAGATTTGCAGATAGTTGCATGGATCTGAGTTCAGTGTTTGAAGTATTTAGTGTTTACGCGATAGACTAAGGACTCTCAATTCTAGCCTTTCTATTTAGGTTCTATATCCGGGCAAAATAATTGTTCAATGCTTCTTAATATTCAGTAGTTGTTTAGATAAGGAAAATCCATGAAGTTTACTATATAAATATAGCCTTTCCATTCAAATTACTTAAAGAAAATGAAATCCGAAAAAGACAACTTTAGACTAATTAAAAACCGTGATCTGCTTTTTTATCGCTTTAGCAAAGATAAGCTTATTCAAGATAAGAAAATTATGACATAATCAGTAACTTAGTAATTCTATCAGTCTATCAGTTTCAAAAAGTTTGTTATGTTTGCTTGTTTATAATTTTAATCGATTACTTATGAAATTAAAAACTGCTAACAAGTTGTATAAGCAAACATAGATAGCGGATAGCAGTGGAATCCAGTTTGACACGCGCTTCGTCTTATTTGAGATGCGTCAGTTGGATGTACCCGTACCTCAGAGCTTATGTTTACTCTGGGACTCTAACCCATTACCATTCACTTTAAACGCCACCGCGTTACCTATTTAGCTACTGACGAGTCCCAAATAGGACGAAACGTGCGTCAAACTGGATTCAACTGCTAGGCATCATCCATCTTTGCTTATAATACTTATGATTTTAGTTAATATCGGGGCAATCCGTACAGGATGCACATATGCCGATAGAGAGTGATCCATTGCAGTCCTAAACATCAATGGTAAGATTCAAGTAAACAGTATCAAAGATGCCAACAAGTTGGTTTTGATTTTACTGTTTGTTATTTTATGAACATTTTATTACTCTGTTGCACATTAAACTATCAAATGTGTACGAACGATTGGTGCAAGCGTTTAGTGTTTACGTATTGTGTGAAGGTATGTTATTTTCCGTTGATATCGTAATCAATTGTAATTGATCAGTCTCTTTTGGTATGTAAGTATGCGAAGTGAATTTCCTTGATACTGTTTTATTGTCACATCATCTAGTAATGCTGGATAGTGGCTAGGACTGGAGTCTCGAGTTGTTATTACATTATGTTTGAGACTCATTCGGTTAATGCAGTGGTTTCATCTCCCTGTCGTTTAAGTTAAGAACTACATTCAATCAATCTTTATTAGGATATTTGCATCCTGAACTATATGAGGATCAACACTGGAGAGCAGGTAGATTCACTTAGCAAGTCCCATCTAGAATAAAATAATCATTGAATACAGTTCGTATATTTAGTTGATGGAAAAACTCTGAAACTAGAGTGCATTTGTAAGCCACTAATTGATTTTGCCACTGATACTTTTTACAGTTGATGGAATACTGGCTAGTGTTCACTGTAACGTATGTCATGTTCTTCGTCGTGCTGCTGATTGAATTCTATCAATCAAGTTCAACATGGTTTTTATTTTAAGTGATCTGATATCGCATGTATTACGATGCGATTTAAGATGGTGTTTAGAGAAGGGAACACTTGATTTAACTTTCGTACTATTTACCACTCGTTAGCAAGCTATTCCTCTAATCATGCGAGAACTGACACCTCGTGCCAGAAACCCTGCTCTACTAAATCCAGGTTCACAAACAATTTCGAAATTAAAGTCACCTTTAGAAATGAATTTACTTTTGCCAAAGTGTAGTCATTTGAAAACTGAGAATAGTAAACCGTGCGGATCAGTATTCTAGTCAACTGCTGTTTGCTGAGAGTAATTTAGAGTGATTAGCAGTTATAGATGGTAACTAATTTACCTCACAAGCCATTGAGTTTAAATTAAGTGAGTTGGACATGAACTGACGCCATTATAGATAATAACGCAGAAAAGAGGAAAACGACAAATAAAGGTTTATTTTCATTCATAATTAATCACAAACTATGTATCAATATGCCAAATTTTTACCAATCATATTCACAATGACTGGCAATTTAAATCTGAATGTAGATTTCACTTGGTGTTGTTTTACTTGTATCTTCCAATTTTTATTTAGGACTGCAATTGATCAGTCTCATGTTGGCATATGTGCATCCTGTGCTGATTGCATTGATATAGCCTTAAGTCACAAGCTTTTTACGCAAAGATGGATAGTGGCTACCACTGGAATCGAGGACAGGATGCATATATGCCAACATGAGACTGATCAATTGCAGTCCTAAATAAAAATTGGAAGATACAAGTAAAACAACACCAAGTGAATTCAAACTTCACCCTATTGCACAAGCAGGTGGCTATCAGGATTCAGTAGTTAAGTGGATAACGCGATGGTGTTTGAAGCGAACGGTACTGAGTTCGAATCCCCCAGTGAATATCAACTCCGGATGCAGGTACGTTCATATGACGAGTCTCAGATAGGACGAAACGCGTGTCAAACTGGATTCCATTGCTAGCCACTATCCATGTTTGCTCAATAATTCTGAATGTATTTAAATTGACTAACAATCCAAATACATTACATGGGAACGAACATGAAATGTGAGCGAGATATATAAGTGATACATTTTTTTCAATTAAATCTTCTTTTTACACATAATGTTGATTGGAATGGGTTACAGACAAGGTTGTTTCAAAAACATTTGCATACAATCGATAATATGCCAGAAACTTTCACTATTCGTAAGTAATCGAATTGACTCAAGTTTTCACTATCCGGTAACAACTCATCTGTAATATACATGATATTGGCTGTGGAGGCTCAATTCATGAATTCTCGCCTTTGAGTTCGAAGAATTGGGTATTGGATCTGTTATTTCCTCGACGTCAAGAATGAATATACGATTGTACTAATTTATTTTACTCTATTTCTTTTCATAGTTTTCATATCTCTTCTTTATTGATTATAAACACATCTTTAACTATGTATTTGCTATCAAATATTCTTTTCAGTTTGTAGTTGTAGAGACTGTAGAATTTCATTGAAATCATGAACCAATCAATGTTAGACAATCATTGTAAACCTCTAAGCACTGGATAGTGCTTTCGTTCTTGTATGCGACATCTCAGAATCGCGCACCCATAACCTCGCATAAAAGACTCGAACCCAGGACCTTCTGTCTTGCGCGCGTTCGCTTAATCTATAGATCACTGAGCCTGCATCCAGCTGTGGAGTTTAGTCGTGTCGAGTGTTATGCAGCTGCTCACCAATGACAATGGAAGATGGTTGTGTGATATCGTGGATTGGTTAAAGTTAAGACTGTTGGATCCCGGCCTAATGGTCTGAAGGTTAAGCAAACGCGCTTGAGACCGAAAGTCATGAGTTCAAATCGCGCGTGTGGAATTGCATATGTGCACTACTGAGGAGTTCCGCAATTAAGACGAAAGAGCTATCTAAAGCTTCCAGGTTTTCAACGGTGCTCCAATATTGAACGGTTCATGATTTCAATGAAATGTTTTTTCTTAGGTTTATTCTTCTATATCTAAGCTTGCAACCTTAAGTCAAAATATTTTCTCATGTTATTACTTTTTTAATTATTCTAACTTGATCACTGGGGCTTGTGGTAAACAAAAATGAATCACTGTCGTTATAAAATCAGCTAATGACTATATTTGTCATCTTTTTATCAGTTTGTACTTTAAAAGTATTACAAGTTATGTAATCATATTTCATTACCATTATTGACACAAAAATAACCTTGATTGGTTATAAAATCTCTTTTAAATGTATATAGATTCGTGTATAATCTGAGGATGACCTAAACATAATTGATTAACTGATTCATTTACTTGACCTATTCTTCATTAAACGATCAGATAAAATAATAGGCGACAAATAATTGACAGTCATATCATTTCATGCAACTTACTTTCAGCTAAAACTGTATACATGTGAAAAACGTGATGAATATATAATGGTCAGAATGGGTTTTGTGAAGATTTCCAGAAATTTCACTTGTTGAAATCACGAGTCAATTGAAGCTAGACCGCCATGGAAAACCTGGAAGCACTGGACGGACGTTTCGTCCTACTATGGGACTCCTCAGTAGTGCGCATCCACGATCCCGCAACCCGCGGGATTCGAACCCAGGACCTATCAGCCAGGTCTGTTGTGAGATAGTAACTCACTGAAGACAATGGTGTACGGTGGCGCAAATTCGAGGATTGGTTGAAGTTAGACATTACCACCGTTGAATTCTGGTTGGCTCATTGGTCTAGTTGGTTATGCGCTTGGAGCGAGACTGATAGGTCCTGGGTTCGATTCCCGCGAGGCGGATTTGTGGATGCGCACTGCTGAGGAGTCCCATACCAGGACGAAACGGCCGTCCAGTGCTTCCAGGTTTTCAATGGTGGTCTAGCTTCAATTGACTCATGATTTCAACAAATGGAATATATAATGGGACAAAATGAAATTGATTTTAAATTCAGTGTCAAAATGAGATAAATTGTTTTGATATATTGAATAGAATGAAGAATAAAAAAACGTTTTACGATTGTGATTTTTATGCAGACATAGAATAGTACTACTTGTACTACATGTACAAACGGACATAAGTAGTATGTATCAGGAATTGAAAGTCGGCTTTTTTAGTGGCCTTAAATTTGACTCTACTTGGATCGTATGATCGTTATCGAATAATTGCTGTCGAAATGTCTTTGCATAAATCATCAAATTAACTCGTGTTAGCGAGTAACGGAACTAACTTAGCCAAATATGAGAATGAATTTCGAATACGTATATTTCATATAATCGTTGATTCAGACAAACGATCGAAGAAACCACACGAAGAAAGTGAGGAGAAATGACACACTGTGGAGAGGGCATATAAGACAACTCGATTTAACAAAGCATGAATCGATATTTGTAGTCAGACAGCAATAAGTTACAGACATATGATGAGTAAGATAAGAAATACACGCACTTAAAAACAGTCAAGGTTGATAAGTGGGTAAGTAACATTGTCAAAATGCGACTCAAGAAGAATGAATAAATTGATGTGTCGGGAAGCAAGAATAATCTATACGGGCTTGACGCGGCGACCAACACAACAGATTCTTACGGAGGGGAGAGGAAAATAAAGAAAAAAGAAAAAAGAACAAAAAACAGTCAAAATTACAGCAGGAAAGAAAGAATAATAGATTTTGTCAGGTATAGCTGAAGAAAAATGGCCAGCAAATGATGCATCTAGTTTATTGTTTTCATATTTTTTAAATACAATATGTGATTTTGTATGACACAGTGATGTCTTGTTGTTTGAATGCTGTTTTTTATATTTGGTCGTCGCTGATTGTTGTATCACAAACGTTTATCACTTATATTCGGAACGAGGGACCTCTGAAATTTACGCGACACGAAAGTAAGAACACAAAGACTGGTATAAGTGAATATTTATTCACCCCAAAACGCGATCACAACAACGACCATGGTCAAACAGTAAGTTGGTTAGCGTTATCCAAGTCTTCGTTCACTACAGTTAATCAAAAAGGAAATATTTGAGATCACGTAGAGAAAACTCAATCTGTCTTGCTATATATTCAACGTTAGGAATAGATCTAACTTTTAACTTATTCATGTTATGCTTAGATTTATGTATTATTCAGTAAGTACAAATACAGAAAGGACACATGGAATATCTTAGTGAAATTGATCCAACTGTAGTACATTTGTAGATAATTATTAATACAACGTATCAAAAGAGACAAGAATCCTTTGATATAAAAATCTACTGAGATATAAATTTACTTATAAGCTGACTAGATGACTATTGGAATTATTATGAATATTTTGTTATTGTTTCCTCAAGTAAATATTATATGAAAACTCCTAGAACAGTTTAAATGGTTTGAATTATTTTTTCTGGTTCGCGTGTTTTTAGAGAGTTAATTTTCTATGGAATGAGGTCACTAACCTCATGCATAATCATTCTTCTTTATCTGGGCTTGGTACCGGAAGTAACCCCAGAGGGGCTCCTGGAGACGTTACTCAACAAAACATAGGCCTATCAATACGTGAACTATTTTACGAACTAATTTAAGTTAAATGACAACTGAAAACCAGGAAGAACTAGAAGACTGTCGTTTCTTAGTGTAGAACTCGTCAGCAGTATGCCTTCATGAAAATAACAAGGATCGAAGATGGGATCTTTAGGGTAACTTATGATTTGTGTCTGCCTCCTAATATGATTTAATCCATTTAGTTATGATCACTCAATAGAACTGGATGAATTATCTCTGAAATTTAGTTATATGTACCTATATGTCGACCATAATCATATCGCATTGTGGAGATTGTTAGTGAGTGTGCAATATCGTAAGCTGATTGAAGGTGGACGTACAAACGCATCATCAGAAACGAAGTCAAGTACAGAAACCAATTAATGGACCATTCCACTGTATATGGAAGACATCAGAAATTACAATGAGATTATTGAAACTGTTTGTAATGGGTGGAGCACACAAACCAACAAAATCACTTCAATCAATCATATACAAACCAAAAAACAAAAACCGAACATCATCAACAAAGTAAACTGTTCCGAGTATGAAAAATACTCCACCGGACAAAATGGACACCCCTTCACCTTCGCTCATACGAACAACAGTTAGTGGTGAAACATCATGACACATCTTCACTTATATCAATGCACATGGACAACTGTGGACACACATTCAGCTGGGAAAATGTTGAAATCTTGGATAGAGGCGATAATAAATGCACCAGAGAATTTTTAGAAGCTTGACCCTCGGATCAATCAGCGATCAACAAACACATTGAACTCAATTAAATTTATCAGCTAATCAGAAAAGTCATGAACAAATATAGAACCAAAAAGCAAATCTATAAGTGAAACTATCATAATAAAGAGGTGGACAATGACAGGTTAAAAGTCAACAATAAACAATCAAGATCGAGGTATACAGGACAAGGTGTGAGTCATATGTGATGGAATTCTCGTTCTTAACTTCTACCTGATGTTTGTGCTGGTCATGTCATTCAGAATAACGATGAAACATCCACGATCAAACTATCCAACTCAGACAACAAAACTCTACTAAAATTTGTAATCTATATATACAAACTATAGTAAAGTATTAATTTTAAGTGTTAACTAATCAATTCAAACGTTCACTTCACTGTTCATTCATTACTCCAAACACCCAAAATATTGTTTCCACATTTTTCATCAATTCAATTTGTAACTAAATAACAATCAAACATTTCGGTGTGATTCAAACAAAACATCTTTAGTCTCTTCAAACATTCTATGTGTTTTAACTATTCATGCATGTCACTAACCAAATGAAGTAACACCCATGAAACAATGGATCGTATTAATTTATAAGAGAAAAGAGTAAACTAAACGGACAATTACACTGTCTTCGCTTTAACATTCATTGCATGTTTGAAATAATTGCACTAAGCTGTATTGAATTGATGAACAGAAAAAAAAAACAAACAAAAAAAATGAAACAGTTCTAATTGAATCTGTCTAACATCATGGTAACTGTCATGACCAGTTATTCAATTGGCGGAAATTCTTAATTATGCATATTTGAGATTTTTAGAAACAATAAATGATTATCAATGTTCATGCAACTTGTCTTCCTTTTCTTACACGATCAAACTCATTTTTTCATTCATTCATGATATAAAACAAAATTAAATCAGTTGAATTACATTCAGTGTTTCTTTCATCTAATGCTTCGTTAGCTTTACTTTCATGTTGGCCACAATCAGGTGGTGATTTGAAGCTACGTCAGCTCCTCTCACTATTCATAAGGTCTTCAGTTGACCTTGTGAATTTTTTAGTGATACAGATACAATTGATCTGGTTCTATGTAGTGTGATCTGGTGGGACCCAAGTGGGTTTGTGTATGAGTGTTTGTGAGGGACTATTGTGCCGTGTATAACCATTCTGTTGAATACAAATTAATAAACGAATCTTTCATCATTCTCATCCTTTCTCAAAGTCAGTCCATGTCGTCCTATGATATCTTCATACTAATCTTTATCATCGTCGTCGCAATCGTTAGTGGGTGTATAACACTGGATAACATTCATTATGATCCCCTCTTTCTTTCTTTTGAATGATGCTTTGAGAATAAGCTTTTTGTTTTCTAGACGGAAAAAAGTGCTTTTCCTCAAGCTTTAAGGCATAAAATAATTTAATTTACTTGGAGAGAAAAGTATTTTATCGTTTACTCAAAAAATAGCTTTGTCAACCACAGGAATGTACTTTTTCATTCCATTGTAACTCGATTTTTAATATATTCTACTACTGAAAACAAATTATTCTGTATCAGTTGGTTAGCGTAAGTCGTACTAGTTGGTATTTATCACTAAAGTATACCTTTTATTCAAGATTATCTGTTGACTAGCTCCAGCAGCTCAAAAGTTTGCATGAGATTTCCAAGCAAGCTAATAGCCATAATAACAGTTGATCGATATAATTATATCAGCACTGAAAGCGTTTGAGCGAAGAGAAAGAAATAGATAAGCATAACACTGGTCATTATCCGGAGGTAGAAAAATCACGGTACTATCAGATAAGCATCTTAAATTTTATTGAATGTTGCTGAAATCATTAACCAGTATAAATAAGATGACCATTTAAAAACAAGAGACGACGTACATATCTCTCATCATGGTATTGGATTCTTCATTAATGTACATTCACGTCCTTACCACCGGTGATCGGACCCATAATCCTCAGTTACGAGCACCAAACCTCTTGACCACTGAAGCAAGGTACAATGATGAACAAGCTAAATTACAATTAGTCCGAGTTACTGAGATACCATCCGCACCTGACAAGGTTGGACTCCACCACCTATAGCTTCTCACTAGAACTTATTCACTAGTAGACACATCGTAATTATCATTATAGGAAATATTAAAGTGATTATGATTCATTAAGACATCTTGCAGCTGGTCGTGGATGTGTACTATTCAGCATTTCCATACTAGGTTCCATATGTGCAGTGCTTCCAGGTTTTTAATGATTCTCTAACTTGGGTCTGTTCATGACCTTAACAAGATTAGAAAATCGCTGTACAAAAAAATAATGAATTGTATGCACTACTACCTGCACACAGATTGCCAGTAGTATATTTATGAATAAAACTGAACGGCATAATTATTTTTATATTTGTTTCAACACAAATTTATATGGATTCCATAGGGGAAAGACAAGTGGTATTTAATTTACAATCTTGATATTAGTTGTATTTTATCATAGGAAGAATGTTATTGTACAATCTCAGCGAATGAATTCGAAGTAAGCCAAATGATTCATCTGGCAATCTGATCCAAGATTTTTCAAGGAATTATTCGATACTTGGACCATATTGCTAGATGAAACATTGGATTTACTTCAAATTCATTCTCTGACATTTTATAAATACCTTCTCCTTTAATGTCTCACATAAAATCGGCACCCAAATACTATGAAACCGTTCAATCAAATTTAGATGAAATTTTTTATAAATTCTAGTCCCCAAATGCCCTAGTACGGTCGAGGGTGGGTAGAAGGTGCTCTCCCTCTTGAAATACTCTCAAATGACCACGCGAATATAGCCGTTGTTAGGCAAGTCCTACTCACTACCTTCTCAAGGCGCGGTTGTTGTTTATGAAATCAAGAGGACAAAAAGCAAATGTCCGGAGTTTTAAATTAATTGTTGGACACGGAAGGTCCACTTAAGGCAGTTGGAAAACACAGATTCTAAACTGATGATCTGAATCGGCTCAGGAATTCTGAGGAACAAAATGGCTTGTGGGCTTATTCTTGGCCGTCGGCTACAATGGGACCGCATCTCCTGTCATTGCTCCAATGTCCTGTAGATCAGACATTTAGGTCGAATACTCTGAGGGGTTTGACCCAATAAGCAAACCACCTACTTTGGTCTGGGCACACGGGTAGTAACCTACCCGTTACATAAATCGAATGATTTTTATGGCGCATATCTATTTGGTGCCGCTTTTTACCAATACTTAGGTGTTCAATTAAATAAATAAACAAATTCTAGCGATACTACTTTATTTCTAGTTGTTTTTCCCCTAATTATGTATACATCTATCCATCTATTTCACTTATCTACAAAATTACATTTATTCCCTCTTATTGTTATTTAAAATCTAACTCGGTTTCACATTCTAAAGAGATAAGAAAAAGTCTCATCTTAAATCATTTAGATCTTTCATGATTCATTCCCAGTTATTATTCTTTCTTTAATTATTTCTTCTTCATTTTTTTCGCTTTTCGATTATTTTCATTGTAACTTATAAAGTTTGAATTAATTTTTCTGGTAAGTGTTTTTTTTAGGAAGTTAATTCTCTACGGGATGGGGTCGCTAACCGCATATCCAACCTTCGTCCTTTACTCGAGCTTGGAACCAGAAGTAACTTTAGAAGAGCTACAGGCGGGGTAAGGCCAAAGAACACATTATGTTGGGTAATAGAAACCGATATGAAAAAGATGAATAACAACTAGAAAGAACTGGAATAGATTGCCCAAGACAGGGTTGGATGGAGAATGCTGGTAAACAGCCTATACTCCTTCATGAGTAGTAACAGGTGTAAGTAAGTAAGTAAGTAACTTAAAGTTTTTAGTGATTTTGTTTCATCGTCATCATCATAATTGAAAGTAAACAATGTGAATAAGTTTTGTTTACATTGTCTATAAAACAAACAAACTAAATTAACCGTTTATAGTGAATAAGTCAATGTTATTTATATTTTCATAAGTCACACTTAATTCCATACATATATATATGCTCTGCAAATTATTTACTACTAATAATCAGTATAGAGTTGTGAAGATTGTTTGAATTGATTTTAAATCTGATATGTGAGAACATGAAAACACACTGTTGAGGGACCCCATACCTGGACGAAACAACTGTCTATTACTTCCAGACTTTCAACGGTTGTCTAACATTAGTCAATTCATGATCTGGTTGTATAGAACATAATCTCATATAATCTCATTCGATACTGAATTGATTTCGATTATCATGATGAATATAATCATCAAATTGAATAGTAACCATTGTTCCGAATAAAATAAAACAGAGGTTTATTTGTCAAAAACGACAAATCTAATTTCATTTATTTCTATTATTTTTTTCTCAAACATCTACTCAGAATGTATGTAATAAAAGAAAGTAGAAATGAGTTATTCCATAATAGTTCTCCTTATGCATTGATATAAATTCCCTTGAGTTAATGTCTAATATTAGCCAGAGAATTAGATTTCTTCCTTTCTTTTTTTCTTTTTTTCCTCTTTACTTGATGAGCAATACAAAAAAAAAGACGCAAGAGGAATATTACGATACTACTATTTATTCATCAAGTTTTTTTTCCTAGATGTTTTTCTCTGTTTTTTTTCTTTCTCTTCGTCTTTTATTCATTCCACATTATGCTTCAAGCTTTTCTACTATTTTTCATTCATTATTAGACATAAATAAAAAATGAAATTGGGCAAAAATATAAAATGAAATTAATTTGTCTTATATTTATAGTAAATATAAGACCAAGTTGAATGAGAAAAGAAAAATAATAGAATTTTGTATTTCATTATGTTTCTTATATGTTTACTGTTTGTTTGTTTGTGTTTGATTGAGATCACGAACTGATTGATGTTAAGCCACTGTTGAAGACCTGGAAGCACTGGACGGCCGTTTCATTTTATTGTGGGACACCTCAGCGGTGCACATTCACGAGCTCGCTCGCGGGATCAGAACCCCGAGCTTTCAGTCTCGTGCGCGAACGCTTAACGTACTGGACCACTGAAGCAGCATCTAATGTAGGTAGTGTCTAACATCAACCAATTCACGAAATTGCGCGACCATCTTTCATTCTACTGATGTAGATACCTGTCTCTACCCAACACGGATTAGCTTCACTGGTTTGTTTTGTTTGCTTGTTTTGAATTCTAGTGGATACATCATTATGTAATGAATGAGAACTCAGGTTAGGATAAACTAATTTCAAATATCTGCCGTATCAATTTCTTGGTATTTGATTTGCCTACCGTAAAGATTACGGGTAACGGGGAATAAGGTTTCGCTTCTGAAATGGCTACCACATCCAAGGACTGCAGCAGTCGCGAAAATTACCCGCTACTGGCACGGGGAGTTAGTGACAAAAAACACAGATACGGGACTCAATTAAGGCTCTGTAGTTCGAATGATTACAATTTAAATCCATTATGAAATATGAAAACCATACATTAACTTCTTCATTTTCACATCTTCCATCGATTGTCCTTCACATCCTTCATGATTCTTCCATTTCTAAATTCTTTTATGTGTCCTTTTCTGTATTCAACAGTTCAATCTTCTCAACCTTCTTTTGACAGGTATTTCACTTCTGATTGGTGTTACGTACTACTTATATCTGTCAATATAATTAGCATACACCGAAATTACATTCTTGAGTTATTCTCGTTAGTTCGTCTAACGGAATTAAGTAAATTAAAGAAATCAATTCGTTACATCATATGTGTTATTGTTTTTTCTTGATACGTATTGCTGAAAAGAACTCACAGTAGTATTAGCTTATAATACTACCTCTGACATGTTCAGAGACATTTATTTAAATTGAAGCGGACATTTCTAAGAATATTAAATCCTGTGTATTTGGGAAGTTGTTCTCTCAGTGTTTGGTTTCTATAAGATGACAAACGTTTGTTTATATTTCCATTTATTCTGTTTGCCAAATTCTGTTATAAAGGAGAATCTTTTGTTTTAGCAAACGAATTTTCAATTCTTATTGTGAAGGTTGTGAAAAGGTATGAATTCTTTTGTGATGATACACCGAAAGAAGTAAAAACAGTCATCGAAAACCTGATAGAGTTGAGCAGCTGTTTCATTCAAATATAATGTGTCTCAGCTATGTGTAACACCGACTCTTCTATTACAAACCAAGTTTCATCTGTTAGAAAGGAAGACAGAATGCTGATCATTTAATGGTATGCAATGATACGATTCGGCATGATGTTGACTGCTGAAGAGAACTACTTATAGACAGTAGGCTCAAAAGAATTTGCGATTAAATGACGACATCACTCAATAAAAGAATATCTTCGTCCTATTATATGTAAATTATTCGCATCACATGTCATATCCTATTGATCAATATCAACATCGTAGTTTATTCAATCTTCTATGACTACAGTCATAGTTTCAAAGATCTAACTCCAGTCCATCAACATCACCATCCACATCTTTATCGTCGATTTAATATATCACAACTTATTTCTATTTCATCAAAGCCTATTATTTACTCTTCATTTATAGTCTTGGTTTATCTTTACTTTTTTCATTTGACGCTTTCAGTTTTGTCTTTTTATTCACTAACTTCGTTGAGTGAGACTACAATGACTTATAAGTATTTGACTGTCTACTGTAGGGCTTAATGATTTTGATTCTAATTATTTGAAGACAGAATATTTAACATTGTTTGTTGGTATTATTTTGTATTTCTTATAATTTAATCAATTCGATGAGACTATATTTTATGGAGGACCTTTGAATGAGACTAAATAACCTCGAGAATGTCCATCTACTAACTAGAATCAGGATTATAAACCATGATGAGGATTTAGAATTATGATTTACTGTTGATGTCCAGGGTTAAGAATTAGATTTAGAGTTTTCATCACTAACTGACATCAAGTATAATGCTAAAATGATATTTTGCCTATTGTATGGATAGATTTCTCGTGAAACTCCAAGACTCATTATCCTATATCTGGTTGGTACATCAACATACATCATTGGAAATTGCTGTTAGCTGCATTAGAACAATTCGATGATCATAAAGTACCTTTTTTTTAAAATACCAATTTTAGATTTATTCATGTTTAAATAGTATGGCGAAGGTAATCAGACAAATAGCACTTTATTGTTCTACAATCGTTCTACGTAATACCGATATAAATATTGACTTTAAAGAAATGGAATTGTTGATTAGATTTCGATTGATTCTTTTGTATCACTTACGTTTAGCACAATCTTTATGCAGTTTAATTCTGTAAAATGGAAAAAAGAAACAATATTATGGATAGAAGTGCAAAGGAACGACTAACATGAGTCGCAGCTGAATAAGTCGTTTAAAAATCTCGTAAGAGCACACGAATTAACCCAATAGTTACAACATAAAGAAGAAAAAAACAGATAATAGACAATTAACACTCGGAACAAAGTGTCCATATATGTGTTCAGAATAGCAGAAGTAATTCATCTTGTATTGAACAATAACGCTTGGATTACTTACTTACTTACTTACTCACGCCTGTTACTCCTAATGGAGCATAGGCCGCCGACCAGCATTCTCCAACCCACCCTCCGCCTGGAGTCCCTCCGGGGGCTACTGCCGGTCCCAAGCCCGGATAAAGGAGGAGGGTTGGGCATGAGTTTAGCGACCCTATCCCATAGAAAACTAACTCACTAAAAAAACGCTAACCAGAAAAAATTATCCAAACCTTTTAAACACTTGGATTAGTGTTATTAAACAATGTTATATAAGGTAAAATCACGATAATTATCTATTATGACCAACTAAAAGTCATCTACTGATGATAATTGTAAATAGGAATGGAACATATTTTGATCCTCACCTTTCTATGAAAATCTTTCTCAAAGTGTTGTCATTAAATTCCATTAGAAGCATTTCAAACTGATATTTTTAGGGTTTAGATAAGAATACTGAAGAGCATCATCTTCTTGTCTAGCTCATTAATGAAGGATTGAAAACCCACTCATTACAATATTCTTCTCCACATCAAACTGAACGAAGTATAAGTCTAATGGCAAGATGAAAAGAATGTAAACTCCACTTCAAAGACTTTGAATGAAACCATTTCCCTTTATTAAATCTCATAATGAATCAACATCATGTATTACTAAGTAATTTCATTGTATTTATTGGTCATGTAAATTAGATGATCACCACCGCCAGTTCAGTACATTCGAACTCATACGTTAATCGACGATTCAACATGATTTATAATTAATTGTACATTGTAATTTTATTTTCGTAATTAGTATGATCAGTGCTATTTGGATAAAGTAATATCCATCTAGAGTTCTAAATATTGAGTCAAACCTTTTTAGTTTTATTCCTTTTCAATAAGTTGCAAATAGAAACGTATTCTTTAGTTATAACAATCAGCCATAAGGACGGGAATCGAAGCATTTTAACAAGTGATTGTAGATCTACACATTCAAAACTAGTTAGTTTTATACTGTTATCTGAAAGGGGTCTTGTGAATATTATAGTAATTTAATGATTGAGTTCATGAGTAAATTGAAGCTAGACCATTATGAAAAACCTGGAAGCAGTAGACGGTCGTTTCGTCCTAGTATGCAACCTCTCAGAAATGCGCATCTACGATCCCGCTCGCAAGATTTGAACTCAGGACCTATCGGTCTCGTGTGTGAACTCTTGATCTCCAGACTACTGACTCATGAAATCAACTATTACTGTTACTCCTAATGGAGTATAGGCCGCCGACCAGCATTCTCCAACTCACTCTGTCCTGGGCCTTCTTTTCTAGTTCTATCCAATGGTTGTTCATTCTTCTCATTTCTGTCTCCATTTCTCTTGCACCCTTTTCCGCCGTCATTGCTAAATCTTCCACATATTTACGTTTGTCAGTTCTGATGCTCCTCTCCACTTGCTTGTCTACTTATGTGTATTCAGCTTGTGCCTTGGGTTTTTCTGCCCTTGTTCGACTGGTATTGATTGTTGCCTTCTTGTTCCTTCTTTCTTGAATCTTATCCAGTGTATCAACAGTGATCCATTCCTTGTGATGGTGCTTCTCGTGGCCCAGGACCTCATGACATGATGAAGTGATTGCCTCTTTGATCCCCTTCCAGTTGCTCTCTACAGTAGTTCCTTCTCCATTGAGTTGATCATGAAAGGCCTGGAACTTGTTGCTGAGGACTATCTTGAACTTGTTGAGTTTGTTAGTATCCTGAAGAAAGGACGTATTGAACTTTTGTGATATTGTCCGCCCAGTTGTCCAGTGCTTCTTGAGTTTCAATTTCATCTTGGCGACCAGCAAGTGATGATCTGATGCTATATCAGCTCCTCTCTTGGTTCTCACTTCCTCTATAGTCCTCCTGAACGTTTTGTTGATGCAAATATGGTCGATTTGGTTTTGTGTATAGTGATCCGGTGAAGTCCATGTGGTTTTGTGTATGCGTTTATGTGGGAATATGGTGCCGCCTGTGACCAGCTTATTGAAGGCACATAGGTTTGCAAATCTCTCACCATTTTCGTTCCTTTCTCCCAATCCGTGTCGTCCCATGATGTCCTCATATCCGGTTTTGTCCATTTCAACCTTGACACTTAAATCTCCCATCAGAATGGTCAGGTCCTTTGTTGCGCACTTCTCGACGGTTGACTGGAGCCCATGATAGAAGTGATCTTTGATGTCTTCATTGTAGTCGCCTTTTGATTATAATCATCATCTGCTCACTGATGACTGGGTTTAAGAGGTATTTCCCTGAGTTCTAGTGAAAATCATTGACCAGTGCAGTTCAACCAGCTCTATTGTGAGATTGTAATTCACTGATGACAGTGGTGGATGTGTTGCTCAATTTTGTGAATTAGCTGAAGTTAGACATTAACACCGTTGGGTGCCGGATAAGTGGTCTAAAGGTTAAGCGTTCGGGCGCGAGACCGATATGTCCTGGATTTGTGTCCTGCGAGCGGGACCGTGGACGCGCACTGATGTGGGGCACCATACTAGGACGAAACGGCGGTCTAGTGCTTCTATGTTTTCCATGGTGGTCTAGCATCAACTAACTCATCAATTCAGCTATTAAAAACATATTTTTGGTCTGCATACAACGTATTACTTTATTGATTGTTATGGGTTCAGAATGTTATTTTGTTTCTAAATACCGTCATATCATTTAGAGAAAGGCTAAGGGATAAAACGTGCATGAATTAAATCTTATCAATGAACGTTTAATTCAAATTTTATCTTTTTTTATTGTATAGAACATCAAAGCTTTAAACTAATAATCATCAGCAAGCGCCAAGACATTGACATTAAGGTCATGTAAAGTCAAACAATTTAGCTATATAATTTGAGAAAAACACTTTTTACTGTTATTGTATCTAATAAGTCTTCTAATCGAACGCTAGATTCTGCTTCCTAAGATTTCAATTAACCCCCAAGTCTACACAGCGATTTGAACACGAAAGAATAGGCGCGAAATGCGGAAGAAGCGCTTTACACCAAGGTTCGTTTATGTACCGAAAATCTAGGGTTTTTATTGCATCTTAGATGGTCTTGTGCTTTCGGAAAGTTCTAGAGCGCTACTAAACATTGTAGCAGTATAAGCAATCATCCAATCATTAACGTAACAAGTGACTTTTCACTTTCTAGCTGTTTCCGGAGAAAGTTCTATCGGTCTCACACGCAAACGCCTAACCTCTAGACTACTGAGCCGGCCGGCATTCAACTGTGTAAATGTCTAACATCAACCAACCCAAATGCCACGGTACGGTCGAGAGTGGGGAGAGTCCGCTCTCCATCTCGAAATGCTATCACATGGCCACCCGTATATAGCCTCTGCTAAGGAAGTCCTTCTCACTGTCTTCTCGTACCACGGGTGTTGCTTACAAAATTGCGAGGACAAAAAGTGAAAGTGAATGTCCAACGCTTTAACCGAATTGGTGGACATGGAGAGTCCACACATGGGAGTTAAAAAAACCCTCATTCCAAGTTAACTGTGCACATGGACTCCAGTATCCTGAGGGAACAAATGGAGTATGAACCAATCGTTGGTCATCGGCTACCATGGGTCTGCATTACCTGAAATCGCTCCATTGTCTTTTTGATCAGATCTTTAGGCCAAAGTCTCCGACTGTGACCCCCTGAGGAAACCATCTGCTCCCGTCTGGGCACTCGAGCAGTATCACAGTCCTCACACGAATCAAATGAGATTTGTATGACGCATATGTATCTGGTGCCTTCTTGTACCAATATCTATGTGTTCAAATAAATAATAATAAATAATTTGATATAGTTTTTATATATTTAAATTATTCAAGTCATGATTAAACTGAAAATTTGTATATCATAATTATTAAATTGAGCAGAATTCATTTGGATGAAATAATATCCAAACAATTGTATATATTATTATTAAATAGTGGTTGGAAGTAGTCGACAGGAAACCCTGGACCCTTGTTTCATGCTACTTGGTACTCGTCAGTATGATGTACCTGTAATCTTGTGGAAACTGCTGCTCCCTGAGGGATTCGATCCCGTGTCACCCAACTTCACAGTCAGAGACGTTACCACTGAGCTATCCGGGCCGCGACCGACACGGGATCGAATCCGCCAGGGTGCATAAGTTCCCTCAAGATTACAGGTACACCTTGCTCACGAGTGCCAAGTAGCACGAAACCCGGATCCAGGGTTTCCTGTCAACTACCTCCAATCACCATCTAATCTCAATATATAGTGCACGCAATGTCGAGTCACCTAGACTGGTGGCCACATTGCAACATGATCGATAGCATTCGATCTGCATAAAATAAGGACATGACACACATGACACTGATCACCATTCAGTGATTAATCAATTGTGATAGATTATTATATATAATCCGTTTGTAAATGGACTTATTGACTACATTTCAACGTAAGAAATTTAGAATGAAAATATGTCTCCATTATATTACCTGATTACGTTAAAGTATATGTATTATATCATATTAGCTTATAACAAACAGCAATAAACAAATAGAGAGCATTTACATTTATGCTTATATATTTAATAAAAACTATATATGTCTATACATTTAGTAATCAATTTACATTGCTTGTATCAGTCATATAAAAACTAGATATCAGTTTGTTTGTTGTTTTTTTTAGTTCCGTCTAATTTGTACAACCATAATGGAAAATTTAATGAGAACACATTAGTGAAATTTGTTTAATTATCATGAAAATATGTATGAGACATATTACTACTTTTTATTTTACAATCCTTTAATGATCAGTAGTGATGTGTTGAAAGAAAAAAGAATGAAACCAACAACGACATTCAGTCATAAATATTCCATTCAATATCATCACATGATTGCTTGATTGTATCTTACCACTGATGTTTAGGACTACAATTGATTAGTCGCTTGTTGGTATCTGTGCATTCTGTACGGACTGTCTCGATATTGCCTTAAGTCGCAAACTTTTTATAAGCAAAGATGGATGATGGATAGCAGTGGGATGTAGTTTGACATGTGTTTCGTCCTATTTGAGACTCTTCAACTGGCTGATGAACATTCTCAAGGTCACTTGAGCGCTACTCAAAGATCTTTCATAAGTTATACTTTCATTTAAAGATTTTTGATATACTCTATTAAGATCGTTAACAATGACATTTGCATTCAATCATTTAATTTATCTATCATAATGTTATAATCACGAATACCTATTTAGTCAAAATGTCAACGATACTACTCTGTATATATAAAAGAATAAAATCCTCAGCCTTATTATAAAGCAGCAGAAATGAAAGTTGATGAATGCAGATATACATCAGTAGTTAAATAAATGTACTTCATGTTTATTATTAATATAAATATGTTTCATTAATAAAACAGTCAGTAATATGAATAATACTATTACTTACTTACTTACGCCTGTTACTACTCGTGGAGGAGTATAGGCCGCTTACCAGCATTCTACATCCAACACTTTCCTAGGAGATCCTTTTCACCTCTTTCCAGTTGTTATTCATCGTTTTCACATCTGATTCTATTTCCTTGGGGATTCCACTTTTCCGTTTCCCTTCACGATTACAAGTTAGCACTTGTCTCGTGATGCAGTGTGATGATTTGCGTAATGTATGTAATATCCATTTCCATCATCTGTTCCTAATTTCCTCTTCAACTCGAAGCTGGTTTGTTCTCTCCCACAGAAGGCTGTTACTGATGATATCTGGTCGAACGATATTGAGTATTTTCCGTAGACAATTGATTATAAATACTTGTACCTTCTCAATCATGGTCGTAGTATATCTGGAAGTTTCAGCTCCATACAGTAGAAGTGTCTTGACGTTCGTATTGAAGATCGTTACTTTTATTTTGTTTGCAGGACATTTGTTTTGATTTTTATGTGTTCTTCCATTGTAGGAATGTAACTCTTGCTATGCCGATCCTCTCCTTTCTATCTGCATCTGATCCTCTTTGTTCATCGATATTGCTTCCCAGGTACGTGAAGGATTCTACATCTTGCAGAGTTTTGCTATCAAGTATGATTAGATTGTTCTCCGTGCTGTATTTGAGGACTTTGGTTCTCCCCTTGTGTATGTGAATAATACTATGCATATCGGTAAATGTTTTATTGACAGTAGAAAAAAATAGATGATCTAATTTATTTAATGGGAAAAAAATAACCCTTTTTTTCATTTGTAAACACCTATACAGAAAACACTTGATTGTTACTAAGCAATTAAAATGTTAAATATTCACTAATTATTCTCGTTGTTATAATCGTCATAATTTGAAAGAAAACAAAAAAAACTCTGATAATAATTGACATTCATCAATTGAATTTCTGGTTGGTCTTTTGACTACAATTGACATTATAAGTCGGTCTATGCTCCATTAGGAGTAACAAGCGTAAGCAAGTTAGTAAGTATGTAAGTAAGTAAGACATTATAAGTTAGAAAAAAGAATGTGCCGAAGTATGAAATGCTTAATGAAATAATGATTCTATATAAAACAATAAGGAACAATAAAGTTTCTTTTCTTTGATAAACTCTTCTTTTGAAAAACAAAAAAAACAGGAAACATTCAAGTGTACATTACTATGAATGCATCTTAGAAAGTTATTCACTTTAACTGGTTAGAATATCAATAGTTTATAGTATGCACTAATCTTGGTTAGAATACCATTAGAAACTGGAAAGTATTAGACAATTGGAAATCCTTCATATGAGACTCGTGATCAGTACTCAAGTAAGACTTTATGTAATTCGACCGAAAACTTTCAGCTTCTTATGTTATTGGATATCATTTTAATGGTTGAGAAGTTAAGTGTTTAATGCTTTCTGGCTTTCAATGCTGGTCTAGGTCAGGTAAGTTTTTGAGGTATGAAAATTTTACAACCTCCCTGAAACTTTTAATTGACAGTGATAATAATTTTTTGGAATCTAAACTTAAATATTTGATGATTATTTATTAAAGACATTTCCAGTGTTTCACTAGTATTATTTGCTCAAATAATCGTTCACTAGTAGTATAGAGCTTTCTGAACTAGTTAAACTAGCCGAATTGACTACGTTTAAAATTATTTTTGGCTGTAATGATTTAATTATGCGACAAAATAAAGATTGTAAGTAGAGAAGAATGGTTGCTAGCACGTTTTGTCTTTCTTGAACAATTTGGCTGGATGTACCTTCATCGAAGAGTTAATGTTCATAGGTGGAAACCAATACCGTTCGCTTAAAACGCTATCGCGTTATCCACTTAGCTATTCAGTCCAAATAGTCACTGGATTGTGCAATGAGATGAAGTTTTAATTCATTCTTTATATTGGTTGGTTTAATCTTCCAATTGATGTTTTTGGACTGCAATTGATCAATCTCTTGTTGGTATATGTGCATAATGCGCGGACTGCCTCGATATTGCTTTAAATCACAAGCATTATAACCAGACATGGATCTGGACTCATTAGCTAAGTGGATAGCACGATGGCATTCGAAGCGGACGGTTTTTGGTTCGAGTACCGAAATGAACATCAACTCTGGGATACAGGTACATCCGGTAGGCGGATCCCAAACAGGATGAAACGTGTGTCCTGGATTCCCTTGCCAGCCACTATCCATCTCTGCTTATAATGCTAGTGATTTAAAGCAATATTGAGCCAATTCGCTCAAGATGCACATATGGTAATAACAGTTAATTATTCGAGTTCACTCCGGAGAGGAAACGTTTCTTCTACATTCCATATACATACCATATATATGGTACCAGATGTTTATAGTTGGATAGATCATTATAAGTTTGATTCATTCAAGCTGTTTGAATATTTAAAATTTATGGAGGATGTTCCAATTAAGTCAGACGATTGAAAGTCAGAAATCATGTTGAACATAAGGCCAAGTGCATTTGTTCATCATGCATCAACATAGAATATATGTATCGAGATTTACAGTCGACTTTTTATTATGCAATATTAATGACAATCGTATTCAATTAATCCATTTCAATGAGTCATAACATTTAACTTCTTTTGGTTTAATCTAAAATGGTGTGCACATATACTCAAAGTGTGTTAACTTGTTTGACAGATGATATAATCTCCACTAGATTATCGGTAACAATACCAGATTGAATTGCACGTTTTCATTAATTTGCAAATTCGAAACGAGTGTCTTCTAATGATCTTTGTAATAATTAGGAATTTTTGATAGGTTTGTTTGCGTTTGTACATAAATTATGTTTGTCTCAGCTACTAATTTCCAAACTTAACAATCTCCAGAACTCTACAGTGAATATGTGCTCACTGGACACAAGCTTCGTAAAGGAATTGTTGGAGATCTAGTGAGAAGCTGTGACTACTGGATCTAATCCGTGTCAGACAGAGACAGGTATCTACCTCAGACAATGGAACGTAAATTAGTTAGAGTTGGATATTAACACCGTTGGATACCAGACCAGTGGTTTAGAGTTTTAGTGTTCACGAGCGAGACGGAAGATCCTGTGTTAGAATCCTGAGTGCAGAATCGCAGATGAGCACAGTTCAGAGGTCCCGCACTAGGAAGAAGAGTTCGTCCAGTGCTTCTAGGTTTTCCATGATGGTCTAGCTTTAATCAACTCATTAATTCAACTATTAAATTGCTAATTATGTAAAAATTGTTAAGTATATTTACCTTAGTCACTTTTAGTCTAATTATCGTATTTTTGGTATACCAAAAGAAAGGTTTACCAATCCTAATACGAAGTTAATCTCTTATCAGTCATAATATTGACTTTAAAAAAGAAAGGAACATAAAATTCTATCTTTCAATTTTGTCATGTGAGTATTTCATGTCTGTATCCGTGAAGTGTATATTGTTATTCAGGATTCACGTATATATATACATATATTGCTTACGGAGTAAGTATATGCTAAGTAAGAACAGTTTATCATAATACTTCATGATTGTTTAATAAGTGAATATCTTTGAATTCATCACAAAGTTAAGCACTAAGCTTGAGTCTGATTAACATCATGGATGAGAACTCTTGAAGAAGTCCTTATCGGACGAAACAGCCGTGTTATGTTCTCAGGGTTTTTTTCGGTATACGCCCAATGAATCAATTTATTATGAATGTAACTTAATTATATATTTAGTCCCATTATATACAATTGTATTTATAAAAACATTACGTTTATTTCACTGGGAAACTCTTAGCAATTTATTTATTTAAAGCCATCCACTCAGATTGATAAGAATTCTCCAGAAATCCAGATATCACTTTTCTTCGATGAGTGATCTTAGGAGATCAGGAATCGATATCTGAATTATGTTTATTATTTTCAATGGATATTGCCAGTGAC
The DNA here is from genome assembly GCA_944470405.2 of Schistosoma mattheei. NCBI lineage: Eukaryota > Metazoa > Platyhelminthes > Trematoda > Strigeidida > Schistosomatidae > Schistosoma > Schistosoma mattheei. The sequence continues at coordinate 7,203,030 of OX103950.1, forward strand.
CACGATGTTACTGATGATTGTACGTTCTCGTATCTTGTACAGCAGAACGTCATAAACGTTTCATAAACGCACCTGAATAGTTTATACATATGAAAGACATAACGACGTGTTGAAGTAAACAATAATACGGATAAATTGGTGAAATATTTAGATGGTAGGAACAAGTCATCGGTATACTATCGATTGTATTCTAGTAGATCAAACAATTACCTTCATAACATCTGAATTGATCACATGTTACTTAAATCTTATTAGTGTTTAAACTGAGATAGAATAAAATTAATGGAATACACCCATTAAGACATTAAATAAGAAAGACTAGTTAAGCGAAAAGTTCTCTTTTCGGCGGATTCATTTTCAAAGCTGTACAATCGCAAATATAAATATACTTATTTTTACAGGATGATAATAATAATGATAATAACCATATGTGATACTTTTGTATTTATTGAGCACATAAAAGAAGTGAATGTAAATGACAAAATTATGCTATCTCTAGATATTGAATCATTATTCTCCAATGTTCCACTCACAGAGACCATTAAGTTCATCTGCAAGTACGTAAATAACAATGAGATTAACATCGGAATACCGGATGTTTATTTGAAGGAACTATCATTGTGGTGCACTTACAATGTACAGTTTAAGAATAATGACGTAATTTATAGACAGAAAGACGGTATAGCAATGAGATCCCCTCTGGGTCCGTTACTTGCAGATTGTTTCATGGGTGGTTTAGAAAACAATCAACTGAAAGCGACTATAGAAAAACGTCACTTATATAAAAGATAAGTAGATGATATTTTTATCATTTGTGATAACAAATATGATTTAAGTCATCTTCTGAAGACACTTAATAATTACCATCCAACAATAAAATTCACATTAGAAGTTGAAAACAAACAAAATATTCACTTTCTTGACATGGAAACGACAAGAAAGCAAGACGGTACTTTAAAAATATCTATCTACAGGAAACTCATGTGAAATGGCCAATTATCAAATTTCCACAACTGGGTTCCCATCAGCCGAAAAAGAAATTTAATAATAACACTCACTACAAGAATACGAAGAATCTGTAGCCCCGAGGTCGTAGATGAAGAATTGGGCCTTTTGAAGGAGATACTTATCAAAAACCGGTATCCTCCGATATTCATTGATAAGAACATGAAGCCGAAAACGACAAAAACATAAATAATTACAGTAGAAAAGAAAACTTTATACATGAACATAGACTTCAAAGGTGATAGAGCCACATATATCTTAAAGAGGAGAATTTCGGATTCCTTAAAAAGATCATTCTTCGAAGCAACATTGCGAATATTACTCTCCAGCCGAACATTTTTCACCAATAATATGAAAGATAAATTATCTCATCTGACCAACTTAATGTGCATTTATCAATTTATCTGCTCTTGTGGAGATACGTATATAGGTCGTTCGATGCGTATTTTATCCAAAAGATTTCAAGGACATTGTCCGGCGTGGCTAAAAAGAGGAGGCAACGGCTCAGTAATAAGTTCTGTAATCGTACACCTTGTGAACACAGGTCATTCAATCATGACAGACTCTCCGTTTAAAGTCATCTACAAGGTAAGTAGAAGTCTTCCTAAGACAATTAGACTGCATCTTCTTTACACTGGCGTGGCATTAGCCGTACACCTGGAAAAACCAGAATTGTATGTGCAAAAAGACTGGTACAACCTTTTCTTCTGCCATGATCCTGATATCTTATAATTATTTTTATTTTTAGTTTTTCTCTTTCTTCATACTCTTCTTCCTCTATAGCCATCAGCTTCACCCTCCATCTTCCCCTTAAATTTTCTACCCCCAACTGGCTAATTTTGTTTCCACGATCACCCTCATTACATTTAATTTCAACTTCAACATTTCCTCTTATCATGCTGAGCCATCCTTTCCCAATGCTAATTTTCCTATCTATTTCTTGATGAATACTTAAGCCAAACAAACGACTGATAGGTCCTAGGTTCGAATCTCGCGGAGTGCGGGATCGTGGATGCGCACTGCTGAGAAGTCCCATACTAGGACGAAACGGCCGTCCAGTGCTTCCAGGTTTTCCATGGTGGTCTAGCTTCAATTGACTCATGATTTCAATCAAAAACTTAACAATCTCCACAACTCCTAAACTGAAAACTTTGTTTGTTTTTAAAGGAATTTTTTAATAACTTTGTTTATTTAACCTCACTGTCACTATACCTAACAGAAGTTTATTATCAGTATTCTTATCATCCTGAAGAACATAATAAATATAGATACTTGCGATTGTACAGCTTTGAAAATGAATTCGCCGAAAAGAGTACTCTTCGTTGAACTAATCTTTCTTATAGAATAAAATGTCAATTATTCTTTCACGTTCTATTTATCAGTAATTCGAATGATTAAACTTCATTATGTAATTGAATAGAAATATTCAATGAACGATTGCCAGTGAATATTCTGTATGTAATCAATATGATTGTTTATACGCTTAGCTCCTTTCATACATTTTACTGATTTAAGACAAGAGCTAGTTGGATGAAATGATATCCACTTAACATATTTATATATAAGTGATTCTTTCTTTCTTTCGTATAGCACTAATTAAACAAACAATCATCAAATACGCATATCCTTAATATATAATGTAAGTTACATGGTAGATTCGGTAAAATCACTTTGGAAATCGCTTACCTAATGAGAGGAAGTATTATTCTAACAACAAGAATATACGTAATAATAATAACATATATAAGCGAACAATATTGTTTTCATTTAGATCATCATCAGGCTTTACTCTAATATATATGAATATTTATACGGATAGCTCAGTGGTAACGTTTCTGACTGTGAAGCTGAGTGACACGGGATCGAATCCGCCAGGAAGCACCAGTTCCTTCAAGATTACAGGTACACCTTGCTCACGAGTGCCAAGTAGCACGAAACCCAGATCCAGGGTTTCCTGTCAACTACCTCCAATCACCATCTAATCTCAATATATAGTGCACGCAATGTCGAGTCACCTAGACTGGTGGCCACATTGCAACATGATCGATAGCATTCGATCTGCACAAAATAAGGACATGACACACATGACACTGATCACCATCCAGTGATCAATCAATTGGGAAATGATAGAGGTATACGATAGATCGCCCAAAATGATTTCGATTTATCTACAGTATGACTGCTATCAATAAGGTGTGCCAAAATAGAACTGCGAATTGTTTTTATCTGGCCCTTTATAATAATAATAATAGTAAGTTTCTTAAATGTTAACAAATTTTAGTTGATTTCCATTGACAACTATTAGAAACAAAATTTGACTTTAAATGATCTAATATTAATATTGTAATGAACATTAGAAAGTAGTAATATATTGTAGTGAACAAGAACACAAATGGAGACAATCGAATGCACTTGAACAAAACATTACAGGACATCTTAGTAAAATCTCAGAACCATAAAGTAAACACTTCATTTGTAAATCCTCCATAAATTGTCTCAGACTTGATGGTTCCATCGTTTCAACATCAATCATTCTCTGTACTTGTTCTCTTCTCTTCGATCTACATAACCTTCTACTTTCAGGTATTTCACTTTCGATTGATGATACATACTACATTATCTTTGTCAGTATCAGTAGTATACACCACAATATTAATGGAATTAATTTCGGATAATCTTAATCACATAAGAGAACAAAACAACAAATTATAAAATTAGCGAAATCGGTATAAAATTCTAAAGATCTGGAGAGTAATAACTGGAGACACAGACGCATGTGCTTTTCAGGCAGACTTAAATGATATGATTAACTGGTCTAAAGAGTGGCTGGTGCCTATAAACGCGTCTACATGCAAGTTGGGGATCCAAAAGTCAATAGGTACAACATAGGGGAAGTTCCATTATCCGTGGTCCGGTCTCATAAGGATCTAGAGGTGACAGCGAGTCATGATCTCAAGACGACGGCCCATTGCCGTGAGGTTGCAGCTAAAGGGTTTCGAACCCTCTGGGCTTTAAAACGGACATTCTTACTTACTTACTTACTTACTTACTTACTTACTGACTTACACCTGTTACTCCTCGTGAAGGAACATAGGCCGCTCACAAGCATTCTCCATCCAACCCTGTTCTGGGCACAAAACGGACATTCACTAAGTTAGACTCTACCATGTTCACAACAGTATACACAACCTTAGAGAGAACTAAGCTTGAGAACTGAGTTCAGGCTGCAAGCCCCTGTTTAAAAGGTGACTCGGAAATCCTAGAAAAAGTACAGAGGGCAGCTACCCGCGCCATTTCAGAACTTCGGGGTTTACTGTACAATGAGCAGCTTGAAAAGCTGGACCATTTTACTCTGTCCTATAGCAAATTAAGGGAAGATCTAATTTTGATGTACAGAATAATGAGAAATGATTTTGGACCCAACTTATTCTCTCTTTTTCTTCCCACTAGATCGGGACATCTCAGATGACATAGCAGGCGAGCAGAAAAGCCAAGAACGAACAAAATACCCATGGCATACAGGTTTTCACACCGAGTCATCAATACTTCGAACCTGCTGCCCGAATCAGTGGTGTCCTCACCTTCAATTGACTCTTTCAAGAGAAGACTGGACACTCACATAAGCATACTAGAAAAGGAATAATATAGGCCATAGGCCTTCTATCCTTACTACACAAATCTGAAATCTCAACCTGAAATGACTTAGATTTTAACAACATTATAAATAGTGAGGTAAAATCAATTTAAAAGGAATGTGTTCTATTATGAATTTGGCAATGAAAGAAATTATGATGGGTTAACATTTTCCATTGGTTATATACATATCACTATAAATGAAATTTGACAGTTATTCAAACTGTCTATATCTACAATTGATAATAATGTAAATGAAATATCCATACTAATGAACATACTATTTGAAAATGGTTATCCATTAAAATCCAATATCCAACAGAAATGTAATAGTATATAAATAACTATTATATTGTTGATTAGTTTGATGAAATCAAGAATTATATTACTAATCAGCAAGCAAATACAATTAAATGAAGTTCAATTGCTCAGTATAAACATACAAAGAACACCAATTATTGGTTGAGTGTTATGTTCGTTAAACTTGAATCCTACTACTGATTGGTCTTACTCGGAACGGAATGAAGAATCAAGGATTCAGAGACTCGATAGGGTATACTGGTCCGTTGTCCCAGATTCAGCTAACTCGATCCAGAAGTCTTGGTAAGATGTAGAAAGTGTATTCTACAGACAACCAGAAGATAGCAGGTCCCTCAAGCACACAAATCAAGCGCATTTATACAAATATATATAATCGATATTGCCATGGAAGTTTTTAAACATTTAATCGATAAGTTCGCCAATCGACTATGTGCGTGGGTGGTAAGAAATGCCCAAGCATACATCTGCATACAAGCTTCACACAGATAAAATTACAAAGTATGAGTTTTGGGGATCTAACGTCCCCAACAGTGAGACTATAATTTATGGAGGAATTATTCAAATTTAGGATAACAGGTCTTGGATTTCGGCGCGTAACTCACTCATCCATTTGTCAAATAGCGCTTTGGCATTTTAAATTATGTTAGTTCATGATAAAAACCATAAATCTAAATCCTAATCCTTACCATCAACTGTAAATTATAATCCTTATTCTTCACACTACTTTAAAACCCTCATTAAACCCTCGTAAGTAGGTAGACATTCTTATGGTCACTTCAGCGTCGCTCTAAGATCATCGATTAATTATAATCTCACCCAATTCTTCTTTATTATCAAATACATAATTTAAAGCAATAAGTTCCATTGATAAATTTTGATTGTGTAATAAGAAGACGAAGATTATCAGCATTATGTGGTACATTGGTGCAATACAATTCGAACAATCTGATCACTCATAATATACTTGTTAAGAACACATGTATATAAAAGTAAAAGGTCAACTAGAGTAGAAATGGAGGGTAAGAGGAAACAAGGATAATAAAGAAAATAATGTGAAAACAATTTGAAACCTTATCGCTCTGGATAATAAGTCAATATTAGCAGGGTAGGTTTAAGGTAAGAACAAACTGTTTTTGAATATACGGAGAGGGTTTGAATTTTCGTATTGCTAAGGCTCCAATAAATCTTAGTATACGCCCTTTTACACTTTTGTACAACGTCACAAAAGCCAAGTTAAGATTAACTTTATGATCTGTTTCAATTATGTGTGTTGCGATAGAGGATGATGAATGTCTATCCTCTACTCTTAATGGGTCATTCGATTATATTTGTTTCTGCAACAGTTTAGGTACATTATAAGCAAAGATGGATAGAGGCTAGCAATGGAATCCTGAACGAAAAGCGCGTCCTCGAATCCACTGCTAGCCACAATCCATCTTTGCTTATAATGCTTGTGAATCAAGGCATAATCGAGGGAATACGCGCAGTATTCACATATTCCAATAAGAGACTGATCACATGTAGTCCTAAACAATAATGGGAAGATATAAGCAAAGAATATCAAACGTTTATGTACATGTTCACACACCCTAATTTTGAGATCACGATTATTCCTCCCTATGTATGTGTGATTGCACACACACTAAAATTGGTAAACGCAGTGGGATGTGATACAATCGTTTCTTGCCTTTAAGGTTTTGGATGAAGCATGAACCTTGCTGTTTCCTTCTCTGAACAATATGTCTTGTTAATGACTGATTTAAGGCTTTGTTTCATTAGAAGACTATTTGAATAACCTCTAAATTGTGAAATGATGTAGACAGGCTTTGTTTCCGCCAAAGATATAGTAGGTATCCCTGTACAATGAACTTTCCATCTATTTATAAATTGAAGGGGATAGGTCGTTTTCCATTACTGTTTGATTTAAACACGTTTTAAACATAACATTCATGTTTTATTAGTATAATGTTGTGGAGATTATTAAGTTATTGATTGAGATTTTGAACCGATTGACGTTGGACCACCATTAAAAACCTGGAAGCAATAGACAGCTGTTTCCTTCTACTGTGGGACTCTTCATCACTGCGCATCCACGATTCCGCCCGCGGGATTCAAACCTAGGGCCTTCATGTTTTACATAAAATTTGCTTGGATTTCATAATTAGGCTTAATGAAACATTAGGTATACGAGAATTTCAATTATTTTATATGCGAGATAATACTTTTGTGATTTACACAATACCTCATAAACTTAATTAAGTAAAATGTTGATGTTACTTCAGCTTTCTAAAATGTCTTTTCCCATATACTAAAAACGAAATTAATAGATTTAATTAAGTCAACTTGAGAAAAAAAACACTTCAGTTTCATTTACTGAACCAAACACTTTTCAGAACATCTACAGCTACAAATACTTTAAACACTTGAAAGCTTTCAAATTTTGACAGTTAATTATCTTATCAGAAGAGGTTTCTTGGAGATTTTAGTAATTTTATAGTTGAATTCATAAGTCAATTAAAGCTAGAACATCACGGAAAACCTGGAAGCACTGAACGGCCGTTTCGACCCGGTATGGAACTCCTCAGCAGTGTGCAACCACGATTCCGCTTGGCGAGATTCAAACCCAGTACCCAGCAATGTCGCGCGCGATTATTAAGAATAAATATTTGGTTGGATGCACTTATGATGATGTGAATTGCCGAATGTTATTAAACCACTCAACATCACTTCAATTTCATCTATATAAATCCATTTAGAACACAAATAGATATTAAAATGAAATATAAACTTTGTTTAATTAGAATTCATTACAAATTTTGGCATCGCTGAATGCGCAGTATCAAAATTGATTCTACACTGAAAACGTCTTTTCACATCACTGATATTCACATTATTACTCTTAGGTTTCAGTCTTATGTTACATTTTACTTTATATGTATATATACTATGGAATGGGAGGAGTTACTCAATCATTGAAATGGATAATTTTCTGAACGTTTTTTTACCCTAGCACCGGACTCCTTGTCTTCATCTGTATTTGTTCATGTGTATGCGATAGGAGAGCTAGGTCATCTGCGAAGTCCAAATCGTCTAATTGATTCTCAGCTGTCCATTGTATGCCGTGTTTTCCCTCAGATGTCAAGGTTTTCATAATCCAGTCAACCACCGGAAGATAGAGGAAGGGAGAGAGTAGACAGCCTTGTCTGACTCCGGTCCTTACTTGGAATGCATCTGTCAGCTGTCCTCCACGCGCTACTTTGCAATGTAGTCCGTCGTATGAGTTCCGGATAATGTTGACAATCTTCTGAGGAACTCCGTAGTGTCAAAGAAGTTCTCCTATCTACACTGTCAAATGCCTTTTTATAATCAATGAAGTTGATGTACAGTGACGAATTCCACTCAATTGATTGTTCAACGATGATCCGTAGTGTCGCAATTTGGTCTGTGCACGACCGATCCTTACAGAATCCACCCTGTTGATCTCAAAGTTGGGCGTCTACTGCATCCATTTCAGCAACACTCTGTTAAAAACGTTCCCTGGTACTGACAGTAGTGTGATGCCTCTGTAGTTTTCACATTTGCTCAAATCTCCTTTCTTTGGAATCTTGACAAGGTGTCCTTCTTTCCAGTCCATTGGCACTTGTCCCTCCTCCCAAATCTTTTTGAACAGAAGGTGAAGCACGTTTGTAGTTACTTCGATGTCTGACTTCAGTGCTTCAGCTGGTACATTGTCGGGTCCTGCTACTTTCCGGCTCTTGATTTGTCTGATGGGCATTCTGATTCCTTCCGTCGTTTGTGGATCGACATCCATAGGTAGATCTGTGTGTGCTGTTTTGATGTCCAGTGGGTTCATTGGAGTTCCTCAAAGTACTCTACCCATCTGTTTTGCTGTTGTTGAATTTCAGTGATTAACCTCCCTTATTTGTCCTTGACTGGTCTCTCTGGTTTACTGTATCTCCCTGTTAGTTTCTTCTTTGTATCATAAAGCTGTTTCATATTTCCTTATCTTGCAGCTTTTTTGCCATCGTTGCTAGTTCTTCCACGTATTTTTGCTTGTCAGTTTTAGTGCTCTTATTCAGTGGCTTGTTCGCTTCTATGTACTCAGATTGTGCTTGGACTTTCTCTGCTTGTGTTCGGCTGTTGTTTATTGCTGCCTTCTTGTTCTTCCTTTCTTTGATCCTGTCCAGTGTTTCTATAGAGATCCATTCCTTATGGTGGTGCTTCTTTAGGCCCAGAACCCCTTGACATGTCGAAGTTAATGCTTCTTTGATGCCTTTCCAGTTGTCCTCTATAGTAATTTCTTCTTCCTTCAATAGGTCTTGTAAAGCTTGGGACCTGTTGTTGAGAGCTATCTTGAATTCGTTGATTTTGTTAGTATCTCGAAGGAAGGCTGTATTGAACCTTTGTAGTGCTGTTTGTGCAGTTTTCCAGTTCTTCTTTAGCTTCAGTTTAATGTTGACCACAACTAGGTGGTGATCTGAAGCTACATCAGCACCTCTCCTGGTTCTCACATCTTCCATTGTCCTTCGGAATTTTTTATTGATGCAGATATGATCTATCTGGTTCTCTATAGTGTGGTCCGGTGAGATCCATGTAGCCCTGTGTATACGCTTGTGTGGAAATATTGTGCCCCCTATGACCAATTTGTTGAATGAACATAGATTCGCAAATCTTTCTCCATTTTCGTTTCTCTGTCCTAGTCCATGTCGTCCCATGATATCTTCATATCCGGTGTTGTCTACTCCAATTTCGACGTTTAGATCTCCCATCAGAATGATGAGGTCCTTTCTTGGGCACTTCCCTATGATTGATTGCAGCCCATTGTAGGACTGATATTTATCGTCGTCGTTGCTATCATTGTTGGGTGCATAACATTGGATAACAGTCATTGTGATACCCTCCTTCTTTGTTTTGAATGATGCTTTGATGATTCTGAACCCGTGAGATTCCCACACAAAAAGTGAATTTCGTGCTTATTTGGACAGCATCAGAGCAACTCTCTGATTGTGCAAAGCATTTCTCTCTTCGTGACCGGAGTATAGCAGCATCTCTCCTGTATTTAGCCTTTGTTGTTCAGCTTGGATCCAATGGGTTTCGCAGATTCCCAGTACTGTCAATTTGCATCTCCTCATTTCCGTTGCTATTTGACTGATCTTCACGGTCTCTCACATTGTCCGGAAGTTCCGTGTACCTATAAAAATTGTTGCTCCGGTTTTTAGAAGGGGCATCGGTCTCGTGACTTCCGAAGGCTTTCGTCATGAGGCGTCATATTTCTTCTAAATGGAGACCTTCTAGCCCCCAGAAATAAGTTTAAGTGATGTGAATATTTTTCTGTGGTTAGCGTTTTTTTAGCGAGTTAGTTTTCTACGGGATGGGGTTGCTAACCCCATGCACAACCCTCGTCCTTTACCCGGGTTTGGGAATGATAGCAACTCTAGAAGTGCTACAAGCAGAGTTACATTGTAATTCACATAGATATTAAACTTAAAGATCATCAAAAAGAATGCACATTAATCAAAACAAAAATAAATACTACGAATCATTACAATATTAATAATTCTATGAAAACATAAAATGCACACCGGATGAATAAGGCAGACACAAAACCATTATCAATTAAACTCCTATGGAATTAAACTGTAATCTTATGTAATGAATATAATGATATATCAGTTTACCCTTAATAATATATAAAACAGAGTGATTATCGAAATGATCCATTTTAATCGATTGTGAACATTTACTTCCATTTCGTCATAATAATTCAATGAGGTCAAATCAAACATCCAATTAGTTTCTTGAATGAGAAATAAGAATTGAATAATATTTTCATTAATTAGATCATAATCCTTTAACTCAATAGTATATTCAAGCTTATTATCATTAAATTATAATAATTAACTAATTATTATTCATGGATTAAGTGAAACATTTGAAAGACTGTCTGTTAAAAATTAATGAGAAGGATATTATCAATGATTCAAGAAACAATGATTAAGAAAGTGGTTTTGTGAAGATTGTAGTAATTTCAATAGTTGAGATCATGAGTCAATTGAAGCTAGACCACCATTGAAAATTTAGAAGCACTGAACGGTCGTTTCATTTTATTGTGGAACTTTTCAACATTGCGCATCCACGATCCCACTTCATGAGACTCGAACCCAGGACCTGACCATTAGACCACTAGACTACTGTTTATATATATATATATATATATATATACAGGTTACAAACATACATACATACTACTGATTACTTTCCATCATAAATTCGATTGTTTTCCATTTTAATTAATATTGAAATATTAAAAAAAGGAGAAAAACAAAAGTTCCAGTCACTTTATTAATGAACAATTAAGTAGTATAGAATGTAATATTTATTGTTCACTCACAATTACTTCTGTAATTTGATCTTTATAGTTGATTCAATTCTACTTAAATGATTTTTATTTACAATTTAATGTTTTAATAAATAAATAAAGTGAATATGCTAGAATGATTTCTATATGTGATTAATTTATTTTATTGAATTTGGTAAAGTTTTTTCTGAAGAGGTTTGTGAATATTTTAGAAATTTCACTGTTTGAAATCATGAGTCAATTGAAGCTCCGTAAACCCCTTCTGATAATAATCATCTGCTCACTAGTGAATGACTTAAAGAGATACTCCTGGAGTTCTGGTGAGAAGTCGTTGTGAAATATCAACTCACTGAAGACAATGGTATACGGTGGTGCAACTTCGTGGATTGGTTGAAGTTAGACATTAACACCGTTGAATTCGGGCTGGCACAGTGGTTTTGTTGGTTAAGCAGCTGGCACGAAACTGGTAGGTCCTAGGTTCGAATCTCGCGGAGTGCGGGATCGTGGATGCGCTACTAGGACGAAACGGCCGTCCAGTGCTTCCAGGTTTCCCATGGTGGTCTAGCTTCAATTGACCCGTGATTTAAATCTGTGAAAGCTTTTTTCTTTCGTTAAATTAAACAAAGTATATGATGGTTTGGTGTGTGCTACTGAAGTCGATACGTATAAGTAGCATGTATCATTAATTAAAAGTCAAGTGCCTGGTGACAGAATGTTGCGAAAATCGAAGAGGAAAGAACAAGAACAGAGAATGATTGATATGGAAATGTTGGAACAATGAAGTCTGAGACGATTAATTGATATTTTGCTAATGAAATATCCACTGTATGATTCTCAGTTTTTTTTAATGAAGTGATTCTGTAATTTTGTATTCAAATACATTCGATTGTCCCCACTAGTGGTCTTGTTTACTACATCTCTACTAGATGACTATTATGACCCTTAGAATAACATGAAGGTGAATCCTAAAAGATGTATACAACTATTCAGATAAAATGTATGTTAGTTGTTTTAGTAATGGTAAATCAAAGGTTATATTTGTAGACTTTTAAATCAGTGCATACTTTATTTTTAGCTATCAGTGTATTCATTTTCGTTATGTCCTATGGCCCTGTCAATTATCACGTGACAAAATCGTTAATCAGAATACCGATTTCTATGACTTTGTCCCGGTGTCAAAGTAATCATGAGTTAACCAACGCCAACAACCCTGAGTCCTGATTGGTCCTCTGTATAGTAACTTCTCATCTAGCCCAGCTCGTTCAGTTCAGAATACAAATATCAGCCTCCACTGTGTGAATCGTATATTTTAGGCATTCGTGGTTTATACATAAGCAGACCAAACAGCATCATACTATAAACTGAAGAATAATATTTACACAAGATCAAGCCAAAAGTAGTTGTATGAGAAAACCCAGTTAATAAATTGTGAATACTTTAAGAATAGTAAAAGGTATAACAGTAGCCAATAGGTCAAATGAAAGCTTATGATAAGAGGAATATGAATATATAAATACATTCTAGTTACATACAAAATCAATTCACTGTAAACATTGGTTGACAAAATTTATATTAATTTCTTCCTTTTCTGTTAGTTTTCAATTCACAGTTAATATTACAACTGATTGTTGTTAAACCACCACTAAAAACCAGTTTGAACTGGACATCTACTTTCTTCGAGAATGTGACTTCTTAGTAGTGTACATCCAGGATTATTCTAAGGATCTGGTTATTGAACTTCACTCACAAACCAGACATCTTAAATTAAACCGTCATTTTTCATTTTACCACAAGCATTCTCACAATCGAAGTACATATGGGACTCAAAACAAATTCAACCAATATTAAAGTCACAATCTTCAATATGAAAGTCAAGATACTTCTACTGTACTGAGCTGAAACTTGAACAACTACTACAACCATCATCGTGAAGGTACAAGTATTAGTGAATAGTTGTCCACACAAGATACTCAGCATCGATTAGCTGGATACCATCAGTAACAGCCTTCTGTGAGAGAGAACAAACCAGCTTCGAGCTGAAGATGAAATTAGAAAAAGATGATGGAAATGGATATTACATACATTACGCAAATCATCAAACTGCATCATGAGACAAGTGCTAACTTGAAATCCTGTAGAGAAATGGCAAAAAGAAAGGTCGAAGAACACACTACGTCGGGAATTGAAAACAGACATGAAAAGAATGAATAACAACTAGAAAGAACTTGAAAGGATTTCTCAATACAGTAATGGATGAAGAATTCTGTTGAGCGTACTATGCTCCTCCACGATGGGTAACAAGCGTAAGTATATATTCCCAATTTCAAAAGCTATCATGTTAAACTGCTCAAAAGCATTTTAAAAAATGTACGATTTGTACAGTTATTCTATCATAAACATATTATTAATTTGACGATATTTCAAAGAAGTATGTGACCATATTTTTGTTGTTGCATGTACATTAAGTATTGTGTTTTGAAACATTGTCCCCTTTTTCTATAATGTTACGGTCCAGTTTAATCTATAATAAATAAAGAAATGGCGACTTGATGAACTGTTATATCATTTTATATTTTCAATAAAATGTAGAGTTCATGCAGAAAAATGATACAATTATCTTTTTCAAAAACATTTTTACCATTTTACCAATTTTGAATCAGTAGTATCCATCAGTGAATTTTAATTAGATGAATTGATGAATCAATTAAAGCTAGACCATCATCAAAAACCTAGAAGCACTGAACGGCAGTTTCGTTCAAGCATGGGATTCCTCAGCAGCGCGTATACGCGATCCCGCCTCACGAGATTTGAACATGGGACCTATCAGTCTCGCACACACATCCCTAACCTCTGAGCCGGTATCCAATGTTGTTAATGTCTAACTTCAACAAATCCATGAATCTTGTGAGCTGGGATCGTGGATATGCACTACCGAAGATCCTCACAATATAACGAAATGGTCGTCCAGTGCTTCCAGGTTTTCTATGGTGATCTACGTTCAATTAACTCATAAATTCAACTATAAAATTACCATAATGTCCGCAAAACTCCTCCCTCTTTATAATCATCAGAGAAATATTTTTCATGTTTATTTAAGCATTTAGCCATATTACATTTTCACTATATTTATGGTTGTTTTTTTTTGTTTTTGATTCAAACAAAATTCATGACGCCAAAACAATTAGACAAAATTGTTTTGTTGTTTGTTTTGGTTTCATGTGGAAATAACGAATTCACAAAATTGATCTAGATTTCACTGTTTTACAAAACATACACGCACACACACACAAAGTAATAAATTGAGTAACTCGATAACTGATAATCAATATTAAGATACTACTATCTAGAATTTGAATCCATGAATTAGAAAAAAAATTATATATTTTTTTCAAGACAATGGTTATTGTTATGTAAAGAAAGTCAACTTTCACTGATTGAACTCATGAGTCATTTGAAGGTAGAACATCATTGAAAGCCTAGAAGAACTGGACGGCCGTTTCGTCCTAGTATGGGACTCCTCAGCAGTACACATAAACGATCCCGTACAACGCGAGGTTCGAACGTAGGACCTATCAGTTTCATGTCAGGTGCTTAACCAACTGGATCACTGAGCTGGCATCCAACGATGTTAATGTCTAACTTCAACCAATCCATGAAGTTGCGCCACCGTGCATCATTGTCTTCAGTGAGTTGATATCTCACAAGAGACCTTGTTGAACTTCACTGGTAACGGCTTCTCACTAGAACTCCAGGGGCATCTCTTGAAGTCATTCACTAGTGAGCAGATGAATATTATCCGAAGAGGTTTTGTGGAGATTTTAGAAATTTCACTGATTGAAATCATGAGCAAATTGAGACTGATTGGTCCTGGGTTCCGTCCACTGCTTCCAGGTTTTCCCTGGTGGTCTAGCTTCAATTGACTCATGATTTCAAACAGTGAAATTTCTAAAATCTCCACAAAACCACTTCTGATACAGCCAATTTTGTTCATTTATATAGAATGAAATCATCAATTATTGTATCACATCTTATTATTACCTCATATATCTGTTTGTATTGATACATTACTTGCCGAATTGTTTAATATCGCTTTATTTTTTTAAACAATAAATAGTCAACGAAATGACAATCCAGCGGAAGAGTGCCAATAAAGGACGGAACATCAGTACTGGATTCCATTGCTAGCCACTATTCATCTTTGTTTAGAATGCTTGTGAATCGAAGCAATATCGAGGCAATCATCACATATACCTTTAAAAGACTGATCAGTCTTAACGGGAAGATACAAGCAAAACAATACCAAGTGAAATAAAGTGAATAGTTATAGAAAAATAATGCAAAAATGTAACTGGATTCATTTGATTAAATTTAGTTTCTATAGTTCAATTCGTGTTATCATAGACTAACATGAGAGTATTAAGTACGGAAATTTACATGTTAATAATGAAGAATATTCAATTCAATAAATTCTATTCGGGTTCTACAATTCATATATCCAAGTTAATAATTCGAAAAATGGTCAAGTAAAGGGTACAGTACATCGTTTAAAGTTGAAGCATGTGAATTTAGGATTGTCAAGTAAAATACAATAGGATTGTTAATGATGATATGACTCGTATGGAATGTTAACTTGGATCAGTTTATATATGAAGTGGAAATTTTAAGATCTATGATCCGAATAAATATGGTTCAGATAAGATGGGAGAAACAATAATGCAATTACAATTCGATCAAATGTTTAATGGAAGACTGTATTGGATAAAAAAATTATTAGTAAGACATAATAAAGCGGGGGAATGTGAAGTAAAAGGAACGTGTATTGAGGAGACTATTATTATTATTATTATTATTATTATTATTATTATTATTAGTAGTAGTAGTAGTAGTAGTAGTAGTGTGGTGTGTGCTGTTTATATTGATATTTTGCAAATTAACGATTTGCTATATGGTTTTTCTAGTTTACCAAGTAACTCTGTAATTTTGTGCTAAATACATTCAATTGTCCCCACCCGTGTTCTGTTGACAACAGTAGTAGTAATAGTAGTAGTAGCAGTACAAAGATTTGTGAATCAAGATAACAGAGACAAGTACATTTGACCGCGAAAGGTCGTAAGTACAACAGTCAAATTAGGTCATACACTAGCTAAGATTAATTGGCCCTTAAGTTTGACCACTAGAGGAGAAGTGGTGTATTTCTATTGGGGTAGACCCCATTTCGTCGCAGCGACGTATAATACGATTTCGGATAGCGAATTGTTTCGTTGCACCTGTTAATTTTGTTTACACAATATAGTCTTCCATTAAACATTTGATCGAATTGTAATTGCATTATTGTTTCTCTCACCCTATCTGACCTATATTTATTAAGATCATAGATCTTAAAATTGTCACTTCACATATAAGCTGGTCTAAGTTAACATTCCATATGAGTCATATCATCATTAACTATTCTATTGTATTTTGTTGAACAATCCTAAATTCATATACTTTGTATTGAACTCATGATGAACATCAAGATAAAGTGCGGAGACAAAATTTGATTACAAACATTTTATTAACTAAGGTGTACTTAAGATATTAAACATCAAATGTTATATGGAGACGTATAAAATGTTTACATAGGTAATTCAATGCCGCTTGCGGGATCGTCGGTTCACACTTCTGAGGAGTTGCATACTAGAACGAAACGACTGTTTAATATGGTAGTCTAGCTTAAATCGACTCATGAATTCAATTATTGAAGATGCCTATGAGTAAAATATGTGCACAACTTTGAATAAGAGTATCATGTATATACGAGGTCACCCTGTGGATCTGAACTGTTGAGTTTGAAATCCGTAACGAGATACAAATCGAAGCATGCAACGGTGAAACGACAAGTGGAAATGATTTTACATTAGTTCATGGACAGACTACAAAATGATAGTATTATTGACTATGGAATCGAAATTTCATCAATATTAAGTATTTAACTTAACGAACGCAAATAATATTTTTCACAGCTTAAAACATGAACTGATGTTAGTTGGAATACTAATAAAAACCGTGGAGCACTGAAGGCATGTTTCTTCCTGGTATTAGATTCCTACATAGTGAACACTCATTACCAAACCGGAAGTCAGCAATGTCGGATGTGAGATAAATGCTGTTAGTTGCAGTGGATGAAGATTATGCAATATCACGAACTAACAGAAATTAAAAATGTACACCACCAGGTAGCTGATCAATTATCCAAAGAATAAAACCTGATATTCATGGGATCTATCTATTGTAAGGTTATCAATGCACACTACTAAACATTTTCATACTGGAACAAAAAAGCTTTTTAGTTTTCAATAACAATCTAATTTAAATCAGTCCATAATTATAAGCTATAGAACACAACGGCATTCGCAAATCCTATGTAGTAGCAAATAATATTATCAACAAAATATGTTCTTATCGTTGAATTCATGAGTCAATTGAGGCTAGACCATCATGGAAAACCTCAAAGCACTGGGCGGCCGTTTCATCCTATTAGGGGACTCCTCAGCAGTGTACATCCATGATTCCGCCTCCCAAGATTCGAACATAAGACCTATTAGTCACGCGTACAAGGGCTTCTCCTTTGAACCGGCATCCAACGTTGTGCTTTCAGGTTTTCTATGGTGGTCTATCTTGAATCGATTTATGAATTCAACCATAAAATTACTAAAACCTCCATTAAACCCTTTCTGATAAAATGTATTCGATGTATTTAATCACTTTATAATTTTAAACTATTCTATAAACAACTTTACTTACTAATCTATGAGGTTTTATGTTGTTTCAATTGTAATAATGAATAGAAACTAACTTGTCATTTAGTGAATTGCTTACTTTTCTCACATCATATCACACACCACATGCGATGTTGTTGTTTATTAATGAATGTAATTTTGCATTAACAAACTATTGTCAATCAGTTGAATTCATGAAAAATAAAACAGAATAATCATTCTAGAATAGTAGTTTGTTGACTTTTTACATTTACATAAAGACAAGAGACAAACAAATAGATTTATATTAGAATCTCTTAAAGCATATGACAGAGGGTGACGGGGTAGGGTTTGAGGGGTGGAAGTTGACCAAATAATCAGAAATGAAATACATATTCAAAAGAACAACTGTTTTCAATAACCTTTTCTTAAGATTGTACATTTATAATTCATTAATTATTGTATAATATCAAATGGAATATTGAAGTACTTATATTACCCCTTAAGTTGAATGATTCAGTTGGTTGTATACAGAAATTGTGAACTTTACGATGAAATAACTTTTGGACTCACAAAGGTAAGATACATACTGTTACAATCAAATAGAAAACTCTTTGACTGTAATTTGTTTTCAAGTTTTATGAACCTAATTAACTTAAAAGTCCATGCATGCTACATTCCTAATTAGGCTAACACTGAATGGATCAAGGATATGATTCCAATGTCTAGTTTGTTCGACTTTATGAAACCTAACTATCTCTGTAGAGCGAGTTACATCGATTGAACTCAAAGACCGCTTGATGGATTTTGTTTCCAATTAACAGAAAAGAGATAGAATATCAAAATTGACGATAAATTCTCAGTTATTTAACAAGTTCTGAGTGATTCTTTCTAATGAACTCTTCATCATTGCTCGCAATTGCACACAGATTAAATATTTAATGTTGCGTATTAGTAGACTATAGAACTACTACAATCATCATCAAGGAGGTATAAGTATTTATAAACATTTTTTACACAAGATACTTAATGTCCGATGACCGGAGAACATCAGATACAGCCTACAATGATAGAGAATAAATCAGCTTCCATCTGGGGAGCAAATTTGGAAAAGATGAGAGAAGTAGTGGATAGCACATACATTACAGAAATCACTAAACTGCATCATGAATGGACCACTAACTTGGAGTCCTGAAGGTAAACAGGAAAGAGGAAAACTAATGAACACACTGCTTTGAGAATTGGAAATAGATATGAAAAGAATGAATAGCAACTGGAAACAAATGGAAAGGATTGTCCTGGAAAGAGTTGGATGGAAAGTGTTGGTGGTCAGCTTGTATTCCTCCATGAGGTGTAACAAGTGTAAGTAAGTAGGCAATAAACATTATTCTTAAGTATTTTGTTATAGAAGCACAAATGTTTTATTTTAGTTATTCCTTTCAGATCTAAATCCAATTTGTAATAACCATACTATAATTTATTTAATAAATCAGGAATCCGTTCAGCTCCTCATCATTATTAATTTAGGTTGTCAGTGTTGTTGGACTAATATTACTTGCTACTTTATCCAAGGTAGAGTTACATAGCGAATGCTGGTGGGCTGCCTATTCTCCTGTATAAGGAGTATCAGTCTTAAGTAAATATGTTTTTTTTACCCAATAGGTTACATATTTTACTTCAGTCAATTCGTACTACTGCCTGATCCTCTTCGATAATTATCAATTACCAAGTCTGTTACATACGACATGATTATGCTCCATCGATTCCGTTTTCTCCATAAATTTCTGAGAACTTCTTTTAAAAAATTAGTCATTAGTAGGTACATTTTTAATCATTATTAAATGAGATTGTGATTTATAGACGACCATTGAGCCACACCTTATTAACCACAATTGATTGATCACTGAGTAGTGATGAATGTCATGTTTGTCTAGTCCTTATTAGTGCAGATCGAATGCTATCGATCATGTTGCAATGTGGCCACCAGTCTAGGTGACTCGACACTGCGGGCACTATGTATTGAGATTAGATGGTGGTTGGAGGTAGTCAACAGGAAACCCTGGATCTGGGTTTCGTGCTACTTGGCACTCGTGAGCAAGGTGTACCTGTAATCTTGAGGGAACTGGTGCTCCCTGGTGGATTCGATTTCGTGTCGCCCAGCTTCACAGTAAGAGACGTTACCACTGAGCTATCCGGGCCGCGACTGACCTCCTATAGGACTGAGATGTAATCACAATTGATTGATCACTGAGTGGTGATCAATGTCATGCTTGTCTAGTCCTTATTAACCTTAAGAATGTTCACCTACATACCACAACTAAAATAAGGATCATAAACCAATGTAAGGAATTAAGATTTTCATCAGGAACTAACATCAATTAAAATACCAACCTGTTATGAATCCAAATATTTAAATGAATTTCGCACCAAAATCCAAAAATCTATTATCTTAAATCTGATTGGTTCATACATAAATTTTAGTTTCTTTCTTCTTTTTTTTTCTTTTTTTTTGTAAATTCGACTTCACTTTTTCTCGTTTTATTTTTTTCTTTTCAATTACTTTAGATATCGGAAAATTGATTTTTTTTCTCTCTCTCATTATAACTATCACTTTAAATAGTCGAACTTTACTTTACTTGGCGGCTTTAATTATGCTCATGGAATGTTCTGTCTTTTTCTCATTTCAATCAAAGAAAAAAAATAGACTGGAATCATGAATAAAAGAATTTTTTTAGGGAGAATACCAATAATAAAATGAAGTTTAGATATAAAACTAAAGGGAATCTTTTCCATTATGAATTATAAGGTTAATTTATATGAAGGTTAACCCTTCATAAAAAGTGATAGTGAATGTGATGAAAATCATACAAAACAAGCTATAACTCATTGTTACGTAATGTTATCAAATAAATATGCATAACGGATAATTTATAGCACATGAAAGTAATAAATAAATATTGATACAAAGGAGTGCCATATGGGTCAATTGATTTGTGTGTGGGTTGTGATACTGCCAGGGCGCTCAGACCGAAGCAGGTGATTTTCTTGGGAAGCCCCACCCGGAGCATTCGACCTAAAGGTCTTATCCACAAGGCGGTGGAGTAACGTTAGGGATGCAGTCCTATAGTAGCGAGTGACCAACAATTGGTTCATATGCGATTTGTTCCTTCAGGATCACGGAACCTATGTACATCATTGGTTTCGAATCAGGGTCTTCTAACTTCCTCAGGGTGGATCCTCCGTATCCACCAATCCGGTCAAATTTCGTAAACAGAACTAATGATGTGAGAAGGCAGTGAGTTGGACTTCCCTAACAGTAACTGTATACGCGTGGACATGTTAGAGCATTTGGAGAAGGAGAGCTTACTTTCAACCACCCTCGGCCGTACTAGGGCATTTAGGGGCATTTCAGAACGTAAAACATAAAAACATTAGATTTATCAATATTCATACATAGTTATTAAAATTTAATCCACCATTTGTTGAATATGAAATGATATTGTCGATCATTTTTAATATATATTTCAGTAATTTCTACATTTTAAAGATGACTAAATAGTTTAAATTCACATCATCTATGATGTGCTACAACTAACCGCTTACTCAATGAGTAGTTTCTGCTAAACTTATTCATTTCAGTAGTAGTTTCAATCAGCTACCTGCGTAAATATTGGAAGATAATAGATCTGTCAGGTAGCGTCCAACATCAGATTAAATATACTCTAATTTATAAATAACCAATCAATAAGTAGTGATCTTTCTGTAGCTCTTCTAAGTTTACTGAAGATCTCAGGCCCGGGTAAAAGAGCAGGGTTAGGTACGAGTAAGAATCACTATCCTTTAGTAAATAAACTTAACAAAAAACGCTAAACAAAATAAACACTTTAAACTACTTAAGCTCTACCCTCCGATTTGAAGGATCTTCATTCAAAAGGATTATGTTGCTTCATGGTGAAATTCGATACACTTTGTAAGTCACGACACCGATACGCTCATTCCAACAACCACGGTAACAATTAATTTAGGTACATGGAGTGTCCGGACAATGTAAGAGACCGGGAGGAACAATCCAATAGCTACAGAACTGAAGAGATATAACTTCACGGTGCGCGAAATGAGTAAAACCCATCGGACTCAAGCTGAACATGAAAATTTACATTCGGAAGAAATCCTACTGATCACGCAGAAGAAAATGCTATACAAATTCAGCGAGTTATTCTGACTCTGTCCAAAAAAGCATGAAAAGCACTTATAGAACAGGAATTTCATGGATCCAGAATCATTAAAGCATCTTTCAAAATGGAGAAGGATGGAATAACAATGAATGTTATCCAATGTTATACACTCACTAATGATAGTGATGACGACGATAAAGATTATTTTTGTGGGAGGCTGCAATCAATCATAACGAAATGCCCAAGAAAGCACCTGACAATATTGATAGGAGATCTAAACGACGAAATCTGAATAGACAGCGCCGGTATGTAGATATTATGGAACGACATGAACTGACTAAGAGAAAGGATTGGGAATGATGAAAGACTTGTTAATTAATGTGCATTCAACAAAATGGTTACAGACAGCACTATAGTCCCCCACAAACACATACACAAAGCTACGTGGGTCACACCGGATCACACTACAGAGAACCAGATCAATCATATCTGTATCACTAAAAATTCACAAGGTCAACTGAAGATGTGCGAAAAATGAGAGGAGTTGACGTAGCTTCAAATCACCACCTGATTGTGGCCAACATGAAAGAAAAGCTAACGAAGCATTAGATGAAAGAAACACTGAATGTAATTCAACTCATTTGATTTTCTTTTATACCATGAATGAATGAAAAAAATCGAGTTTGATCGTGTTGAAAAAGGAAGACAAGTTGCATCAACATTGATAATCATTTATTGTTTCTAAAAATCTCAAATATGCATAATTAAGAATTTCCGCCAATTGAATAACTGGTCATGACAGTTACCATGATGTTAGACAGATTCAATTAGAACTGTTTCATTTTTTTTTGTTTGTTCTTTTTTTTCTGTTCATCAATTCAATACAGCTTAGTGCAATTATTTCAAACATGCAATGAATGTTAAAGCGAAGACAGTGTAATTGTCCGTTTAGTTTACTCTTTTCTCTTATAAAAAATAATACGATCCATTGTTTCATGGGTGTTACTTCATTTGGTTAGTGACATGCATGAATAGTTAAAACACATAGAATGTTTGAATCAAATCGAAATGCTTGATTGTTATTTAGTTACAAATTGAATTAATGAAAATGTGGAAACAATATTTTGGGTGTTTGGAGTAATGAATGAACAGTGAAGTGAACGTTTGAATTGATTAATTAACACTTAAAATTAATACTTTACTATAGTTTGTATATATAGATTACAAATTTTAGTAGAGTTTTGTTGTCTGAGTTGGATAGTTTGATCGTGGATGTTTCATCGTTATTCTGAATGACATGATCAGCACAAACATCAGGTAGAAGTTAAGAACGAGAATTCCATCACATATGACTCACACCTTGTCCTGTATACCTCGATCTTGATTGTTTATTGTTGGCTTTTAACCTGTCGTCATTATCCACCTCTTTATTATGATAGTTTCTCTTATTGATTTGATTCTTGGTTCTATATTTGTTCATGATTTTTCTGACTACTTGATAGATTGAATTGATTTCAATGTGTTTGTTGATTGCTGATTGATCCGAGAGTCAAGCTTCAAAAATTCTCTGCTGCATTTATTATTCCCTCTATTTCAACATTTTCCCAGCTGAATGTGTGTCCACAGTTGACTATATGCATTGATATAAGTGAAGATGTGTCATGGTGTTCCACCGCCAACTGATGTTCGTATAAGCGAAGGTGAAGGGGCACTTCATTTTGTCCGGTGGAGTATTCTTCATACTCGGAACAGTTTACTTTGTTGATGATGTTCGGTTTTCGTTCTTTGGTCTATATAGGATTGATTGAAGTGATTTTGTTGGTTTGTGTGCTCCACCCATTACAAACAGTTTCAATAATCTCATTGTAATTTCTGATGTCTTCCATATACGGTGGAATGGTCCATTAATTGGTTTCTGTACTTGATTTCATTTCTGCCGACTTGTTTGGTTGGTATTTTTTGATGAGGTTGATTGGATTACTATTCGTTCGATAGTCTTTGATTTTTCTATCCACAAGCGTCTTGTATTGTGCCCTCAACCTCGTGAAAGAAGTTTTCACGTAGTTGATTTTGTTAGCTCTTGGATTATTGCTAATATAATTGAGAATTTGATCTGTGTAAGTCGGCTTCCGATATATGTGAGTGTCCAGTTTTCCTGTATCATCTAGATCTTTTAACAGGTTGTCTAATTTTGTTTGTTTTGACACGCCATTATGACTATCAATCGCATAACCTAATTGAAGTGTGTTTCTGAAAAGTGTACAACCTTTCGTTGTACAAGTTACAAAAGACACAATCAGAGATATCGTGATTGCTGGCAATATGCAGTGAAAATAATGTACATTATTCAAATGTCGATTCCTGAACTGAGAACGCATCACTGGCAACCAATCAGTATTTATCGTCAGGATCGTCCAAAAATAAGAAGCCGAAAATTGTTGTAACACTTTGTGCTGAGTGTTGTGACTTTAAGCCCGGCTAGTTACCACGTGATTTGTTCGCTAATCGAAATATGACGTATTCAATCTTAACACTGTGTTAAACCAATGACGTCCAACCGGTATGAGCATCTAAGCATCCTTATTGGCCGTTCGTTCGCCTAGCCCGTCCAGTTGAGTCTAGAACGCCAATAACAGCTTCCACTATACGACCACATTACACCATAAAATAGGACATAAAGTTTGTACAAGGATCAAACTAAAAAGTGACTATGAACGCGGAAGACGGTAATTAATAAACTGAAAATAATTTAAGAACAGTAAATCGTATGATCGTAATCTATAGGTCAAAACGAAGATTATAATGGGATGAATATATATATATATATATATATATATATATATATATATATATATATATATATATATATATAGAATTGTCCATAAATGGTTCTCAGAAGTTACCTACTTACTTACGCCCGTTACCCCTCACCAATGGAGCGTAGGCAGCCAACCAGCATTCTCCAACCCACTCTGTCCTGAGCTTTCGTTTCTAGTTCTATCCAATTCTTGTTCTTCTTCTCATACCTGTCTCTATTTCTCGACGTAATGTGTTTATTTGGTCTTCCTCTCCCTCTTTCACCTTGGGAGCTTGCCTTGTCACGCAGTTGGGTGCTTACTTCAACGTGTGTCCTATCCACTTCCAGCTCTTCTTCCTGATTTCTTCCTCCTCTGGGATCTGGTTTGTTCTCTCCTACAGTACGTTGTTGCTGATAGTGTCTGGTCAACAGATCAGAATTATTTTGCGTAAACAACTGTTAATGAACACTTGTATCTTCTGGATGATGGCTTTCGTAGCTCTCCAGGTTTCCGCCCCATACAGTAGAACTGTATTGATATTTGTATTGAAAATTCTTACCATGGTGTTAGTTGACAACTGTTTCGAGTTTCAAATCTTCATCAATTGTAAATATACCGCTTTTGCTTTGTCGATCATCGCCTTCATATCTGCATCAGATTCACTGTGTTCATTAATGATGCTGCCCAGATATGTAAAGGTTTTTCCACCTTCCAAATACTCTTGTAGCTCCTCTGAGGCTACTGCCCATCTCAAGCCCAAATAAAGCTGGAGGGTTTGACATCGGGCTATCGACCTCATCCCATAGAAAAATAACTCTTTAAAAAAATACTAACCAGAAAAAAATTATTCTCAGAGGTTATTCGTTACCTTATCTTTACTAGGATATAACACTGAGAATTCTGTGTTGTATTAAAAATATAATACTAAATAAAGCCATTAATAATAACTCCTTATTATTATTATTACTATTATTATTATTATTATTATTATTATTATTATTGTTATTTATTTGATTTTGTACCGGGAACAAATGATAACTACAAACAATATTGTAATAAATAATTGATTAGTAGTATATAAATGAAAGGGAGAAATCAATAATTGATCATTACATCGAAAAAAAACAAAAAAAAATTGATACTAAAATACTAATGGTAATAGTTATTTATAGGGGTAATGTATTGAACAATAGTAATAAAAAGTTGTTTGTTTTATTTATTTATTCTTCAAAGGGTAATATCAGTTGTTGTTCTGTTTTTTTTTTAATATTTGATTATGATTACTGTGACAATGAAAAATTCATTAGACAATGTTATTACATTGAAAAATCTATTCAATATTGTTGTTGTAGTTGTTCAAGACTAACTAGAAGTGAGACATTCTTTGAAAAGAATATAATAGTTGAATTCATGAGTTGGATTGAATTTAGACTGTTACTGAAAACTAGTTTGGGGATTGTGGAGATTATTAAGTTTTTGATTGAGATCATGAACCGATTGATTTTAGACCACCACAATTGAAAACTTGGAAGCACTGGACGGCCGTTTCGTCCTATTGTGGGACTCCTCAACAGTGCGCATCCACAATCCCGCACTCCGCGAGATTCGAACCTAGGGCCTTCGATCACTCGCGGGAACGTTTAAATTACTGGACCACTGAGCCGGCATCCAATGGCGATAGTGTCTAACATAATTGAAAACTTGAAAGCTCTGAACGGCTGTTTTGTCCTAGTATAGGATTTCTCAGCAAAATGTGTCCACAATTTTGTATGCGAGATTCGAACCCAGTTTATTTGGTCTCATGTATGAGCGATTCATCTGTAGACTAGTGAGCCGGTCCTGAGTGTGAGATCGTGTATGCTTACTGTTGAGGAGTCCTATACTAGAACAGTACACCCATTCAGTGTTTCCAGGTTTTTCAGCGTGGTCAAGCATTAACTGACTCATGAAATCGACTATTAAAAAGCACTAAGCTTTGTTTTTTTTTGTTTTTTTCTCGTGGACACAATGAAATTTGAATAGATTTTAATTTTAACAGTTTTTCTAAATCTAAAAAATGGAAGTCATGGATACTACCTCTAAGACTTTACAATAATCCTTAGTAGTGATATTTCATAGAATGGCATATACGTAATATTATAGAAACCCATGACTTCATTTTCAGGATTCGGATTCATATCACTTACTATCTCAACATAATCGATGTGAACTTCATGCACTTGGGTTATTAGCCATATTGTAACTCGATCGACAGGCTTCGATCCGAAATCAAATGAATAGAAAAGTGTTACATTATCTACTATTCGATAATGTTACAATTCTAAGTATACTTCTGACATTAATATAAGTAAAAATATGTGATAAGGATTCAGCAAACGTTTATGTACTCTGCTGTGAGCAACAGTGGCTGGGTGAAAAGTTATAACACTACATTATTGTAAAAACAGAGATAAATGACTATTTTTTGAAACATAATTGATCATTCATTCACAGCATATATATATCAGTGGTTACAATAAACTGTAAAAACTTACTTATTTACTCCTGTCACCCCCCCCCTCATGGAGCAGCATATTACTCCCACTAGCATTCTCCATCCAACTCTGTCCTAGACAATCATTTCCATTTGTTTCCAGCTGTTGTTCATCCTTTTCATGTCTACCTCTAATTCTCGGAATAAGGCATTTCTTGGCTTTCTACATTACCGTTTCCCTTCAGAATTACAAGTTAGTTCGTGGATTTCTGTCAAGTATATCCCATCAACTTTTTTAAGCGTCTTTTCCTAGTCTCCTCTTCAGATGGAAGTTGGTTTATTCTCTTCCACTTAAAGCTGTGTATGGCGGTATCCGGTCAACGGACACTGAGTATCTTGTGTAGAAAATTGTTTATAAATACTTGTACCTTCTTCATGATGGTTGTAGTAGTTTCGCAAGTTTCGGCTTCACACAGTAGAATTGTCTTCACGATCGTATTGAAGATTCTGACTTTGATGTTGGTTGGCAGTTGTTTTGAGTTTCGTCTGTTCTTCAACTGCAGGAATGCTGTCCTTGCTCTGCTAATCCTCGCCACTACGTCTGCATCAGATCGTTCATATTCATCGATGATTCTTTCTACGTAGGTGGAAGTTTCCATCTCTTCCAGAGTTTTTTCCATCAAGTGTGATTGAGTTGGTAGTCTTCGTATTGTATTTGAGGATGTTAATTTTTACCTTGTGGATGTTGAGGCCTAGTGACGCTGAGGCTTCTGCCGCATTGATCATATTGAAGTGAATGTGTTTACATATATGGGATAAAAGAGTTAAGTCATATTCAATGCTTCCGTTGAGATGTAGATGTCTTCATAATCCAATCAATCACCAAAAGAAATAGAAAGAGGGAGAGCGAGCAGCTTTCTCTGATTCCGATCGTCATTTAGAATGCATTTGCCAACTTTTTTTCATGTACGACTTTACATTTTAGTCCATTGTAAAAATTCCTTATAATGTTGACAATTTTCTCAGGTATATATATATATATATATATATATATATATATATATATATATATATAGAAACTACCTAAGAAAATATCTTTTTTACTGAAATGAAATATTTCCATCAAATACAAACTATATAATATTTACTTAGTTAATAAATCTGAATAATCTCTCTCTATTCGATTTGTAATCCTCTGCATCAGTAGGCGACAACGTACATAAGGAGAATACAAAGGTCCTCAAATACAACACGGAGAACATCAATCTAATCACACTTGATGGAGAAACTCTGGAAGAGGTGGAAACATCCACGTACCTAGTCAGCATCATCGATGCTGACGCAGATGTTAAGGAGAGGATTGGCAAACCAAGGACACCATTCTCACATTTGAAGTACATATGGAACTCAAAGTAACTGCATTTCAACCAATATCAAAGTCACAATCTTCAATACGAATGTCAAGACACTTCTAATGTACGGAGCTGAAACTTGGAGCACTACTACAACCATCATCGAGAAGGTAAAAGTATTTGTAAATAGTTGTCTATGCAAGATACTCAATATCCATTGGCCGGATACCATCAGTAACAGCCTTCAGTGGGAGAGAACAAACCAGCTTCGAGCTGAAGAGGAAATTAGGAAAAGACGTTGGAAGTGGATGGTACATACATTTCTGGAATTATGAAACTGCATCATAGTTTCCTTCTTTTTTTCTCCTTAGAGATAATCAAATTTTCATGGTAAACTTTCAAAATTAAGGACATATTATTAGAAAGAAAATAGGGAAAATTTTTAACTAATTTCTTACGTAGGTAACTAACTAACTTATATTTGACTAATTGAATTTCAGTTAATATAATAATAATAACAACTAGGCTTACACATTATAGAGTATATATATATATATATATATATATATATATATATATAGAGAGAGAGAGAGAGGGAGAGGGAGAGGGAGAGTACGACATATTTCAGAGTTACTTATCCACTGTATACATTTAAACTATATTTATCAAAAAAAGTATTATAGAATATCGGTATTTTGTTTCTTTTAACGACTTTATTTTGTTTGCTAAATATAAAATTTACAAATCAACTGGTTTACTTTCATTTTTTCTTAGTCTTTTTCTCGTTTTTTTTCTTTTACTTCTTTTTTTTTCTTTTTCTTCTCTTACAATTCATGCGAAAAATTTCAAACTTGGAAAATCATAAATCACCAATGATTTTTGATAATGAACTACCAAAAAAAAAGAAATAAAAATAAAAAAGAATTTTTTTAATTTTTAAAAAAAGAAAAGAAAAAAGAAAAAAAGAAAAACAATTAAGAAATAATTTTCATTTTATTTGCAAAAATTAAATGCTTTGGAATGTATATATATATATGGATCATTTCATAGATAACGTTTAAAGATAGAATAGTTAGATAGATATTATAGGGAGGTATGAATGATTTTCCCGACAAAAATAAAACGGTATTACTTTCACAAAAAAATAGGTAGATTTTAAAATTATTATACCCGCTTTTTTTTGGAAGACAACAAATGTTCAATAATATATTCATTGGATATTATTAAAGAGAATATATATGTTACGTTTAGTTCAATCAGTTTTATGTAGATTTCAGTGTACAGTACTTTAAATGAAGACGAACTTGACACATATGACATTGATCATCAGTCAGTGATCAATCAATTAGTAAATGTATCTCAGTCCTACATGAGGTTGGTCGCAATCCGGTAACGTTTCTGAATGTAAAGTTGTTTCACAAAAGATCGAATCTGTCAGGCAGCATCAATTCTCACAAGATTACGAGTACATTTGCTGACAAGTGCCATATAGCACGAAACATAGATCCAGGGTTTCTTGTTGACTACTTTTAACAACCATGTTATCTCAACATAGTACACGGATTGATGAGTCATCTATACTAATGGTCACATTGCAACTTGGTCGATAGGATTCGATCTGCACTAGGAACGACCTGAAACACATGACATTGATGATCACGCAGTGACCAACCAATTGTAAATCTAAATAAAGGTTAATTCCACTAAAGATGAATTTGAATTTCAGTGCATTATACACTACCCTATTGGATCACATAAGCTACTAACACGTACAAACTTTATGATATTTATCTATTGAGTGTACAATATTATTTTCTATTAAATCATCATCAAGTATGATAGATTAGTAATGGTAGTTAATCAGACATTGTATACATCTAATTATGGATTGACATTTCCTACTAGACCAGTGATATCAACTCAAACAACGGACAGATTACGTCAGTTCATCTCTTCAATGTTTATCTTCAAATTCAGCTGCTCATGAAGAGGTAGCTATATTGAACTTACTACCAGTGAAAATCTTTCACTTTGGTTTGGGAAGCGTCAGAAAAAGACAATACATAGTTCTATCTTGGTCAACCTGATTTAGAATGGTCAGATTATAGAAACAAATAATTTCATTTGATCAGTTGTATACTTTTGTCATTTCCCAATGACGTTTGATCATTTCTCCCACATATAGCAGATGTTATAGGAATTCACACTTATAACCCAAGTTTATTCGTTCAGATGAAATTTGTGACATTCCCTTAGCTGCCTTGGGCGCAAATGACACAACAAATGGTTTAAATAACTTTTTTCCTTCCCATATTTGTTTGTCATTTTTCATTTTCTCCCACCTACATTATTCGTTAACTGATTATTTACACAATTCTTATTACGTAATTTTTTCAATGTTTTGTGAGTATCACTTAAAAGTATATTTATTCGAGTTTTGTAAACATAAGATCGTGGATATGATTGAATTTCTTTGAAATTATGGACCGATCAATTTTAAACGGTCACTGAGAAATTAGAAGTACTGAAAAGATATCTCGTCCTAGTGTGAGACTCACCAAAAGCACCCAGCCACGTATGTGCACGAGGAAATCGAACCCAAGACATTAGATCTAAAGTACGTAAGCCTAATCTCTAGACCACCAAGTTTCACCTGTCTTGTTTTTTGAGCCAGAACTGACTAGAGTTCTTACTGTTTTGTTATTGTTATCACTACCACTAGTACATTTGTCTTCTGAATATGAATTTGTACATTTTATTTATTATGTGTAGTCATCCTACCTATTTAATTACGATAATTTGGTCAAAAATTACCTTGATTGGTTTTAATATTTCGATATAAATAATCATGTATATTTAGAGTATGGCTGGATGATAATCTAATTGGAGACAACATTGTTTCCTCATACATCTATGTTGCTCTGATTTTCACAATGTGAATATTTAATATTCACCTGATAATTTAATAGTTAAATTCATTAGCCAATTGAAACTAGACGACCATGGAAAACCTAAAAGACCTAGATGGTCTTAGAATAGGACCTCACAGCAGTGCGCATCCACGATTCCATCCCGCGGGGTTCGAACCCAGGACTTATTGGTTTCACGCGCGAACGCTTAACCTTTAAACCACCGAGCCTAGATCCAATGATATTAATATCTAACTTCACCTGATAATTAAATTGCTCATGATACAAAATACAACTCTGTTTGCTTTATCAGTATAGGTTTTGTGGAGATTATTAAGTTTTTGATTGAGATCATGAATCGATTAATGTTAGACCACCGTTAGAAACGTGAAAGCACTAAACAATCGTTTCGTCCTATTGCGAGACTCCTCAGCAACGCGCGTCCATTTCACTTTCACTCGATAATTTTGTAATTAATATCAGAAGAGATTGTTTACGGATAAGTCCTGGGTTCGAGGTTGTGTACGCGCACTGCTGAGAAGTCCCACAATAGGAAGAAACGGTCGTCCAGTGCTTCCAAGTTTTCCATGGTAGTCTAGCTTCAATTGATTCATAATGTCAACTACTAAACTTGTGTAATTGATGATAAAATAAAATAAAAACGATCTTGTCAAAAAACTGTACATTGATACTTTTGATAAGCTTTGCCAGTCTAGATATATGAAAATAGATATTTACAGAATCAGATAGGATATCTAAAAAATACAATATCTTCAATGAAAATTAATTGCTTTTTAGGTTAAACATTGAAATATTTATTCTTCAGAGAGACAAAAATTTTATTTTAATAGTTGAGATCATGAGTAAATTGAAGCTAGACCACCATGTAAAACTTAGAAGCACTGGACGGCCAATTCGTCTTAGTATAGGGCTCCTCAGCAGTGCGCGTCCACTACCCTGCTCGCCAGATTCGAGCTCAGGGCCTTCAGTTTCGCGCGCGAACGCCTAAACTACTGGACCACTGAGCCGCTGTTCAACGGTTTTCACATCTGACCTCAATCAATCCACGAAATCGCGCGACCATCTTCGATTGTAATGAGGTAGGTACCTATCTCGACCCGAATTGGATTTGCTCCACTGATCACGGCTTCACACTAGAACTCCAATAATTCCCTCATAAAGCTAATCACTAGTGAGCACATCATTATGGCTACTAATTGCATAACCTATTCACGTGAGTTCCTGAAAAGTGTAAAACTTTTCTTTGTATAAGTTACAAAAGAGCCCAATCACAGTCATTGTGATTGATGGCAATATGCATCAAAAAATTGTTTATTATTCAAATGTCGATTACCAAACTGCTAACATCTAACTGGCGAGCACTAAATATTTGTCGTCAGGATCGTCCAAGAAGTAAGAAGCGTAAACTTGCTGAAATACCTTATGTTGAAAATTCTATATTGTACGGCAAATCTAAAATACTGAATAAAGCCATTAATAATAATAATAATAACAGGAGTATTTTAACAACCATCGTTAGAGTATTACAATGATCAATTACAAAATACCGTAAAGGATAAGTTAGTCCTACTGGTATTTTCAGTTTATTTATCAAAGTGACTACACTCTAAATAAACGTCTGAATCGAGAGAAACGATCAACAGGGTTATTGTTTTCACTTATGCGATTGATGAAAGGCTCTATATGTTGCCTTTAGTTGAATGTTTTATTATAGATTTTGCAGCATGACTGGGAATAGATAATAATAAAAATATCCTACATATTAAATCAGTTAACGATTATCGTTCCTGAACCATTGAGTAGTTAACGTAAGATATAAGTATTGAGTTCAAGATTAATTGTGCGAAACTATTACAACTTGTGGCCATGTGCCCTATTAATCTATAACGCAATGATATCGCCAGGCATTTCACTTTCAATTTGTGTTACATACTACTTAATTATATCTGTCGACATAAGTAGCACACATCACAAGATCACAAGCTACAGTTCATTGAAGAACAGTATTTCTGTTTTAAACATTTCTATTGTGACCTCATTTCGTTTATTAGTTATCACTTGTGGCCTTGTGCCCTATTAATATATGATGTAAAGATACCGCTAATTAGAGAACAGTGATTTGTCGACAGGAACAATGACGCTTGAACCCGTAAGAGCAGTCTACAATCATTATCGGTCCTTCTTCCTGCCTAGCCCTGCCTGTTTTATCCACAACACCAATCTCACCCTCTGTGATATGAATCATGTATTTCGAACATACTGGGTTCCTATACAAACCGGACAGACCACATCGCACCACAAAAAATAGAAAACAACATTTTTACAAGAATTACCCATAAGTGGCTGTGAATGTGGGAGACCGTAATTAATAGACTGGATATAACTTAAGGACGGCAAATAGTCTATGGGTCAAAATAAAGCTTATAATCAGAGGAACATGAATATGCATAGTTTAACCACTTAACATTCATTCAGTAAAGATATATGTATCGTATTGGTTCAATAATAGTTCCTAACAGTTACCATTCATAATTCTCGTCGGGATATAACAGAAGCTTCACTGAGAGAATGATTAATCCAGTTGAGGTATACGACATAGAATGAAATGAAAGTTCTGATTTCCAATTCATGGATAATATTTCGAGACTTTTTTCACTGTGTTTAGCTAAATTAATTTTCAGTCAACTCAGAATTCGGACATACCTGCATCAATAAAATTGGCCAAACAATTTAATTTTATATTTGCATAAATACTCCTCCCGGTTCACATATTGTAGTGCACGAGAACACTAATGGAGACAACCAAAGGTATTTGAATACAAAATTACAGAATCTCTTAGTAACATCTATGAACCATACAGTAATCACTTCATTTTCAAAATGTCAATCAATCGTCTCAAACTTCGTTGTTTTTTTAGCTTCCATATCAACCATTCTCTAATCTTGTTTAATCCTCTTCGATTTTCGCAACATTCTGCCACCAGGTATTCCACTTTCTATTTATGATACATACTACTTATATCTATCGACATCAGTAGGACACGCTACAATATAACTAAAAGGATACAAATATCATGACGCTCTACATTTCTTTACGACGCCTTTATTGAGTTATTTCTACTTGTCACTTATAAATCAATCTAATTCAAACAATTAAAATACGATAACTTTAAAAAAGAAAAGCAATTTTGGCAGAAATGTTAATAAAAACAAATCCCTATTACAAAGTCATACACTTTAAAACGATTAGAAAATCTAATATCCAATTCTACGTCGAAGAACAACATCTATGTAGTAAGATTTGTAAACAGATTTAATTGCTTAATATAAACACTCTAGGTGATCAACTATTTAACTTTAAATAAACTATGTCATATGACATTAGCCTTAAGAGGGCTGGCATAACGTTTACCAGAAGAAAAAAACGAACTTTTACTATAGTGATTTCCATATTGAATAAAGTATATCAGTATTATATCTTGATAATTGATAAAACGTAAGTGAAAGATTATAGGAACATTCAAGTTACTGATTATGTCAAATTTTGCATGACAACTTGATCATTCATCACGCAAAAATGAAATAAAACTTCACCCCACCACACAAACCGATGGTTATCAGATCTCAGTAGCTAAGTGGATAACCTGATAACATTTGAAGCAAACGGTACTGGGTTCGATTCCTAGTGTTAACATCAATCCTCAGATACAGATACATTCAACTGATGAGTCACGTAAAACACAAAACTCAAGTTCTGAATTTCACAGCTAGCCACCAACCATCTCTGCTTACAAATCACACTTCATTTTGATTAGTTTTCTTTTCAAACTGATATAAATTAGAGAAGTCAACAATTATGATCATATGCTTACTAGATACTGGATAAAAGATAGATTCGCAATATTTTAATGCAAAGTTATCATGTTCAAAAATGTCAGAAACGATAGGTTAAGCCATTTCACTTTGTTCATGTAATCAGAAAAGTGAAACTCTACTAATTGATTTATTCTTCCAAAGTTACTACACTAGTTGAAAGATTTGGAGATTTCATGTTTGATCACTGGTTTTTATTAATTAGAATTATTCATTTGAAGTACGTATTTGCATTTTGCTACGACTTCGTTAACAAACATTCTTCAATATTCTACCGTGACGTATATTACTGATATTGACAGATATAAGTAGTATATGACATAAATCGAAAATGGAATGCTTGGAAGTAGAAAGTTGAATAGTGCATAACATGAACAGAGATTGATTGATATGGAAACGATAGAACAGTCAAATCGGAGACAAATAATGAACATTTTATAAATGAAGCATTGAACGTATGGTATTCACATTCTACTGTAATTTTGTATACAAGCACATTTAGTTATCCTCATATCAATAATCAGTAATCATGTTCCATAATATTAAACAGGAAATATAGTTTCATGTTGATTTCATACTGTACAACAACAACAACAGCAACAAGAACATTGATATCCAAGTTACACTTGTTCTAGGTAAGGAGTTATCAACTTATTATCTAACATGTAATACATTCTAAGTACTTGTTAATCTGACATCCGATACAAGTTGATTTCTTTCATTTGAAATATATCATTAACACAGAATCACACATTACTGTTTATTTGTTATATTAATTTAATTTACAAATTATATCATTGTATTTTAATACATAAATTAATGATTAATTGAATTCATGAGTAAATTGAAGCTAGACCACCGTGGAAAACCTCAAAGCACTGGATGGCCGTTTCGTCCTAGTATGGTACCCCACGGCAGTGCGAATCCACGGCCTCGCTCGTCAAAAACGAATCCATGACATATCGGTCTCGCGCTCGAACGCTTAACCAACTAGAACACTGAGGAGTCCCATACTAGGACGAAACAGCCGTCCAGTGCTTCCAGGTTTTCCATGTTGGTCTAGCTTCAATTGATTCCTGATTTCCATCAGTGAAATTTCTAAAATCTTCACAAATGTTTATTACTCCTGTATATTGTATCTCAGTTAGTTGGAAAATAAGTGAACAACTATCGCATTTCTTAATAAGATGTGGTATGTGTTACTGATGCCAACAGTTATAAGTAGTATGTATCATTAATCAATAGTGTAATACCCAATGCTAGTAAGTCAAGAAGATCAAAGAAAAGAGAACAAGAACAAAAAATGATTGGTATAGAAAGGGAAGAACAATGAAGTCTGAGATGATTGAATAACATTTTGCAAATGAAATATTTACTGCATGGCTTTGTGGAGGCCCGTTATTTAATCGTCATTTAGATCGAACGATGTTGTCGAAAGGCTCTCCACTTTAGTGGTCAGTGTATCTGACTCCAAGATGATCGTATGAATGATTTTTATTGCCTATCCTCGAAGTGAATGGGATAGAAATGAGAGAAACGACGGACGGTGCAGATGGCGGGTAAGCCAACTCCTATTTAACCCGGCGTTAATCAATATTTATAGTTACACAAAAGTAAGTTACAGACATGTGATGAGTAATGGGATAAGAAATATGCACACAACTACACGCTCATATAAACAGTCAAGATTAATAAGCGAATAATTAACAAGGTCAGAATGTGACTCAAGCAGAATGGATAGAATTGGCTGCCCGAAAGCCAGAATAAGGTATATGGGCTTAACATAATAACCGACACTGCAATGGTTCCCAGATGTTACTTAGACATTCTGTGATTCTGTATTCAAACACATTTGGTTGTCCTCCCCCCTCCACCACTTGTGTTCTCGTTCATTACAAAGGTAAAGAATTTAAAAATTGGTTAAACTGTTTTATTTCTTATTCTAAAGGTATGATAACACTTTTACATTTCATTTAAACAGTTAATAACTACAAAATGTATTTCTTTCGTTTATATCTCACTTTTTCCAAAATACACCTCCGACAAATCACAAAAATATTTCTGTTAACACAAATTTTTATTTAGAAAGGATAAATCGTTTGATTAAGGACTATAACTGCACATCAATTTTGCTTCTTACATTTTTAAACTATACATATGCTGGAATATGTATGACTACACTGCTCAGAAGTGTATATATTTACAATCTTTGGGATAATTGCTGATTTCACTAGACAAATTTTCATTTAATATTGTGGTGTATGCTGCTTACGTTTGCAAACATAAGTACTGTGTAACACTACTTGATATTGGAATGTCTGGAAGCAGAAAGCTTAGAGAACTGAAATGAAGAGAAAAAGGAAACTGAAAGCATTCAAGATAACAATAAGAATGAAAAAACAATTTAAAGATGAGCAAATGATGTATCTTATGTATGATATTCACCTTTTACTAAACTACTGTATGATTGTGCATGGAACAATATAATGGTTATCTTCACCAAAGTTTCCATTCACCATAGTATGACATTATTTATCTGGAATACTACAAATACTTTGGGATAAACGAGTAAATGAGATTAATGTAATTACGATTAAAAACCAATCACATATGAACAAACTGCAATTCGGCACAAGTAACAATCAGTTCAAGTATCAACATTTCACCACAGTAGTACACAAGATAACATTTTAAAATGTGAGGGTAAAAGAAATTGAAACGGAGTAAAATAACAAGTGAGATTGTAGTATGTGTTACTAATGTCGACAGATATAAACAGTATATATCATCAATAGAATGTGAAATGTCCATCGGCAGAATGTTAATAAGTTCAAATAGAAAAGAAAAAGATCAAAGAATGATTGGTATGGATACAATGAAACAACAAAGTCTGGGACGATTGATTGAAATTTTGCAAATGAATTATTTACTGTATGGTTCTCAGATTTTACTGAGAGATTCTGTAATTTTGTGTTCAAATACATTCGATTGTCCCCACTTGTGTTCTATTTCACTACACTATATGCTTAAATTTCATGCGTCCCATTTCATTAAATATCTGTGATACTACCCGGTGCCCAAATAGAAACAGGTGGTTTTCTTAGTAGGCCACGAACTAAGCCTTCGACCTAAAGGTTTGACCCACAGGACAGTGGAGCAACGTAAGCAGATCCGATTCCATGGTAGCCGGTGACCAGGAATAGATCCATAAGCCGTTTCATCCCTCAGAATCTCTGAGCCGATTCGCATCATCGGTTTAGAATAAGGGTTTTCTAACTCCTCTAGGTAGACTGTTTGTGTCCGACAACCTGGCAAAAGCGCTGAATATTCGCTTTTTTCTCCTATCATTTCGAAATCAACACCCCTGTCGCAAGAAGGCAGTGAGTAGGACATCCTTGACAGTGCCTGTATACTCGTGGCCATGTGAGAGCGTTTCAAGAGAGAGAGAGAGAGAGAGCGGACTCTTCTGACCCTCGACCGTACTAGGGAATTTGAGGGCAAAAAGAGCAAAAACGAAGACTGGTGCACAAAAATGCGAATAATTTTATTTCTTTAGGTTCTCATCAGCTACTTACAACCTAAAATATTTTAAAATCAAAATTAATACAGATATTAACATGCTTATAAATACCTTTTTTTTTCAAGGCCTGTTACTCCTAATGGAGCATAGGCCGCCGACCAGCATTCTCCAACCCACTCTGTCCTGGGCCTTCTTTTCTAATTCCATCTAATTCTTGTTCATTTTTCTCATGCCTATCTCCATTTCCTGGCGTAATGTGTTCTTTGGTCTTCCTCATTTCCTTTGGCCTTGAGGATTCCATGTGATGGCTTGTCTTGTGACGCAGTTGGGTGCTTTCCTCAATGTGTGTCCTATCCACTTACTGCTCTTCTTCCTGATTTCTTCCTAAACTGGGATCTGGTTTGTTCTCTCCCACTGTAGGTTGTTGCTGATAGTGTCCGGCCAACGGATCCGAGGTATTTTGTGTAGACAACTGTTAATAAACACTTGTTTCTTCTGGATGATGGCTTTCGTAGTTCTCCAGGTTTCTGCCCCATACAGTAGAACTGTCTTGACATTTGTATTGAAAATCCTGACCTTTGTGTTGGCTGACAGTTGCTTTGAGTTCCAGATGTTCCTCAGTTGTAAATATGTTGCTCTTGCTTTGCCGATGCGCGCCTTCACATCTGCATCAGATCCACCCTGTTCATCAATGATACTGCCCAAATATGTAAAGGTTTTTACATCTTCCAAATCTTCTCCGTCAATTGTGATTGGATTGGTGCATGCTGTGTTGTATCGGAGAATCTTGCTTTTCCCTTTGTGTATATTGAGACCTTTTGCTGCTGGGGCTGCTGCTAGACTGGTCTTCTTCTCCTGCATTTGTTGTTGCGTTTGGGATACGAGGGTGATCAAAGATGAGTTTGTGTATTATGACGTAGCGAAGATTCTGATAGAGTTAATAAAGCCATAAAAATTTTCGTTTCGGATAAATCAAATTTGGGGGAAGTTCCAGAACATTTGATTAGTGTTTATAACTCATGGAGTTAACAAACACTGGATGATTGTGTAATGAAGTAACTGAAAACAGATCAATGATTATAAAGTAAGATATGAATTGAAATCAGTCAGTTATGAATTGAATAAAAATCACAATAATGTAATCAAACTCCAGAAATAGTTGAAATAATGAATGACGTAATAAATAAGAAAGAGTTTACTGTTTTCAGGGCAAAGAAGATTTATTTCTGCTCTTTTTAGATACATAGATCTGGTTTTAGACGTTTGATCTCTATCGCTTCGGCGAATTTCAAAAGATTGAAGTTTGAATGTTTGTTAATCACCTTGAGAGACTTCAGTGTATTGAATTCATGTCCTGTGTCAAGGAGGTATCTTGAGATGGCACTGATGAATACTTTTAATCTATTTGACATTAAACGTTTCGGAATATGTCCCTTGAATCGGATATAGGCTCTCTTTTCTGTTCTACCAATGTAACTAATTTGGCAGATACATGTAAATTTGTATACACAGTTAGTAGTAACACGAATTAGTCAACGATCTAAGTATTCAAAAATGAAGAATATTTGTGCGAACAATTGAAATAGTGATTATAATTCATAGAGTTAACAAACCATAAATGATTATGTAATGAAATAACTGAAAACAGATTAATTGAGAAGACAATTACAAGTAATAAATAGTTAACTCTGATAAATCACTTTTCAATACTCCCCTACTAGGAAAACGTAAGTTAGGTAAGAAAACAAACAAACAGACGAACACATAACTACTCATAAAACTAGATTAGGTAGTATAACTATTTATTTATGGTCACTAATTTTCATTTGATTATTCTACAGATTTATAGACTGAACAGAAATATGAACAGGTGGAAGATCTAAGAAGAAGAAGAAGAAGAAGAAGAAAATAAGGAAGAAATACCAGATAAATAACATTATCATTAAGTAATTGATGACCGTAATATATTGCTAATGTAATCTATTTTCTGGTTTATTTATTTCATTTATGTAAACAATGGTTTGATTAAATAGTATCAGTTTATGGATTAGACAATCAATGAGGTTAAGCATTTACGCGAGATAGGATATCTAGGGTTCGAATCCCGCGTTTAGAGTTGTGAATGATTACTACTGAAAAATCTTGTACTAAAGCGAAATGGACATTTTCAATGGTAGTCAACCTTGTGTTCAATTTATGTTTGGTAAGAAGTTATTTCAGTTGGAAAAAATAAACTTGTAAAATCTGATCATAAAAATGTTCTTGCTGGATACTGGAGCCCATGTGCACCATTGGTTTGGAATGAGGGTTTTCCAACTCCCCTAGGTGAACTCTCCATGTCCACCAACCCGGATATTCGCTTTTCGTCCTGTCAATTTTGTAAACAACACCGCCGCCACGAGAAGGCAGTGAGTAGGACTTCCCTGTCAGAGGCTATATACGCGTGGCCATCTGAGAGCATTTCGAGAGGTAGAGGGGACTTTCCCCACTCTCGGCCGTACCAGGGTATTTGGTGGCATAAATTCTCTTTACCCGAAACAGTTAACAACATGTGTAAGGAAAAGAGTAAATCGACAGCATAGCAAGTTAACTAACTGCTTTTCTCAACAGTGAATGATTTAGATTACTTGTAGTATTCTTTATTTATAATTGAATTAAATTTACTTACATGATAAGAAATTCATAAATTATGTTCTTTAAAATTGAATGGGATAAATCTGCTAATGATGTCGACAAATATAAGTAGTATGTATCATTAATCAAAAGTGAAATGCCTGGTAGTAGAAGGTTAAGATGATTAAAGAAAAGAGAACGAGAACAAAGAATGATTGGTTTGGAAACAAAAGAACAATGAAATCTGAGATGACTGATTGAGATATGCGAAAGGAACAATCACGTTTGAGACAATTTATAGACAGATCGCAAATGATGTTTTTACTGTATGGGTCTCAAACTTGATTAAGATGTTCTGTAATCTGTGTGTTCAAATATATTCGGTTGTATCGGAAGGGCTTTTTGTTTATACTATAGTAATTTCTATGGTTAAGAACATGAGTTAATTGAAGCTAGACCACCATGGAAAACCTAGAAGCACTGGATGGCCTTTTCGTCCTATTGTGGAACTCCTCAGCAGTGCTCATCGACGATCCCGCCTCTCGAGATTCGAACCCAGGACATATTGGTCTCGCGCCCGTACACTTAACATCTAGACCACTGATCCGACATTCAACGGTGGTAATGTCTAACTTCAACCAATCCACGAAACTGAGCGTTACATCCACCGTTGTCCTCTGTGAGTTACTATCTCACAACAGACCCGGTTGAACTCCACTGGTCACTGGTTCTCACTAGAACTCCAGGAAATACCTCTTGAAGCCAGTCATTAGTTAACATTCGACTGTTCTTACTCATTTTCTCGTTCACTACATTAGATACATCCGTTACTCAATAAAATAGTGAAA
This sequence comes from Schistosoma mattheei, assembly GCA_944470405.2. Classification (NCBI taxonomy): domain Eukaryota; kingdom Metazoa; phylum Platyhelminthes; class Trematoda; order Strigeidida; family Schistosomatidae; genus Schistosoma; species Schistosoma mattheei. Next base: position 7,245,666 of record OX103950.1, read on the forward strand.
ATTTTAAGGAACAGAACAACTTAATAGGAATTTTCCGCAGAATGTCTAGTACAGACAAAAATACGAAGTTCAAATGTTTTTACTTAAGTTGAAATTCTTCCATATCATTTCAACATACATTCTATCGATATATTTCCCAAATAAAAGACAATCCACAAATGATAAGTAATAATTATCGTTTTTATTTCAATCTTCAATACTATATACATTAAAGAATTGAGATAGAACGGATGTTTATAGAGATTGTTTACATCACGCATTATGTTTGAGTAGACAATAAATGAAACCAGGAAATATTGGTTAAAAAAATAGCTCTTCATTTGGTTGTGATTAAATACAATTGAAATTTTATCAGGTACATAAGAAAAAGAACTTGGACAACCGTTGAAAAACAAGATGCATCGGACAGTCGTTACATCCTACCGTAGGACTCTTCAGTAGTGTGCAGTGACGAACCGATCGGTTATCGAACCGAATATATTCAGACTTTTATATGAATGCTTAAGCTTTAGACCCCTAAAATGATATTCAATGGTCTAAATTTCAAACGTCAATCGATTCATAATATTGCACAGACGTCTTAAGTACTACCTAGGAGTATCTTTCTCTTACACGACATCGTTGAGTGTTTTCGGTCACTACTTTTAACCGAATTTCAGGATAGTATATCACAAAGTTTGTTATTAATCAACACAAGATTGTAATTAGCGTAAAGAGTTTGAGAAGAACGCTTATGTTCAATTGTCTAACATCACTCAATAGAATGATTGTCTGATTTCGGCTTATTTCAATAAATGTATTATATTTTCATAGTAGAAATCACGAGTCAATTTAAGCTAAACCACCATTGAAAACGTGGAACCACTAGATATCCGTTCTATCCTAGTGTGGAACGCCTCACTAGTGAGCATTTATCATCACATCTCGTACGTGAACTGATCCATTTTAAGCGACTCAATCATCATCATCCAACATTGTTTATGTTTAGCTTCAGTCAATCCATGATTGTGAGATACCTATCTCAGATAATAAATAAAGAGTTGAGCACAATCATGAATTGATTATAGTTAGACATTAAAACCTTTGGATACCAACTCAGTGATCTAGATATTATTCGTGCACAAGATCGCGAACTCGGGTTTGAATCTCGAATGAATGAGTAATCCAAGTTGCTTTCAAAGAAGAGACAGCTTTCCAGTGTTTCCAGGTTTTCAACAGTAGTCTAGCATGAATCAAATCATAATTTCAACTGTGAAACTACTACAATCACCTCAAATCCTCTATACTGATTTTTAAAAAAAAACTATTCAAAGTCACATATTCAGTTAAGCAATAAAATGAAACCTTTATGATTAGAATTAAAATGCATATAAGTAAACTCTTTATGATCCAAGTTAAACTAACTTTCTTTTCTCTTGTTTATGAAACAATAAAATTGATTACATTTACTTCATCAATCATAATTTTGAAATAGAAAGACTTCTTGAAAATTGATTGGTTAATGGATGAATGTATCATTGGAATGAACACATATTGAAAACTAGTTAAACATGAACCCAATGAATTTATTTCGCATGAATTCATCTATTTACGTTTGATTTAAGCCATAATGGGTATTTTTTATTTAATTTTGAAATCAATAAATAGTACTAATGATGATATGAAAAAGAAAGCCTAAAGGTATATTGTTTAAATAGAGTTAGTATTATTATCATTAGTAGTATGTAAATGGAATTAGCCGTATACACCGAAAACGGTATGAAACAAAAATAATACTTTCACTACATAGATAAGGTACTGTGGTGCGTGCTAATTATATAAGTAGTATATGACGCGAGTCAGGAATGTTATGTCTGGCGTGTCAGAAGATGGATAAGATCAAGAAAGGAAGAACGGGAATATAAAGTAATTAGTATGGAAATGCAAGAACAATGAAGTTCAAGACAATTATTGAACATTTTGCAAATTAAGTATTCTAGCATGGTTTTTCTATTTTACCAAGTAACTCGGGAAATTTGTGTCAAATATTATTCGATTGTCCTCACCTATGTTCTCTTTCACTACAGTACTATTGTGAAAGAGAACATGGATGGGAAACAACCAAATGTATTTGAATACAACATTACAGAATATTTTGGTAAAATTCTAGAAGCATACGTTTTTTCCTATTTGTGACTCTTTAGTTGGATGTTCTTTCATCAGAGAGTTGATGTTCACTCTGACACTCGAATCCAGTACCGTTCGCTTTAAATGCCATCGCGTTATTCACTTAGCAACTGAGTCATGTTAGTCACTTGCTTATGCAGTGAGATGAAGTTTTAATTCACTTGGTGTTGTTCGCTTGTATCTTTCGATTGTTATTTTAGACTGCGACTGATCAGTCTCTTATAGGCATATGTGCATCCCGTGCGGATTACCTCGATGTTGCCATAAGTCACAAGCTTTTAAGCAAAGATGAATAGTGGCTAGTTACAAACAAACAACACAATGTGAATTTAAACTATAATGAACATTCTAAAGAATTAATATAGAGATTCTTCAATTATAAATCAAATACTTCAGTATCTTAAGGTAGGAAATGAAAAACATTCTGCGTTATTATACAACTTGATTACATTCATCAATCTACTGAATATGTGATGGAATAAAATAAGCTTTCAATCCCTCTTATATCTTGTTCTGTTTCAATTATTAATATACAATTACTATGTAGTCGATTACAATCATTTAAGTATTATATGCAATAAATTTGTGAACTCATATCAAACAACAGTTATGTATTTTAGGTTCAGTCAATAATAATGAATAAAAAATTATTTCAATGGTTGAGATCATGAGTTAACTGGAGCTAGACCACCATTAAAAAGCTGGGAGCACTGGACGGCCATTTCGTCCTAGTATGAGAGACCTCAGCAATGCGTATTTACGGTCCTGCCTGGCGAGATTCGAACCAAGGAACTATCAGTCTTGCGCGCGCGTTCTTAACCTTTAGACCACTGGTCCGGCATCTAACGGTGTTAATGGTCACTGCTTCTTACTAGAATTCCAGGAAATACTTCTTCAAGACAATCACTAGTGAGCATATGTTGAACAAAATAATTTGAAAAAATAATTGTTCGGTTTCCTTGAAAGTCAGTTTCATCAGCTGCTTCGTTTTTACCCTTCTTCTTAGAATTCATATCTTTCATTATAATTGTATCTACGAATTCATTATATTCACCAACAATTGGTCTATAGCGGCTGGTATTATGTCAAGCCCATATAGGCTATACTGATCTATTCATTCTTTCCAAGCGACATTTTTACCCTGTCACTTATTCGCTTATTAATCCTGACACATTTTGATTGTATATATGTGCTAATTACTTACTTTGCTTATTATATGTCTTTATTTCTATTCGACTATAAATATCGATCCAGTCTTGATTAAGTTGGTTCATTCGCCTATTCTACATCGTGTCATATTGTTTTGCTTCATATCTCGATCAACGATTGTATGAAATATATACGTATTCAAAAATCTATTTGACTTGTTTTAATTCCATTATTCGCTGACGTGAGTTCATTCAATGATTATATGCAAGGATTAATGACATGTACATTACCACAACATTCATCAATTAATCCACCTGGAATAAAATCTCGGATCACTAAAAGATCTGTGATTATTTGATTATTGGTAAAATACAAAAGACAATTTTAGTCAACTTTCTCATTAATTCATATAGTCCTTCATAGCATTCGACTTTCTATTCATTTTGATATTCACATAGACAACTTAATAATCTCACAGATTGAAATCATGAGTCAATTGAAGCTAGACCACCATTGAAAACCTGGAAGCACTGGATGGCCGTTTCGTCCTAGTATGGGACTCCTCAGCAGTGCGCATCCACGATCCCGCACCCCACGAGATTCGAAACAAAACCTATCAGTCTCACTCCAGGCGCTCAACCAACTAGACCACTGGGCCGGCATCCAATGGTGGTAACGTCTAACTTCAACCAATCCACCAAGTTGCACCACCGTACACCATTGTCTTCAGTGAGCTGATATCTCACAACAGACCTGGTTAAACTCCATAGGTAACGGCTTCTCACTAGAACTCCAGGAGTATCTCTTGAAGTCAGTCACTAGTGAGCAGATGATTATTATTAGAATG